>KV908338.1:800658-883158 GCA_002005505.1 Botryococcus braunii | reverse complement strand
CACTTGATGTGATGTGTGCCTGTGTGATATGCACGCCTGCATGTGCCGGTATTCAATGCGCGCCTGTATCTGGAAGCATTCCTGTGTATGTGATGGTTGCCGGGGTGTGGTGCATGCCTGCATTTGATGCACTCCTGTGTATGAGGTGTGCGCCTATACGTTATTTGTGCCTGACTGTGATGCACTCCTGTGTGTGTGATGCGCGCCTGCGCGTGAATTGTGCCTGAATGTGATGCACTCATGTGTATGTGTTGTGAGCCGGTGTGTGTAAGTGATGAGCAACGGAATGTGCAGCACTCCAGAATGTGATGCACGCCTGTATGTGATGCATTCTCGTGTATGTGATGCGCCTGTGTGTGATACGCACCTGTATCTGATGCGCTCATGTGTATATCATGCACACCGGTGTGTGATGCTTTGTCTGTATGTGACTAGTCACGCCCGTACTGGATGCAAGCGCTCGGCTAGCCCAGATTCGTGCTGACATTGAAATGAGTCAAATTTGGATTGAGTCAAGGATTTCTTCGTCCTGGAAACCAGCTGAACCATGATGGGGGTTGCACAGGGAGGCATGGGGGAGGTCGCTGGGAAGGTCCTGCGAGCTGTGTTTGATAGCCAAGGAGCTGAAGCTGCGAAGCAGCTGCTGTGGAAGTTGCTGACGTGCCCTTCTCCCGGCGGCTCACTGTACCATGCAGCGCTGGAGCTTGACAGCTCGCAGCCGGGTTTCCTGACAGATGCCGAGAGATGCCGTGTGCTGGAGGTGAGCTTTTGGGTTCTAAACACGAATGCAATCACGACAGTTTATTCCCGCCACCACCCCCTCCACACATAATTATCTCACCTCGATAAGACATAACCGTGAGATTCCCTGAACCTTTCCTTTTTTTGGTTTTCTTCCCATTGGATTGGATTGGAGTGTCTCGGTTGTTTCACCGTGCTGAACATGTTTTAAGGTATCCCTCCCTCCTCCCTCCCTCCCTCATGCTGGTGGTCTGCAGAGGGTGCGGGTGAGTTGCAAATCTGACTTCTCAAAATTTCTTTGGGATCCAGTTGTTCATTGCTCTTTAAAACATTGATGTGGGACACGTGTACGGGTGTCACGTCCATGTGGGGGCACATGGGTCACTGGCCCATTCCTCGATTTGTAAGCTGGTTGCTCTACAGTTTTGCTTTTCCTGATGTCAAATGAACTTCATTATCGACGTGGCTATGGCTTATGGGGCACGTATCGTCGTAGTTGGAGTGGTTTTAATATGGCTCAGAGTGACCCCTTGGCCATTTGAAATTTGGTCGTGCTGGCCATGGCACCTGCTTCATCCACCCATATCCGCGTCAACGGTTAGTGGTCGCCCTGTCCTTGCGGCTCGCGCAGCTTTAGTGCTTTCTAGCGTAGTGTACTGCCGTATGTAGACCGCACCAGCAAATACGTTGCAATTATTTATAACTTCCACCAAGAAAATACAGTACTGCAGCATAATACAGCAGTACAGTACTGTAGGGGTAACGGCAGTACAGTACTGTAGGGGTAACGGCAGTACAGTACTGTATAGGGTGATCTGTTTACACACATGTTGACCGACCACTAGTAAATCCATTGGGGATGCATAATTTCCTCAGTTTTGATTTGTGATTTTCACTGTGGTGTGCCTGAATTGTCGGGGTTCGCTGCAGAAGAGCACCGATTCGTGATTGTCATTTGGGTACGCAAGAAAACCGGTACAGTTTCAGCTGCCTTTTTGGGCTTGCATGCTGTGTATTGCGTTCCTCCAAAATCGCCCTGGCGATTGCTGTGGAGCTTGCAAGTCCAAAAGATTGTACCGTTGCTAAACATATGCCTGATTTCTTTCTTCCAATTGGTTTCAAATCGCTTGAGATGTCCGAGTGGCTTCGAGGTGTCCTGTCTTACGGCTATCTACCTATATCGTCTTGTATCGTTGCTTTTCAGGCCAAATATGCACTGTCTGAAGTCATGAGTTGATCAAGGAGGGCTCTCGGGAGCCCGACTGAGACCTTAAGCTACCTGATCATGAACTCCTGAAGGGAACTTGTTCTTGCAGGCTGGTGTGGACACGTTTGGTGAAGAAGACGAGGAGCTCTGGCTTGAGTACTATCGCTTTGATTTGGAAAAGCATAGGAGGTCTGGAGTTGTCTACCGGAGGGCCATTAGTCGCTTGATAGACCCCACCTCCTTCATGCTGAAGTGTCAATAATACTTACTAATACTGGGATGACCTTGCTAGCTTCCATGCAATTGCTAGGAATCGGAGGTAAAGACACTGTGGAATAACTCGCTCTACAGATGCGCGCTAGTAAGGGATTTGCAGCAAAGGAAGGTACACGTACTTTGCCACGACAACTTTGTCGACAACCAAATGATTCTGCCACGGACTGGTTATCTCATGATTCAGCTGGTTGCCACTATCGCCACAAGCAGTAGTTCAAGGGCATTGCGACTACATGCACATGTGCATGTAGTCGCAATGCCCTTGAACATATGTACATATATAGCGACCATACGGCCGGCTGGCTGGTTGCCATGGATGGCTCGTTGACTGCAGTGGCTTTATGCATCATGATTAATCCGTTACAATATTGGAAGGGTTAGTCCTCACACACGTTTGTCATGTACATGCACAGGATGTAGCCTGAAATGACATGTACCTGTACATGATGTAGCTTCAAAATACATTATGTAGCCTGACATAGGCGTGTTTGTAAGACTGTTGCACATGTTTCCTGCCTGTTCACCTAGTTCCCTGGTTGCAACTAAGGCACGTACGTGGACGTGCGTGTCCATGCATACATATATGCGTGTATGTGCACCCCCTGTACATATATACGCACGTGCACCTGTAAATGTGTACATACCTCTCCTAGGAGCCTAGGCCTAAGTTTTAAGCAGGCTTTGGGACTTTTCCAGAGCTCGAGCTCTTTTGGGGACACGCACACGGCAACTGTGGGCAGGTCACAAGGCAAGCAGCCCCCCGGTCAACTTTGTGTACACGACAGACACACACATTGTAGCGCTCAGCGGAATCGAACCCAGGACCTTCGCCTGGCGTGCCCTGCCAAAGTGGTTTCAGATCGGAATCGAAACCTAGAAGAGGCGCTGCACGTGATCGGACGTACGTGATCGAATTACACCTCGTATATGAACTCGGTTCGGACGGGGACGCATTCCGCGCGTTACACACATCGTATTCCTGCTTGAATGCAATGAACTGCGATGCGGAGAGAGAGGTTTCTGAAGAGCGAATATGGCTTGTTGATCAAGAAGCCACATGGACGCATCGTCCTGAAGCGACTTGCCAACCCAGCGTGCAATAAGATGCATCCTATAGGCGTATAGGAGGCATGCTCGATTGCCTTGTCATTTGGCGTATTGATGCAGCTGCGTCATGACGATGATCAATGATAATTTATCTCAGGAGTGAGGATGCAATGTCATCCATCTCGGGAAATGAATGAGTCAGGATCCAACGTCGATGCTGCAGAGCTCCACTTGCAAGCTCTGATACCGTTGGCACAAGCTTGAGCCCGAGATGAATGACATTTTGCTCTTGGGACCTCGCGATTGCACTGCAGTAGGTGGTGCGAACTTTAAATTTACTTATGATGACAACGGGGTCATTACAGCATTTGTACATAAATATATATTTATACATATTAGAATCTTTTTTGCATACAAAAGTAAGTGAGCCTCCTTCGAGGCCGTCCTAGCTGGTACCACATCATTTGTCCTTCCGCAGACGTGTATACAAAGATATATATTATGATAAACGCTTTAGTATACACTCTATGGTATATAAACCATATGTGTATAGTGTGTACAGTATATTATAGGATAACTGCAGTATGCACTTAGTACTAAATAGTATTTACACTACTTACCGTATATATGCACTTGAATACATTACCACAATATATCACGTGTTGCATATGGTGTATACATCTATGTACAGAAAGAACCTGTACACGTTCACCTGTATACAATTCTTTCTACACACATATATATATTGTAGCGTTAACTAAGCGGAAGAGGTTTTTATGAGACAGTGAGACGTTCGTGGTGTGCAACGGAGTGTTACATGATTGATTCGCAAGCGTACTCTTAAACCCAGGGTGGATTGAATTATACTGTATTGCCACAGACGCGTAGTCGGGCAACCGAGCGAACTACTTGAGCGAGGTTGTACTGCGAATCCAGATCACATGGCAAGTCAAAGAGCAATGCCAAGGACCATACTAGAGCATTATACCCTAGGAAATGCTACATGCCCTCCCCCTTGGCATAAGCTATGAGATGTTGTTTATGGCAATGGGGCCACAAACGTAAGACAGGGGCATCACGAACCCTGCTTACTGCAACTATAGATAATCACACCTCCTATAGTTACCAAACCAGCAAGTCAGAGGATGAAGTCCACAAAGCAAGTTAGCACGACACAGACGAGGGACTCATCTGCTCAATGCCCGAATACCTTAACATTCTAAGGACTATCGTCTGCAAGGCGGATCCTCTAACTTAGGGGACGAACTCCCTAGACAGCACTCACACCAGTGATGAAACAATTAGGTTGAGTCATTAGACTAGCACTTGTCCAAACCTTAGGTCCAGTTACCCTGCACTGCAGTGTAACCTTCGCTTGAGGTGGCTTTCCAACTAAAGGCATAAGGCATATCGTCTAGAGCAGCAAGCTACACACGACTAACTACCACATGGTGTATCTCATGGGTAAGATACCAAGCAAGTCATGCAGACACAGAACTACAATTTGCAGCTACACTGCAACAGCAAGTGCATCACAAAGTGGAGCCGTGGGTAAGGAAACATAACCCATGCAAAACAGATAACCAAGAGACATGCATGCAAGTCCCAATTCACGAATCCCCCTCCCAGACCCTTCCACCCTCCCTCCCTCCCAGATCCAAGCTGGCTGGTGTTGAAGCTCCAAGGGTCATCAGCCGCAAGTGGCTGGAAAAGTCGCAAGCCGGAAACGGCTTAATCAAGGGATGCCCGCAAGTGGGACTTAAGAAAGGACTGGGGCAGCTGCCACGTCATCAGCCAGATGGCGAACATGGGCAAGAGGCTCCCAAGTATTCTCAGTCTCATCGTAGCCTCTCCATTTGACTAAGTAGTACCAAGACTTTCCAACTTTCTTCTTAGCTATGATGGCCTCCACTTCATATACGCCGCTACGCTTGTCTGCATACAAAGGAGGTGGTGAAGTAACAGTAACTGGTATAGATGAAGACACATAAGGCTTCAGCTGGGAAACATGAAACACAGGATGAATATTTACAGTCTCAGGCAAGACGAGTCTAAAAGCTCGAGAACCAACTGCTGCAGCAATAGTAAAGGGCCCAAAATACTTAGCTGATAACTTTGACGAGAGCCCAGGTGAAAGCTGGTTTTTCCTTGCAGCCAACAACACCTGGTCCCCCACCCAATATTTTCACAATGGCCTTCCAAAAATGGCTAGTGAACCTTGGATCTCTATCACTCACAATGGAGGTAGGCATTCCAAATCTCACAAAGACCCTGTCAACAAACAGTTGTGCAAGTTGAGGTGCAGTGATGGTTTTAGTGCATGCAGCCAAGACACACAACTTAAAAAACCTATCAACAAATACCACAATAGAGTCAAAACCACAGCAGACAGGTAAATCAGTCACTAAGTCAAGGGAAATGCTCTGCCAAGGTCCATCCGGAATAGGCAGTGGCTGAAGTAGACCATAAGGTACGGCTCCAGTCCCCTTATTGCGCTGGCAGGTGTCACAAGACCTGCAAAAGTCCCTGACTGATGAGCTGAGACGTGGCCACCAAAATTCCCTGCACACTAATTCATACATCTTGTTAATCCCAAGATGGCCAGAAAAGGAGGTGGCATGACACTCTCTCTGTACCTTCTCTCGTAATGCATCAGGGACATACACTCTACCTGACTGCACCGAATAAGGTACAGTGTCTCTCATCACCAAAACACCTTCTTCCACAAGTTTAGCAACTGTGGGATCAGAAACACACAGCAAAGCAATTTCTGGTAGGAGGGACGTGTAACGTTCCGAGTGCGAAGGGTCCGTTAGGGAGCCGATCGGCATCGAGCCGATAGCGCGTGATCGGAGAGCGGGGTACGATGACCTCATTACGTAATCTGGCCAGCTTGGCTGGCGGGGTGCTATCAGACGGGTCGCACCTGTGTGAGGTCATTCTCACACGAACTTGAGACAAGCAAGATACTACATTTGGTATCGGCGAGAATTCTAAAACCTGGGGTTTTCGATTTCTCGTGTATCTTGTGTGTTTTACGGACCTGGGGTCCGTGGTCGTAAACCTGGGGTTTGCGATGGCACTCCGGACACTTGTCGAAGTGCCGCAGGGGTTGCGAAATACATTTGTAACCGTGCCTCCTACGAGGAGGTGTGCTATTGGGACGGTTTGGGACGACTCGTGGCCCACTTGGGCCAGGAAAAATCCCCGAGTCCCGGACCTTTCGAACGGCTTGAGCTACGAAAATTGTCGCGCTTTCACGAAACAGAAGCTCGTGGAGATCCAAGCACTTCCTAGTGCCGAGATCGCTACGCAGCAACTGGTTCGTGAAATCGGTGACTATTTCGAGAAGCTTGAGCCGGTCGAGGTTCACTTAGCGAAGCTGTCGACGCAGCTGCACCTCCAGGTAACTGGAGAGGGCGGCTTTAAGCCGGGTTTCGACTCGGTTGCGCATTTTGCCGAAATGCAGAGGCTCGCGACGGCGAAACTGGAATACGAAACGAGAGTTTGGCAGTTGTACTTCATCGCTGCCGAGCTCGATACGGATTCTTCCGTGGGTCGTACGGAGGATCGCGTGGATATGTTGAGGCCGAAGTTGCGGTGCTGACTCAACGCGTTGCAGGTGGGCACCCCACTTCTGGTCCTTCCGTTGACGTGTTGAATTCAGAATTCAATGCGAAGAGAACAACTGAACCTTCACGTGGGCCCTTTCGGCGCCCACCGGCTCCGTTGTTTAATGGGGAAAAGGAGGGGACTGACATAATCACTTGGCTCGGTCAATTTGACGATTATTCGTGTATTTTGGGCCTTCGTGATGATGAATTAGTGTCCCACGCGTCCCTTTGCCTTACTGGCCGAGCCGCTAAGGAATGGGCGCTCCTTAAAAGGTCCCTTTCTGTTCAGGGAAAGGATGTGAAGGACTTTGCCGTTTTCAAGACTTCTCTTCTCGCTCATTTTGTTGAAGTGGAAGTAGAAAATACTGTGCGTCCACGGTTGGCGCGATTGAGGCAGACTAAGTCCGTGGCAGCTTACCATGCTATGTTTCGTGCTATCATGGTTGAAGCTGTCAAGTATCCTATCTCGGGCCCTGAAGCGTGTGCCTACTTTAGGGCGGGGTTAAAACCGAACATTTTGGAGGTTTTAACAAGAGATTCACTCGTTCGTAACGAGCTTGGTAACCTTGACATTGTTGTTCAAGCTGCCAAGGAAGCTGAATCCTTCTTGCGTATGTTGCCGGGTGCAGCGAGCGAGAAGGAGACTCAGGAGCTGAAGGCCTTGATCAAGGGCAAGCGCCTGGCAGACGGGGATGCTATTCCACCTCCTAAGCGCGCTGCCTTTGGGAAGCCTCCGGGCTCGAATGGATCTGGTGCTGGGCCTTCGGGCACGCAGCCCAACGCGTATGCAGCGAGGATGAAGCGCGAAGGCCGCTGCTACAAGTGCGGGGAACTGGGCCACACGGCCAAGTTCTGCAAGAAGCCTGATGCCCACGACAAGGGCAAGGGCAAGGCACCTGCTTCCTGAAGGTATGGGCCTTCAGACCAAGCGGGGGCTGATGTAAGTCCAATGCAGATTATAGCTAATGCTTTCCACCCAGATGCTGAGGTGCAAAAGCTGACTATGATTTTTGGTGGCCAGGTGCAAGGCGTGCACTGCCAGGTATTGGCTGACTCTGGAGCTAGCTGCAACATCATCAGTGCAGCGCTCGCGGATCGACTTGGTCTACAAATAGAGTCACCCACGGAGAAGGCAGTGTTGCAAATGGCCAATGGCCTGGAAGTTGATCATCTTGGGCATGTTACAATCTCTGTGACGATCCAGGGTTACCGTTTTGCTGCTGTAACTTGTACAGTGATGCATGTTCACTCCTGTGAGTGGGATGTGTTGTTAGGGCAGCAATGGTTGACCAGAGCTCGTGCAAGTGTGAACTTCGATGACAAATGTGTCACTGGGTACACTAGGAAGGGTAAACCCTTTCGGTTACGATGTAAGGACAACATCGTCATGACTGACTCTGATTGTACAGATGTAAAGAAGTTAGTCATAACGATGGTACAGGCCAAGCGTCTTGCGCGCGCGGGGTGTAAAACGTTCTTATCATCTGTAACGCAATTGCTGTCTTCTGAAGCATCGCTTGTGGAAGTACCTGTGAGTGTGCACTCTTTGCTACAAGAGTTTGCAGATGTCTTCCCTGAAGACGTGGCAGGGCTTCCCCCTGACCGTCCTGGGGTTTCTCACACAATCCCTCTGATTGATCCACACGCGAAGCCTCCATCACGACCCTTCTACCGACTGTCTCGTTCGGAGGTGATGGAAGCTGAGAGGCAGGTGAAGCTGCTCCTAGAGAAGAAGTTCATAGAACCTTCGACTTCTCCTTACGGTGCACCGATCCTGTTTGTCCAGAAGAAGGACGGGGGTTTGCGGATGGTCATAGATTATCGCGCACTGAACAAACTCACGGTCAAGAACAAGTACCCAATGCCACGCATTGATGATGCACTGGATCAGCTTCAAGGTGCGACCTTGTTTACAAGTCTGGACTTGACATCAGGGTACCATCAGATCCGGATATCCGACGAGGATGTACCTAAGACTGCCTTTCGTACACCCGACGGATTGTTTCACTGGCGTGTCTTGCCGTTCGGATTGACGAACGCGCCCGCAACTTTTCAGACGGCAATGAATACAATATTCCGGCCGTATCTGCATAAGTTTGTCCTGGTGTACTTGGATGACATCCTCATCTACAGTAAGACACCAGAGGAGCATTGCCAGCATTTGCGGCAAGTGTTGGAGCTTCTTCGAGAGCATCAGCTCTATGCAAACATGAAGAAGTGCTCCTTCGCTAAGTCTGAAGTGGCTTACTTGGGCCATATTGTCTCTTCTGAGGGCGTGAAGGTTGATCCACGCAAGACTGCTGCAGTCTACAATTGGCCTAAGCCGACGTGCTTACCGGAGTTGCGATCCTTTCTTGGATTGGCAACATACTTCCGTAAGTTCATTAAGGACTTTGCAAGGCTGGCCATGCCCCTGCATGGCATGACTCGCAAGGGTGTCCTTTGGGACTGGAAGAGCTCGTGTCAGCAAGCCTTTGATGCTATTAAGCAGGCTTTGACTCAAGCTCCGTGCTTAGCTTTCCCGGATTTCACTAAGCCGTTTGAGGTGCACACGGATGCCTCCTTGGCAGGTCTAGGGGCTGTGATGGAATGTAGGGATTTCCCGGCATTTCTGGACATTTCCCTTACCCCCTAGCCTAGGCGCACATGTGGCGCACATGTCGTACGAGCAACGCGAGTACGCACGTGCCTAGCGTCTAGCCTTGGCTTCCTAGCCGTCGAATTCCATTGGATAGTTATGGACGTTACTCTCATAGTAGGATTCTAGGATATTTTCTAGATACTATTGTAGAGGTTTGGTGGACTAGTGCGCTACCATTGGAGGAACGTGAACACACGATCACGAACCACGGGAAGGAACGGATAGAGACGTAAGCCACGGGAAGACACGCACTCAGGTAATTTGGAAGCTTAGTAGACCACAAGTAGGGAGTGGAAGCTCCGTGAGGTGGGGGTTACTTGTAATTGGAAAGAGCGTCCAACTTGTCGGCCATCCGGCCTTGTCTCTCTCTCTCTCTCACAACTTGGAAATTCTCCCTAACTTGTGCATTCTACGACATCTGGTATCGGCGAGATGCCGAATTGTTCTCTGCAAGTCTTTCGCGTGGTGGAAGGAGGAAAGTCGTAGGAGGGAGATCGTTCGATGGAAGGTCCTAACTCTCATATGTGGGCCGTAGATGTCACCGCCCTCTTCTGGGAAGTTTAAAAACCTTTCTTCGGAAGAAAGAGAATTTTTGGAAGCGTTGGAAAGCTCAGGGGAGCTGGTAGAGGACTTGATGGAGGGGGCATCTCGCGATCCGTCGCCCGCTCCGTCCACACCAAAGACAAAGAAGATCAAGTTGACCAATAAAATAAAGGAGCAGTTATTTTTGGAATTTAAGGAAAAGCTTCTTGCCGAAAGGCAAGTTGGAGGGGATGGGGTGGAGGAGACTCCTCGCCCTAGTGGACAAGTAAGAGCAACTCCTCCTTCTTTGTTTTCGGGAAAGAGGGGATCTTTTTGCTATTTTGCAAGGAAGTTGGAAGGCTATGCAAAACTAACCAATGTGCCTGCAGGAAAGTGGGTGGCCTTGGGAGTGCAATTGATGGAAGAAAGACCCACAAAAGTTTGGGACACACATGTAAGGAAACTAGAAAAGGAAGGGATACATGAGCATACATTGGAATGGAAGGATTTTAAAACTTTTATGGTTAAAAGATATGATTCCACAGACACAGTGGCCATTGCCAGGGCAAAATTAGACAAGTCTTTCAAGGAAATGAGACTGTCGAGAGATATATTGAAAGATTTATGTCTCTCTTAGCAGATGTAGAGGTTGACTATCAAAAAACCATGCAAGACCAGTTACATCTTTTTACCAAGGGTCTTAATACTCCTCTCAAACTTGCATGCACTGTGAACCCTGCAACAGGCAGTCCTTTCACTGATCTGGAAGACATTTGCACTTATGTTGTTAAATATGAGGCAAGTCTCAAAAGCACATATGTGGATGCACAGGGACCCAAGAGGAAGAGGGTCTACACCCAGACACCTCAAGTGGCAGCAGGAGTGGTGGAACAACAGCCCCCTGCACCACCTTCCTTGGGTTTGGTGGGAGCACCCCCTTTTGGGTCCGGGAGAAAAATTGATTCTAGAACCTCTATTCCAAAGGATAGGGAATGCTATTTTTGTCATAAACTAGGCCACGAGTCATGGCAGTGTGTTGCTAAAAAGCAATATCTAGCTGCCAAAGCTCAAGCTAGTGGGCACACCCCATCAAATTTTCAGCCTGGATTCTATCCGAGGCAAGGAAACAATCAACCAGTGGCAGCACCACTGCAAGGTGTTTCACCTCCCTCACACATTGGGCCTAAGGGATTTAACAAGGGAAAACATTGGAAAGGGAAAGGGAAGGGCAAGGGCCCTAAACAAGATTAGTCATGAATGAAATTTGTTTTTCATATTTAACTTTTCTTGTTCAGAAGTCCTTGGGAAGTTGGAATACACCTCTGATTGTTCCTGGCAAACACAAAGCTGAGACTTGTATTGAATCTTTTCTTGCTGAACGAAAAGAAAACTCACAAGTCAGTGCATGCTTTGTGATAGGCCAGAAGGTGTGGAAAAGTAGGAGTTTCTTTTTGCGGTTACGCTCTCGCGCAAACCTGAAAATTCTTGCTAGGGGCTCAAAAGGGGAATGCTTTTCTTTTCAAGGACAGCAATGTACATTTCCTTTTTCCTTTGTTTTAGCTTATGCAGCACCCAAAGCATCTTGTCAGTTGGGTTCAACGTCAAGTGCTGCACCTCTTAACCTCACATTTCCTGTCATGGCAAGGGGACAACAATGTAAAGCTTTAATGGACACCGGGGCCACACACTCTTTTGTCCGGGAAAAAGTTTTGCAAGGTTTGAGGTATAACAAGAGGACTTCACCCGTCACACTTGCTGATGGGACAGTAACACACACAAATGGGAAAGTGGATTTGAGTGTCCGGTTTGCTCCATCTATCATTACGAGACACTCCTTTCTTGTGTGTGACTCAATAATGGAAGGAATTGACATAATTTTGGGACAGGATTGGCTAGCACCACGACATGCTAATGTTAATGTGAGAGCTGGCAAGGCTCATATTAGACACAATAACAAATGGGTCTTGTTAAACAAACATGGAAAAGGCTTGGGAAAGAAGTTGGGATGGGGAATCAAATTAGGAAACACCAGGAAAGGGAAACGGGATCATTGGAAAACCTGCTTGTTCAATGTCATGGCCAAGGATGAACATGTTGGTTGGGATGAACAGGAAGAGATGCCACCTTTGGTGGATATGGACGACCCCTCGACGGAGTCATCCGGGACTTCCTTACACAACTCTGCGCCGGGGGATACCTCGGGCACGGCCCCGGATATGGAGAGTTGCCTAGAAGTGGAGAAGGAAGTGGAAGAGGAAGAGGAAAGGGAAGAGGAAAAGGAAGAGGAAGAGGGAGAATCCGAGGTCACCACGGGTAAGCCTTCGGACCCTCTAGAGGAAATTTGTGCTAAAAAGCCTGAGCGGCTAGCACACTTGCTCCGGGAGTACAAGGACATTTTTCCAAATGGGCTACCAGGACTACCCCCACACCGACAAGTCTATCACACTATTAATGTGCAGGAAGGAATAACTCCTCCAAACCGTCCTGCTTACCGCTTGTCCGTGGAAGAAACTGAGGAATGTGAGCGAACTGTGGATGAACTACTTTCTAAGGGACACATATGCCCCTCATGTTCACCATATGCTTCACCGGTCTTGTTTGTGAGGAAGAAGGAGGGCACATACCGAATGGTTATAGACTACAGGGCATTAAATAAAATCACCATTCATGATAGGTACCCTCTCCCTCGCATAGACGACTTGCTTGATAAACTTAAAGGTGCTAAGATTTTCTCAAGTCTGGACCTCCTCAGTGGTTATCATCAAGTAAGGCTAAAGGAGGAAGACATTCCTAAAACAGCGTTTCGTACACCCTTTGGGCTGTATGAGTTCTTAGTGCTTCCTTTTGGACTCACCAACGCCCCCGCTACCTTTCAACGCCTAATGAATGAAATCTTTCATGATTTCATAAGGGAAGGGTTTGTGGTAGTGTACCTTGACGATGTTCTAATTTTCAGTCGGGATGAAGAGGAGCATTATGCTCATCTTCGGAAGGTGTTCCAACGCCTTCGGGAAAAGGAATTGTTTGCAAAACTTGCCAAATGTGAATTCTTATGCTCAGAACTCAAATACCTCGGGCATATCATTGGCAAGGATGGACTGAAAGTGGACCCCCAAAAGGTGGAGGTAGTCAAGGATTGGCCCACACCCCAAAACGTCACCGACGTGCGTAGATTTTTGGGGCTTGCAAATTATTTTCGAAAATTTATTCAGGGGTTCAGCTCACTTGCTGCACCTTTGACTAAACTGTCCAGTAGCAAAAGTTCTTGGACTTGGGGAAAGGAGCAAGATGAGGCCCTTGCGGCTCTCAAGGATGCATTAATACAGGCACCCATACTATCACTGCCAGACCTTCGTAAACCCTTCCAGGTAATTTGTGATGCGAGTGATTTTGGGGTTGGCGCTGTACTATTGCAGGAAGGTCGAGTCATTGCTTATTACAGTAAGAAGCTCAATAGTGCAGAAAGGAACTATTCTGCAACTGAGAGGGAGTTACTTGCTGTAGTGTATGCCTTGACGGAATGGAGATGTTATGTCCTAGGGAAACAAGTCACTGTCACCACAGACCATAAGTGTAACACTTTTCTTCAGCAACAGGTTGGTTTAAGCCCTCGGAGGGCACGGTGGGCTGAGAAGTTGCAGGAGTTCAACATTCTTTGGGTTTGGGAGCCTGGAAAGACTAACGTTGCGGATGCGTTGTCCAGGAACCCAGTCCTCCAGGGACAGCTCCAGGGACAACAGCAGCGCAACGTCTCCACGGAGCCCAACCCCGGGAAGGGGACCAATGCAACCTCGATGGATGGGGACGGGAGGGCCCGCTCGGGCTCCATCACCCTCGGGTCTGACGGGTGTGACACCTTCTTGGAATTGTTGAAGGGTGCTTACGCACATGATTCGTGGTTGGGAACAAGGGCAAATAGGAGAAAAGTTCACTTTACGGACGGGGTTTGGGAATTTGGAAGGGAGGGAAGAAAATATGTGCCTGCATTTTATGAAGTCCGGGATAAGGAAGGTCCAGTTGCTAGGAATCTGCGGCAGGACATATTGAAAGCTTTGCATGAACCTCCTTCTGTTGGTCATCCAGGCTTTGCGAAGATGTATGATCTAGTGAAGCGGGACTGGTGGTGGCCGGGAATGGCGGAGGATGTGCGGGAGTATGTGAAGTATTGTGATTCATGCCAGCGGGTGAAGGCCTCAAACCAGTTACCCGCAGGACTCTTACACCCTTTACAAATCCCCACAAGGAAATGGCAAAGCATCTCAATGGATTTCATCACGGGACTGCCTAAAAGCAAACACGGGCATAACGCAATATGGGTAGTGGTTGACAGGTTGAGCAAATGTGCCCACTTTGCCCCTACCACTACCAATGCAGATGCTTATGAAGTTGCTGTTCTGATGAGGGATAAAGTATGGAAGTATCACGGTTTCCCTGAAGAAATTGTTTCGGACCGAGATCCTCGGTTTGTGAATAATTTCATGAACACACTTCTAAGTCTGACGGGGTGCAAGCCGGCTCGAACTACGGCATATCATCCTCAGTCAGATGGTCAAACGGAACGGGTGAATAGGATCTTGGAAGATTTTTTGAAACACTATGTCAAGGATAACCCAAGGGAGTGGGAGGATTACCTTTCAGTGGCGGAATTTGCCTACAACAACTCTTGGCAAACTTCCCTAAACTCCACACCCTTCAGGTTAACATATGGGCAAGATCCAAATATACCGTTTGCGGTGGGACACATGGAGGGCACTAAGGTGGATAGGGCTGATCTCTTCATGAGAAAAATGCAAGACAAAATCACCCTTGCAAGGAAGTGTTTGCGTGCAGCTCAAGACCGTCAGACGGCCTATGCCAACCGGCATAGGAGGGAGGCCATCTACCAGGAAGGGGACTATGTCCTCCTTTCAACCCGTGCGGCCCCCACGCTAACTTCAAACAGATTCAGCAAGCTGCAACCCAGGCACGTGGGACCCTTCAGGGTCATGGCGGTCACGCCCGACAACGTTAACTTCGTCACACTGGATCTTCCGGACCGGCTGGACATCCACCCCCGCATAAATGTCTGCTATTTGAAGCCATACTGGACACGTGAGGAGGCGCAGTCGCGTGGATACTGCCCCCCAAAAGTCATCACCAAAGCGGATGGCACCACTCACCTGGAGTGGGTAGTGGATGCACTAGTCGATCACCGGCTGTTGCACGACAAAAATGGGTTCTCCTACCATTTTGAGGATGGCACACCCTTTCTCGAGTACCTTGTAAAGTGGGCAGGCCATGGGGCCACAGAGGACTCATGGGAATCTCAGGAGGCATTCGAGACCCATCCCGGGCTGGTTAATACCTATCATAGACTCCAGGGGCTCGCCCCGCCCATTTGGGACCAGGTGGCGCTGCGCGACACCTTCCCTTGAACGGGCCCCTCCGGACGGTTGTCCCCCTCATTCCACTTGTGGAGTTCCCACCTGGTGTCTGGGAATACATGGGACGGGACCTATGGTAGGGACTGTATATCTTGTGTACTTTGGGACAAGGGACGGGGTAGGTTGCCTACCTCGGTATGTGTGGCATGAGGTGTAGTGAGGTGCCGCGTCAGCGCGACGCGTCTCACGTCCCCTGCGCGTAGGATGTGCGCGTAAGCATAATGTTCGTAATGGTGTGCGCGTAGTTCATGTTTCTTCGTGCCCTTTGGGATACGAGTAGATCTCGTTGTCCTTGTGTGTAGGAAAATGACTGTAATATCCTAGTGGGTCTCCTCTCGTCATCCATATCGTTATGCTCGCGAGAGCATCTCGTAGAGGGACGACGTAGCCGGATCCGCGCATAGGTGGACTAGGAACTCGGGTGGCGATCATTGTCTTTGGGTTTGCTGCTACGAGTGAGACATCTAGCATTCTCTACATTGTTCATTATATTGTTCTTTGGAGACTCGGACGACCTGCGTGAGGAGGGCTGCGAACTTGTAACGGATTGGAACTTCGATTCCTACCTTCGGTGTCACCCTTGCCTGAAACCCTTGCTTAGCTTGTTATAAATCTTAGTTACACGTCTCACTTCGTTAAATTGGTATCGGCGAGGCGGTTAGAGCCTCGAACCGAAGGGAGACGTAGGGAAGGTTGTAATTGCATTGTTCCATTGCAACATGATGGCGGTTAAACGGAAAGGAAACAAGTACTCCGGTCTCCCCCTTAAAGAGAAAGAAATTTTGGAAGGTTTGGAAAAGGAAGGTATTGAAGTCGATGATCTTTTGGAAGAGTCCGAAACGGAATTGCAATTGGCCCCATCGCCCAAACCGACCACACCCAAAACGAAACCCAAACCCACTCCTTTGAAGACACCCTTGAAGAAAAATAAGACTAAATCCCTAATTCTACGGTTATTGAAGCGGATTGAGGCCTTGGAGGGAGAACGAGCATCCAAGCGGACGTCATCCACCACTAACGTCGTGCGTGTGCCTACACCAGCCATGTTTACAGGAAAAAGAGGAAGCTTCCAATTCTTTGCTAGTAAGGTGGAATCATATGTGAACATTTCAAATGTGTCAAGGGACAAGTGGGTGGCAGTCGCGCTGCAATGTATGGAGGAGCGACCTACAAAGGTGTGGGGGACATACCTCAAAAGGAAGGAAAGGGAAGGAGGTCAAACAGAGCCAACATGGGAAGACTTTAAAAATTTTATGGGAAATCGATACGACTCTACCGATTTGGTTATGGCTGCCCGGCAAAAATTAGACCATGTTTATCAAGGGCAAGAAAGCGTTGAAAGATACATAGAAAGGTTTATTTCCTTGTTGAGTGATGTAGAAACCGAATATGACATCTGCGAAAACGATAAAATATATATGTTCCTCAAAGGCCTGAATGCTCCTATTAGAGTTGCTTGCACAGTTAACCCTCAAACTGGTGTCAGGTTCACAAGCCTCGACTCATTGTGCACTTATGTGGTGCAATATGAAAGCAACTTAAAATCAGGGGGGATGCTGAGGGGACAGGAAGGAAGGAAGGTTCTCAACGTTGTGAAGAGGACTCCAACAAGCACGCCGGCATACTTTCCGGGATTCACCCAGGGGCCTGTGCTTGGAGCCGTCGGACACAACGTTGGTGGGAAGTTAGATTCTCGGACAAGCGTCCCCTCCGAGCGCCAGTGTTATTTCTGCAAAAACTTTGGTCACGAGCAATGGCAATGTCAGGCCAAGCGGGACTACTTGCAAAGGAAGAGCAGGCGCGACAGTCAATTGCCTCCACCTCCTCCTTTCCCTCTAATCAAGCTCGAGGTGGGCAGTGGAAGGGCCGTGGTGGCCGGGGAGCACATTGGAAGGGAAAAGGGCCGGGGCATAATCCTCAAAAGTAAATTCTGAAGCCATGGATGCCACTTGCTTGCATGTTTTGCACTCTCTTGTGGCCTCCAATTTGGGAAAGGAAGGGGTGAACCTTGTGGTGCCAAATGTTAGGAAGGCTGAATCTGAGATTTCCAAGTTTTTATGGGAACAAAGGTGCAACCCGTCCCTCACTTGTTGTTTCATTGTGGGAAGGAAAACTTGGAAAAGTAAGAGTCTCTATGCTCACCGTATGCAAGGAAGGATTGTGGAAGTGTGTTCAGGAAGGAAGGGACAGGCGGTGGACATGAATGGTCAAACTAGTGTATACCCATTCTCTTTTGTATGTTGTGTGGTTCCCCCAAGACCCACACTCACCATGGGAAGTGTTACTACTGACTCTCCGCTAGCTATGACCTTTCCGGCGAATGTTAAGGGGAAAATCCTTTCAGTGTTGTTTGATAGTGGGGCATCTCATTCGTTTATTAAAAGTGATACTTTGCAAGGGCTAGGGGTGCGATACAAACCCGCATGCATATCCGTGACTCTTGCTGATGGAAGTGTGTCCGATACGAAAGGAACGGTAGATGTGTCGTTTACACTCAAGCCTGGTATAACTTCCCGTCACAACTTCATTGTAAGCCCTGCCATGATTGATGGGGTAGACATGATTTTGGGGCAGGACTGGATGGAAGAAAGAGGAGTCTCAATTGATTTTTGTGTAAAGGCTGCTCAATTTAGACATAATGGGAAGTGGGTCACCCTAAAACACGCAAATTCATCGTTGCCAGTGGGGCCAAAACTTGTTTGGGGTTTACAAGCACAAGAGAGGAAGGAAGGAAGGAAGGATAGGAATGGAAAAGGATGGAAGGGACAAGATGTTTGGAAGGTTTGTTTGTATACTGTGCTTGTGAATGAGCAGGCTGAACTGGTGGACATCACCGGGGAGGACGCCTCAAGTGAGGCCGACCTGGCGGACACCGACAAATCTATGGACGACACCCCCGTCGTCACAAAACCCCCCAGTAGTACCGGTATGACTTTCACTCATCAAATAAATGACATGTTGGAAGGCAAGCCACAGGCCCTGAAAGACTTGTTACTTGCAAATGAGGACTTGTTTGCAAAACAACTCCCGGGGTTACCCCCGGAGCGGGAAGTGTTTCACACAATAAATTTGGAAGAAGGACATCGGCCCCCCAATAGGCCCGCGTACCGTCTTGCTCCAAGTGAGCTTGCGGAATGCGAAAAAACGGTTGATGAGTTGTTAAAATTGGGATTGATCAGGCCAAGTTGCTCACCATTTGCATCACCTGTTTTGTTTGTTAGAAAGAAGGATGGAAGTTTGCGTATGGTAATAGACTACCGTCCCCTGAATAAAATTACCATCTCGGATAGGTACCATCTCCCCAGAATTGACGATCTGTTGGATAGGCTTAAGGGAGCCAAGGTGTTTTCGAGCTTGGACTTGTTGTCTGGGTACCATCAAGTGCGACTTCGCAAGGAGGATGTGCCTAAAACTGCCTTCAGGACCCCTTTTGGCTTGTACGAATTTCTTGTACTTCCCTTTGGTTTGACCAACGCGCCCGCGACATTTCAACGGCTTATGAATGAGGTTTTTCACGACTTTATAAGGGAAGGCTTTTTGGTTGTATACTTGGATGATGTGCTCATTTATAGCAAAACGGAAGAGGAACACCTTCTGCAGTTGGACAGAGTTTTCACCCGTCTACGCGAACATCAACTCCTGGCAAAACTTGTCAAATGCTCTTTCTTTGAGAAACAATTGAAATACTTGGGACACATCATTGGGGAAAATGGGTTGGAAGTGGATATGGATAAAGTCAAGGTGGTGCAGGAGTGGCCTACGCCCACAAACGTAACGGAAGTTAGGAGGTTTCTTGGGTTGTCTAATTACTTTCGAAAGTTTATTCAGAACTACAGTATCCTGGCAACCCCATTGACAGCTCTCTCTGGGGCAAAAGCACCTTGGAAGTGGGGACAGGAACAACAGGAAGCATTTGACAACATAAAGGAAGCTTTGGTAAGTGCCCCTATCTTAACGCTCCCGGACGTACGTCGGCCATTTAAGGTAGTGTGCGATGCATGCGATTACGGCGTGGGAGCTGTGCTATTTCAAGATGGGAAGGTTTGTGCGTATTTCAGTAAAAAGTTGGGAGCAAGCGAGAGGAACTACAGTGCCACGGAACGGGAGTTATTGGCTGTAGTGTATGCTCTCACGGAATGGAGGTGTTATTTGTTAGGTAAGCCAGTAACGGTGGTGACGGATCACAAGTGCAACACCTTCTTGGGTCAACAGGTGGGGCTTAGTCCTCGGAGGGCTCGGTGGGCCGAGCGCCTGCAGGAGTTTGAGATTGAATGGGTATGGGAACCGGGCAAGACCAACATTGCGGATCCGCTCTCCAGGTGTCACTTCACTCAACACCCTGGACCTGGGGGGAGGGACAATGGGGCTGCTGTGGCCGGGGCTGCCCTCCGGCGCAAGCGTCGGCGCACCAGTCCGGACTCCCTCACCCCCTCCAGCCGGGATGTCGAGGGTACCCTCACAGCTCGGGTCCGCAAGGTCCCCAAGGTCACGCTCCCGGGGCCCGCTCACGAGACCCCAAGCTCCCTCGGCACGATGGAGCAAATCGGGTTGGCCAGCCCGAGTGAGCTTACCCGCGAGACCGATGGGTACGAATCCCTACTTGGCAAACTTGAGAAGGCTTACACATACGATCCGTGGTTGGCAGCGCGTGCGAATAGAAGGAAGGTTAGTCTAAAGGGAGGCTTTTGGGAGAGGAATGGACGGAAATATGTTCCTGCATTGTTTGAGGAAAGGAAAGATGGGGAACTTGTCGTGGAGAACCTACGACGTGGAATTTTGGAAGCTTTACATGATCCACCTCATGTTGGTCACCCTGGAGTAACTCGCATGTACGAGCTTGTAACAAGGGAATGGTATTGGCCGGGAATGTATGAGGATGTCAAAGCCTATGTTGCTCATTGTGACTCTTGTCAACGAGTCAAGGCTCGGAATACTTTGCCTGCTGGTCTTCTTCACCCCTTGCAAGTACCAGGAAGGAAGTGGCAAAGTGTGTCTATGGACTTTATTACTAACCTCCCACCGACCCCAAGTGGAAATGATGCTATTTGATTTGTCGTGGATAGGCTTAACAAGTGTGCTCATTTTGCTGCTACAACAATGAATGCTGATGCTTATACTCTAGCACAATTGTTAAGGACATGGGTGTGGATGTATCGTGGATCCCGGGTGTGGTGGCATTGTAGATCACAAGCCACTCACTGGCGAACGCGGCCGCACTCTGTACGATCCGAACGAGCCAAATGAGGATAGCTGGAAATAACTTGCACAGGTCACGCGTTGTTGCCACAAGAAAGTGGAAGAATACAGAGAGAGTCACGGGCTCCCGCCATTGCCTCCCAAGGGCACGACTCCTAGGGTCCACCCTTAGGGTCCCGTCGACCGGTTGGCCCTCCTTGGAGGGGTCTCTCTGTATGGCCATATGGACTTTGGATAGGCTAGGGTAAGGCTGCCTTACCCGGTAGGGTTGACCATGGGTCCCTTACCTGGATAGATTTTTGTGCACATTAGGTGTATGGCCTTTTCACTTCACTACCACACCTGATCAATATGGTGCAATACTGGCGTAATACTGGACTATATGTGGAAATTGGACTCCCCTTGGACTCTGGACTTTTGGACATCTGGACTTTTAGCTCTGCCCTTGTGTCTCATTTTGGCTGTTCATCATGTGGACTTTCGTTTTTCTTTCAGTGTTTTGTCTTTTGTTCTGTTAGTCATGCCTGATCCTTGTTGTTATTGCATTATGGTGGGGACCCCGATACGCAGCATTCGGCTGGGGTCTGGCAACACGGGAGGCGGGTTGCCCGTAGGTCTAAGTCTGAGTCTCCGCATGTTGGAAGGTCTTGTTCCTTTGTTTGTCTTGTTTGTTTGTTGTTGCGCTCTGCCTTCTGCGCGGGGACGCACAGGAATAAGGGGGGGAGCATGTAGTGAGGTGCCGCGTCAGCGCGACGCGTCTCACGTCCCCTGCGCGTAGGATGTGCGCGTAAGCATAATGTTCGTAATGGTGTGCGCGTAGTTCATGTTTCTTCGTGCCCTTTGGGATACGAGTAGATCTCGTTGTCCTTGTGTGTAGGAAAATGACTGTAATATCCTAGTGGGTCTCCTCTCGTCATCCATATCGTTATGCTCGCGAGAGCATCTCGTAGAGGGACGACGTAGCCGGATCCGCGCATAGGTGGACTAGGAACTCGGGTGGCGATCATTGTCTTTGGGTTTGCTGCTACGAGTGAGACATCTAGCATTCTCTACATTGTTCATTATATTGTTCTTTGGAGACTCGGACGACCTGCGTGAGGAGGGCTGCGAACTTGTAACGGATTGGAACTTCGATTCCTACCTTCGGTGTCACCCTTGCCTGAAACCCTTGCTTAGCTTGTTATAAATCTTAGTTACACGTCTCACTTCGTTAAATGAGGCCTCATACCGCTTCGATGCATTGAACTCGGGGTTCTGCATTCAGGGATAGGAATTGAAGTACACATGGCGCGCAACCGCAGTCTGCTTAACTAGCACTTGGGACGTGGGCTTGAAGTACAGAAGTGACTTGGAACCCTTGGCTATGGGCTACTTGGAACCCTTGGCTATGGGCTACTTGGAACCCTTGGATATGGACTACTTGGCATCTTGGGATGGATTTCTTTCTATGTACTATATGTGTACCTTATGTGTACAGTATGTGTACAGTATGGACAATGTATCATAAAGAAACTGTGTTGTATGGATAGCCACTTTAGGAAAGCATTGTGGACTGAGCTACACCTGTGTCATATTTATCTTGTTCGGATTGTTTATCGGTTGTGTCACAAGCATTGTATTGCTTTAATAAATAATAAATAGGGATGTGTCAATAAAGGCGGACTTGGATAGTTCGAAAGGAATAAGGCGAACGTTCGTCGTAGTTCGCCGTAATTTATCGTAATTTATCGTAATTATAGTACCGTGTCGTATCGTATCGTACAGTATTGTACTTAGGACTAAAATAAAGCACACCTAATAAATAAATTTAAAAAAAAAACAAAAAAAAAAAAAAAAATGGACGCTTTAGTCAATTGCTTGGGATGATAGGGGAATAACTTGGAGGCGGGGACCCTAATGTAACCCATTCGGCAAGGGTCTAACGGCGCTGGTGGATGGGCCGTTCGGTGACGACCATTCCCTTATAATTGTGGTCTACTGTATGTGTGTATGTGGCTGCATGAGGACATGCAGGAATTAAGGGGGGGATGATGTGATGGAATGTAGGGATTTCCCGGCATTTCTGGACATTTCCCTTACCCCCTAGCCTAGGCGCACATGTGGCGCACATGTCGTACGAGCAACGCGAGTACGCACGTGCCTAGCGTCTAGCCTTGGCTTCCTAGCCGTCGAATTCCATTGGATAGTTATGGACGTTACTCTCATAGTAGGATTCTAGGATATTTTCTAGATACTATTGTAGAGGTTTGGTGGACTAGTGCGCTACCATTGGAGGAACGTGAACACACGATCACGAACCACGGGAAGGAACGGATAGAGACGTAAGCCACGGGAAGACACGCACTCAGGTAATTTGGAAGCTTAGTAGACCACAAGTAGGGAGTGGAAGCTCCGTGAGGTGG
This sequence comes from Botryococcus braunii, assembly GCA_002005505.1. NCBI lineage: Eukaryota > Viridiplantae > Chlorophyta > Trebouxiophyceae > Botryococcus > Botryococcus braunii. The sequence goes on along the minus strand of KV908338.1, from coordinate 860,089 downwards.
GGGTTACTTGTAATTGGAAAGAGCGTCCAACTTGTCGGCCATCCGGCCTTGTCTCTCTCTCTCTCTCTCACAACTTGGAAATTCTCCCTAACTTGTGCATTCTACGACAGGGGCCGTCTTATATCAAGAGGGCCGCCCCATTGCCTTTGAGAGTCGTCGCCTCACACCGGCAGAAATCAATTATCCTACTGGGGAGCAAGAGCTGCTAGCAGTGGTTCACGCCTTAACGGTGTGGCGCTGTTATCTTGAAGGTGGGCCGGAGTTCCGCGTGGTCACTGACCACAAGGCTATTACCTACCTTGATACTGTGGCACAGTTGAGCCGCCGCCAGACACGTTGGGCAGAGTTTCTCTCCCGGTTCCATTTCACATGGGAACATATGGCGGGTGCCTCAAATGTGGTTGCCGATGCGCTGAGCCGCACGCCGGTGGGATATCCACCTCCCAACTCATTGGTGAACGCGGTTGTGGTTCGTTCCACTCGTTCATACGTTTCGGAGGGTCCCCCTTGTCTTCCAAATCGCTCCCTTCGGGATGTCATTTGCGCCGTTACCCGGGCACAGGGTACTCCCTTGGCTGCAGAGGCTCGTGGTATGGGACACGAGTCTAGGCCTCCTTCAGGTGGGGGAGAGGGCATGACGTGGAAGGACAAGTTTGTGCGTGGTTATCAGGAAGACCTTTGGTTCAAGGAACCTAGCACTGTGGCGCCTCTGGTCGCACACGACGGCTTCCTGTTACAAGAAGGAAAGATTGTTGTGCCGCATGCATTTGGGCTTAGATCCCACCTTATGGAAGAAATGCATGATAGCCCGTATGCTGGACACCAAGGTGTGAACAAAACCCTGAAGCTGGTTGCCCGCCATTATTGGTGGCCGACGATGACACAGGATGTGACGCAGTACGTGACTCACTGTCACCTCTGCCAGAAAAACAAGGCAAGGCATGCAAAGCCTTCGGGGCTGTTGCATCCCCTTGAGCTTCCGCATAAACCGTGGGACACGGTGACCATGGACTTCATCACCCAGTTGCCTCGCACCGCGGAAGGGCATGATGCCATCCTGGTGGTGGTGGACAAGCTGACGAAGATGGTTCATTTGGTGGCTACGCAGACCACGGCGACTGCTGAGCAGACAGTGAAGCTGTTTGTGGATCACATTTGGAAGCTCCACGGAGTGCCTAGGAAAGTGGTGTCTGACAGGGATCCCCTGTTCACCAGCCACTTCACTCGAGCCTTGTGTCGGATGCTTGGGACCAAGCAGGCCATGTCCACGGCGTATCATCCTCAGACGGATGGGCAGACAGAGCGTGTGAACCGTGTTCTTGAGGACATGCTCCGCATGTATGTGTCTAAGTCACAGACTGACTGGGACGAGAAGCTGTCGTGTGCTGAGTTCGCTATCAACAATGCCGAGCACTCTAGCACGGGCTTCACGCCGTTCATGTTGAACTATGGTCATCACCCGTACCTACCAGTATCGGTGTTGCCAGAGTTCAGGGTCCCGGCTGCCTCGAGCTTTGTCCAACGCATTCAGCGTTTAGTGGCAGAAGCTCGGCGCACACATCGCATTGCGACGGAACGCCAGGCACGTTACGCTAACACGAAGCGTAAGGATGTCACGTTCGCTCCAGGAGATTGGGTCCTGTTGTCGGCTCAGAACCTAAGGTTCAAAGAGGGCACACCGAAGCTGTTGCCTCGGTGGGTCGGGCCGTTCCAAATTGCCAAGTCTGTTGGAGGCAACTCCTATGAGTTGATCCTCCCGGCACGCTGGAGGATACATGACGTGTTCCATGTGTCACGGCTGGAACGATACCGCCGGGATGGCAGTGTCCAACCACCACCACCTGCTGAGGTGCTGGAGGGGGAGGACGAGTACGAGGTGGAGAAAATTCTTCACCACCGGAAGGCTCGCCGCTCGTATGAGTTCCTGGTTCGGTGGGTGGGATACTCCCCTGAACATGACACGTGGGAATCAGAGGCGAACTTGCGGAATGCCCCTGGGGCGTTGAAGGAGTATTGGGCACGGGTCAAGACGGGCTAGGACCCAGGAGACACACAAATGGCCTTGAGTCGGGCTGTTGTCACTTCGGGGGTCGTGGCATTCGATCCACATGTCCAGTCGACGGGACATCCCTCGTTAGCGGCGAAGTGGTTGCGTTGTTCAACATGTCGTCCTACTCAATAGCTCCTCCCTGTCCCTGGCTATGCCATGTGGAAGGGCCCTATTCCGTTCACTGCGGACTTAGTAGCACCTCAGATAGTGATACAGTAGAAACGGCCAAAGGATGCGAAAACAATGGTTACAAGTTGTTTGGGCTCCACCTCAGTACCCGTCCAGTCCGGCCCGGTCCTTCCTCTGCCAAAGCCTTATTCTATCCTGTTCTAAGTGTGTCCCTGTCTCCATCGCCAATGCGCCTTGTCAAGTAAGGGTCACTCCCTTGGCGCGTGAAGTAGCCACTTCTTGGCGTGGAGGAACATAACTCACGAAGGGACCTTTATGGAGGTCCAAATCCTCGTGGTCCGGTCATTTTCCTATAACACGCGACTTTTCCTGTTACACCCTCCCCCCCTTAGCTTGGACGTCACGGCCAAGAGGGAGACTCACTCTAAACAACTACACTACGCACCTAACACACTTGGCAGAGGTACGGTCCTGTCACGTCCTGTCCGCGGGTACTAGTCTGGCGTCCCCAGCCCAAGCCAGACCCCTGTCCTGTCTTGTCCAGCCCTGTCCGTATAACAATGTAAAATCTGTCCCGTCCATACATAAATTCGCCCGTCCTGTCCAATAGGAATTCTACCCAACGGCAGTGGGGCCACCCATCTGCGTCGGGCGTTACGCTACAGCGCGAGCTAGCACGGATGTCGCGACATTACATGCTTGACGTCCGAAACCTGACAAGGGTGAGCAGTCAGCACCGCACGCACCCGAGGTAGACGACACCCTACCTCGACGAGTCCTGTCCAGGGTGAGCGGTCATCACCGCACGCACCCGAGGTAGACATTCTACCCCGCTTACGTCCTATTCATCCGAGTGCGCTCTAGTACTGGGATACCCCCAAGGTACACTCTAAGGGCCAAGCTTAGAGCTTCCAAGGTGGCCCAAGGACGTACCGAGGGGCCGACCCGACCTGCCAGAGCACTAAGCGCGCCTAGCGCGCTTCCGCTGCTTCTCAGCATTTTTACCACGTCCTTTACGTTTCTTGTCCACCTTTTCTTTTTGTTCCGGCCTGTGCTCCGTGGTTAAATCCCAGTACCGCTGTAACGCCTCCCTGGCGTGTTCTAAGTTATCCTCTGGCTCCCAAGTATTATGAATATCCTGATACCCGGTCCACTTTACAAGATATTCTCGCGCAGTTTTTCGACCTCGTAACTTTCGTTCCCTATGAGCTAGCACAGCCTCGACCTCATACTCCTCTTCTCCATCAATAATCTCAGGTAGAGGAGGAGGTTGTACCGTCCCACCTTCCTTATAAGGCTTAAGCATAGAAACATGGAAGACATCATGAACCCTCAGAGTTTTTGGAAGCCTAATTCTGAAAGCTACCGATGATACCTCCTGGACGATGGGAAAAGGCCCAATAAACCGAGGTAAGAGTTTTCTTGTCCGAGTATGCTTGAATTTCAGATTCTTTGTTGAGAGGAGGACAGGTTGGCCTATTTTTAAAATAGGAGCATCTTTTCTCCTCGCGTCCGCATATGCCTTCATGCGGTCCTGCGCAGCTTTGAGACATGTCCGCGCTCTTTCTAGATCCCATCTCATCCTTCGTACAAACTCTGCTGCTGCCGGTACATACTCACGTACAGAAGATGTCACACCTTCATAGACTTCCTGGAAGGGAATCGTGGGATCCTGACCGAAAGTCAACCTAAATGGAGTAGTGTTGATTGATTGCTGAAAAGTGTTGTTGTAAGAAAATTCAGCCTCACACAAATGTTTATCCCAGTCGTTGTGTCTTCCAGTGACGTAATGACGCAAATAATCCTCCAAAATCCTATTAATTCGTTCCGTTTGACCGTCGGTCTGCGGATGAAACGCTGTAGATAGCGCAGAGCGACAACCGGTCAACCGAAAGAGCTCTTGACAGAAGCGACCCACCCACCTAGGATCTCTGTCTGATACAATGTGAGTGGGAAACCCATGCAAGGTGAAAACCCGGGTCCGTAACAGTTGAGCTATCACTTCTGCACTTGCGTCAGTGGTCGTCGGAGCGAAGTGCGCATACTTTGACAACCTATCAACAGCAACCCAGATAGCGTCATATCCTTCCTTAGTTCTTGGCAGTCCAGTGATTAGGTCCATAGACATTGATTGCCACTTTCTGTCAGGTATTTCTAGAGGGTGTAGTAACCCTGCAGGTAAGTGTGCTGGGGCTTTGACACGCTGACACGAGTCACATTGGGCCACAAAGTCAGCCACATCTGCGGCCATCCCTGGCCACCACCAGGAACGTTGAACTAATTCGAGGGTCCTGTCCCTGCCTGGATGACCAACTATAGGTGGTCCATGCAAATTTTCCAGGATTTCTCTACGAAGGTTACGTTCGACACCGTCAGAACTCATATGGTGGGAGGGAACGTAAATGCGCGCACCGCGCTTCCACAAGCCACTATGGAAGCTTAACTTGCGGCGATTTTGTTTACGATGGAGCCAATCATCTATCTCATATGCCTCACTTAAAACCCTTCCCCATCCCCTCAACCCGTCCATCGGCGTGGGTAGGGTGGTGGAGTCTGCAGCCTCCCCAACCCCCATCGCTCCTACTCCGACAGGGGGAGAGTGCTCCCCCAGGGGCCCTGCCCTAGCCTGAACCGACGCCTGAACCCCAGCCTGGGCCCGAGCTAGGGCTCGGACGTGGGCCCCGGCTAAGTGAGGACTCCTAGACAATGGGTCAGCAGGGTTAGTGGATCCCGGCGCATATTCCCATTGGATGTCGAATAATTGTAGAAACTCCGCCCAGCGCGCCCGTCTGGGTGAGAGTAGGGTTTGGGTTTGCAAAAAACTATTCGCGCGATGGTCCGTAACAACTGTGAAAGTTTGCCCTAATAAGTAACACCTCCACTCCTTGAGGGCATACAACACACCTGCAAGCTCTTTCTCAGTTGTGGAATAATTGCGTTCGGCATTACTAAGCTTTTTACTGAAGTATGCTACAGGTCTACCTTCTTGCAATAGTACTGCACCCACCCCATAGTCACTGGCATCTGAGATCACTTTGAAAGGCTTGCTACTGTCTGGGAGTGCTAGTACAGGAGCATTGGACAAAGTTTCTTTTAAACTTTGAAACGCGTGCTCTTCAGCTTCTCCCCACATCCAAGGAACTTTGCCAGTGAGCCGGGTTAAGGGGGCCGCAAGCGTACTGTAACCCGGGACGAACTTGCGGAAGTAGTTGGCTAGTCCCAAGAATTGTCGTACGTGCGTGCTCCCCGTGGGTGTTGGCCAGTCCACAATAGTCCGAACTTTGGCAGGGTCAACTTTGATGCCGTCGCGCCCCACGACATGTCCCAAATACCGCAACTCGTCAGCAAAAAACTCACACTTGGATAATTTTGCATAAAGTTTTTCCTCTCTCAGCCGAGTAAGGATGCGAGTTAAGTGCTCTAAGTGCTGTTCCCTGGACTTGCTGTATACCAACAAATCATCTAGGTAAACCACAACAAAACCCTCTCGAATAAAATCATGAAACACACTGTTCATCAGTCTCTGAAACGTGGAGGGAGCATTCGTGAGACCAAAAGGAAGCACCAAAAATTCAAATGAACCTAAGGGTGTTCTAAAGGCGGTTTTGGGAACATCGGATTCATGTAATCGCACTTGATGGTAACCTGACAAGAGATCAAAAGAGGTAAAGAACTTTGAACCCTGCAGCTTGTCCAGAAGATCGTCTATCCGTGGCAACGGATATTTGTCCTTCCTTGTTAAGTTATTAACTGCCCTGTAATCTATAACCATTCGGAATGTTCCGTCTTTCTTTCTCACAAACAATATGGGGCTACCATACGGTGATGCACTCGGCCTGATGAAACCCTGTGCTAGTAATTCCTCAACCTGCCTCCGACACTCCGCCACTTCTGGTTCAGCCAACCTATAAGTGGGGCGACAGGGCGGCGTATGGCCGGGTGTCATAGGTATAGTGTGCAAGATGCCCCTGTCTGGAGGTAAATCTGGCAATTTCTCTGGAAAAACATCCAAAAACTCTAACAACAATTGCTTCAAGTCTTGTGGCTTGTCAGTCATACCCTCAATAACACGCCGGGAGTTTTCGTTTAAATCTAGGCCGGTGGCTCCGCTGTCTTCGTCCCAAGGATTATCCCCCTCTGTAGTTGCCACTGCAACCCTATGGAGATAGTGTGTTGCACAAACTGAGTCCTGTCCACTCCTTGCCTCTCGCACAACCCCCCAAAACCCTGGACAACCCTTTCGCATAGCCCGCCTAGCTTGACCCTCACTTATAACATTTACTTTTTGCGCCGGTAAGGTACCTCTTTCACTAGGGGGCAGCGGGTTGAGGAGTGTAATGTAGTGTGAGGAATGAGGCGGTTTAAGATGAACTGCGCCATGATTGTAGTCAATTAACGCTTTTCTTTCTTTCAGAAAATCCTCACCAAGGATTAAGTCCACCCCATCCAACAGAGTTTCGCAGACAATGAAATCCCTCTGTTCCACATATGTTTGAGATAAGTGCACCCTGAGCTTAGCTGTCCCCGCCGAGCGCATGGTCTGCCCATCTGCAAGCTGGACATCCACACACTTCTTTGACAGCCTCACTCCGAGAGTAGCTAGGAAGTCATGTCTGACGAACGAGTGCGTCGCCCCGGTATCGACTAAAGCGACGCCCTTCACACCAGTACAGTTAACATGAAAAAGCATTGCTAAATGCCTATTTGAAAAAGCTTGAGCAAAAGATACGCTAAATTTGGGTCCGGCATGGTAAACTACATAGGAGTAGGGGACATCAGGTCCCTTGGTACCTTGCAGGATAACTCTCATGCCTTTTAGCCATGGGTACACTGCCTTGGATTTCGCCACTTTACTACCCATTAGAAAACAAGCACTTAAATGTTTATTTGCTTGTTGCTCACGAGCGAAAGTGGATAAGGTGTCCTCCGCTTTACCTATAGGTACTGCAACAAATGTCGGTTTAGACGTTCCATCGGGTAGGGTATTGTCAAAGGGGCCTCTAGAAAAAGAACAATGCAAAAACTCAGAACAACGTTGCTCGATAGAAGAATGAAAAGATTCCCAAGGAACAAAAGTGTGGAGGTTTCCTTCTCTAACTCCACTCATGGCCTACCGCGTCCCCTTGCCCGGCCCCGTCCACGGCCCCGTCCTCTGATTCTCCGTCCCCGTCCGGCCCCACCCTGAGCTGTCCACCCTTGCATAGGGGCTGCTCCCACACCGAGGGACCTAAAGTTGTTGTGGCCCCCTCCTACCCGTCGCCGCAGCAAATCACCAGCCAGACCTGGAATTGGTGGAGCAGGCTGGTTTACCTCCTGTCTGGCCTTCACAATGTGTTGCAAGATGTCCCACTGTTGTTGATTAAGATAGGCGTTAGGGTCCTCTCTAAGTTTTTTGAGTGGGCAAAACCAAGATTCATGGCCAGGGGTATTGCACGCGTAACAGCTTCTGTTGAGGGGAAAGGCAACTCTAGTGTCCCTCCGATACTCGGGAGGTAAACCATCCCTGCGGGGATAAGGAGTCGCGCCTTGGATCGCGGCGACCGTGGCGAGCGGCGCAGGGTAACCATGGGCCATCTGGATTGGCGCTGCCACCATCGGTGCAGCTGCCATCATCCCAAATTCATGACTGTAGTAGGGGATTGTCCAGTCCTGTCCGACGCCAGCAACGTGCGGTGCTGGGCCAACGGTGGCGGTTGCAATGCTTGAGTTAGGGGCCCCGGGGCCGGTTCTCAGTCTCTTTGCCTGTAAGGGCCCGCCCACCGCGGCATCGTACCGTGTGAGTAAACTTATCAAGGCATCCAAATCATCAAAACCTTTGCCTGTTGTAGGGTTAATTGCTGAATATTTCTTTAAATCCTCACGTAGGCCTTTACGAAACCTATGGATTTTCTCCCCCATGGATAGGTCCCCACTGACTTCTACCTCTGCTAGCAAGGTTGTAAAGCGCTCAACATACTTCTCAACTGATTCGTTGCCCTGATATACGGAATCAAGTTTATCCCTTGCCTTTGCAACCTTATCAGTGTTATCATAGACAGAAGACAACAGATCCCCAAAGAGAGCTAAATCCACGACAGCACCTGGATTTTGCCTCACGTAAGCTGCTTTTTTTGTTAACCACACCTTTTTCACGCTCTTTCCTAAGCAGCGCACTGCGTAGTCAACCCTGAGGTTCGCGGGCACACCGGTGAGTTCACAATATGACCTCACATCGTCTAGGAATTGTTCGAGATCGTCCCTGCGTCCCTCGAATTTTTCCGGTAAGTGGGTTCGAACGGTCGGGATTCTTGCCTGTGGGTTCGCGGGGTTTTGAGCCGCAACTTCAGCGTTTTCTGCCTGTTGTCGTAACTCAGCCAGTTCGGCAGCCATTGCCGCTTCACGCCCCTCGGCCTCGGCCAAAGCAGCCTGCAGCTCTTCGACTTGTCGTCTAGCCATTTCTGAGCTGTCGGTGCTGGCGAGGCTCGGTGACACAGGAAATCGAGAAAGTCCGGGTGGGGGCCCTAAACTCGGTGACCCGAGTCGTAGGCCCCTAAAAGCGCCACACACACCACAACTAACCCAATCCGAATCTATAGAATTCTCTGAAAAACTTCTTTGGGAAATTTTTTCAACGAGAGGAGCTCAAAATTTGGCCCCTCTCGCCGATACCAGTGATACAGTAGAAACGGCCAAAGGATGCGAAAACAATGGTTACAAGTTGTTTGGGCTCCACCTCAGTACCCGTCCAGTCCGGCCCGGTCCTTCCTCTGCCAAAGCCTTATTCTATCCTGTTCTAAGTGTGTCCCTGTCTCCATCGCCAATGCGCCTTGTCAAGTAAGGGTCACTCCCTTGGCGCGTGAAGTAGCCACTTCTTGGCGTGGAGGAACATAACTCACGAAGGGACCTTTATGGAGGTCCAAATCCTCGTGGTCCGGTCATTTTCCTATAACACGCGACTTTTCCTGTTACAGATAGTCTCAAGGGCATGGTGCACCCCGGGTCCTGGACTCGGTGTCTGAGAGTCTCTGCTGATGGTGGGTTGTGACTCTAGAGTAACCATGTACTCTAAGCGCTATGGTGATGGTCAGTGAAGCCCCCAATAGCTTGATTAGCCAGATGGATTTCTGGTGACGGAGGTTGTACTTCCGGGAGTGCTCCGCGGGCAGTCCAAATGAGCATGGGTGTGGATTGTCGTTACCACTAGTCTGCCGGGACTAGGGTGGCGGGTGGCTGGGCAAGAGGTATGGGACTCTTGTCTGTAGGGCTTCCTGCGAAGGTGGCTGGTCAGGACGTGATACACTCTTGACTGTAGTGCTTCCTGTGTGGGAGATGCATCCCCCTCAATCCGAGACGGCTTGAGCCTAGGTGGGGGAGGGTGTAACGTTCCGAGTGCGAAGGGTCCGTTAGGGAGCCGATCGGCATCGAGCCGATAGCGCGTGATCGGAGAGCGGGGTACGATGACCTCATTACGTAATCTGGCCAGCTTGGCTGGCGGGGTGCTATCAGACGGGTCGCACCTGTGTGAGGTCATTCTCACACGAACTTGAGACAAGCAAGATACTACAGGACGAGACAGAAACAGAGGAGACATGCATTACTGCCAAATCAACACGCCTAGACAAAGCATCTGCAACAACATTGTCAGTGCCCTTCACATATTTAATATCAGGCATGAATCTCATGATTTCAGTAAGCCATCTTTCCTGCCTGCTAGTCCTAACAGGAGAAGTCAATAAATACTTTAGTGCTTGCTGGTCAGTGTGTACAGTAAACTTAGCATCCAGCAACAAATGCTTCCATTTAAGCAAGGCATGAACAAGAGCAAGCAACTCTCTGTCATATGGTGCTAACTTCCTCTCAGGGGGTTGGAGTTTCCTGGACTCGAAGGCAACGGGCTGCAGTCCCTTTCCTTGATCCTGCTGCAACACAGCACCAACAGCAAAACCTGAGGCATCTACATGCACAACAAAAGGTTTATCTAAATCAGGCATCAAAAGGCAAGGAGGAGTAGAAACAAGATCTTTCAGTGCTACAAAGGCTTCCCTCTGGGGTCCCTCCCAGGTCCAAGGCACATCCTTTTTGAGCAACTCAGTAAGAGGATAGGCAACATCTTCAAAATGGTCCATAAAAGTATCATAATATTGAGTAAGACCTAGAAACCCTCTCAACTGTGACACATTCAAAGGAGTGGGCCAATCCTGAATGGCTGCAACCTTCCTAGGATCCACCATAATCCCATGAGGTGTCAACAGGTGTCCAAGGTATTCCACCTGCTTAGCAACAAAATCACACTTAGACCTTTTGCAATAAAATTTATGTTCCCTGAGCACTGAAATATTCTGGGCTTGGCGTATCCTGCATGGTGGCGGCACGGAGGGTGTTAGACGATGTCCTCCTACTTGTGCGTTGTTAAGTAGGCACGGACATATACAAGTCAAGGACTGGTTGGCAACTGATTGATAGACACCCGGAGTGCTGCTATAGTTCCAATCAAGTCTTACAATATCTCTCATCTCTCCTAATAAGGTGACGCAGTTCAAACACGCCTAACCTGCTCTCACTCAGGTCATGCTCGTTACTTTGTCCGATGAGCTAAACTCAACTCCATATGTCTAGCTTGTTCTAACAATGTTCATCTGAGTGCTAAATCCAGGAATACAATAAGGGTTAAGTCACCTGCATGGTGGCGGCACGGAGGGTGTTAGACGATGTCCTCCTACTTGTGCGTTGTTAAGTAGGCACGGACATATACAAGTCAAGGACTGGTTGGCAACTGATTGATAGACACCCGGAGTGCTGCTATAGTTCCAATCAAGTGCCTTCCCAATCCGTGCTTGCCCCATATGCCTCCTTTCTACAAACGTGTCTGTAACTTGCGTTATGATAGTCTTCGTTCAAATGCATGTATTGCCTGGCAGAACTCAGAGTTTTGCCTCTCCTTCCTAATTGGTATTGTCCTCATCCGGAGACTTGCCATTATTTCTCCTCTGAGGGAAAGGCATAAAATTTATTAACACAACACTTCCCCTTGCCTTTACCTCACAGAAACTTGGCCAGTCCCAGTGAGTTACGATGTCCCAGAAACACTTGTCTAACTAGTGGTTTGGTAAAAATGTCAGCCACATTTCTAGCAGATTGAATGTACTTGAATTCAACCTGCCCCTTTGCAATAGCTTCACGGGCAAAGTGACAGCTAATTGCAATATGCTTTGTGTGTTTGGAGTACACCGGATTCCTCAGGTGGTTTATACACCCTTGGTTGTCACAATGAATCTTCACTATCCACGGTAACACTCCAATTTCCTCCAGGAAACCTCTCAGCCAATTTGCTTCCTTTACAACAGCACTTGCTGCCATGAATTCAGCCTCCACTGTTGAAGTGGCAACAGCAGATTGCTTTTTACTTCCCCACACCACTGCTCCTCCAAACACAGTGAGGACAAAGCCAGTGGTAGAGAAGCGATGATCCTGATCACCTCCATAGTCGGCATCCACATAGCCTTCTAGCTCTATCTCCCCCCCTCCGAGAGTTAGAACCAAATCTCGGGTTCCTTTCAGATACTTCAACACACGGATGGCTTCATTCCAATGTGCTGTGGTGGGAGATATGCGGTAACGAGACAATACACCTACTGCTTGAGCTATGTCGGGACGTGTGGTGTTGGCTATATACAGAAGAGACCCTACTAACTCACAGTAACGGTGACCTGGAGGTAGTGGACTGCCAGCACCAATGCTGTCGCTCCCATCTCTCGGTGCAGGCCTTTGGGACATTACGAAATCTTTTGTCATGGGAGTATCAGGTCCCACTGACTCAAGATCCAAGCCAAATTTCTCTACAAGTGCATCGATTTTAGGGATGCAACTCAGGGTGATCAGCCCTTTATCTCTATCTCTCATCACTTGACATCCCAAGAAATCCTTTACTTCTCCAAGATCATGGATGGTGAACTCTTTCTTGAGGAGTCCCTTCACTCTCTCGATTTCTGACATACCCTTGGAAACTATCAGAAGATCATCAACATAGATCAGCACATAGGACTTTCCTCCATCAGTAGAGCATCTCACATACACTCCCGCATCACTCTTGCACACCTCATACCCCATGACTTCAAGTTTGTCATTCAGGGTTTTGTGCCAGGCACGTGGAGCCTGCTTCAGGCCATACAACGCCTTTCTCAATCGGCACACAATATGCTTATCCCCATTCTCAAAGCCAGGAGGTTGCGTTACATATACTTCCTCCTCGAGCTCACCATTCAGAAAGGCGGTCTTAACGTCTACCTGATGAATTTCACAGCCCTCTCTTGCAGCAACGGCCAGCAGAGCTCTTCTAGCTCCATAGCTACTAGTAGGAGCAAAAACCTCCATCACATCCACTCCAGGGATTTGTCTGCATCCCTGTGCCACTAATCTGGCCTTGAATCTCACCACATTGCCATGTGCATCCATTTTCACTGAAAATATCCAGTGAACTGGAATAACCTTATGTCCACGAGGTCTTGGCACATACTCCATGACCTCATGAGTATCTAGGGAATTTTGCTCTTCCTGCATAGCTGCCTTCCAGTATTCCCACTGGGGAGACATCTGTGCTTCTCTCAAATTAGAGGGAACGTGAATTTTCCCAAATCTGACACCTGTGTGCTTTTCCTTTGTATTGCCTGATTTTCCCTCACTTTGTCCAGAACCCACTACTCTTCCACTGACACTCGCTGAGTTACACATCACAGGCTCTCCAGTAGGAGTAGAATGCACTCTCATAGCACGCTCTCGCTTGGACTCACACTTGGCTTTGCACAAGTTACTCTGCTCATCCCTCACATCATCCTCCCATGCACAGGTACCTCTCGGACAGTCTTTGTAATTTGGATTTCCTTCACATTGTCCAGACGTCCGATTCACCTCCTCGGACACACTCTGACATGCCTGCAAGAGTTCAGACTCTTCAGGTCTCTCACAAACAACATCGGGATATGGCAGAGTGTCTGCATACTTCCCCTGATTCACGTGATCCACATGCCTCTCAGACCGACTGCATGTCACTGTTGGGAGTGACCTCACATCTCTGACATCACTCTCCCAGGCACAGGTACCTCTCAGTGAGCACTTGTAATTTGGTCTGTCTCCACAATGTCTGTGCTCCTGATTCACCTCCTCCTCTCGTCCCTTACACGGAGTCAAGGATGCAGACCCTGTCTCCCGCTCACAATCATGTTTGGCTGGTGCAGAGGGAGCATATGATGCTTCCTCTGACCGGTGGCTGCCACCACAGTCCCGTCCAGGAGTGCTCTGACTGGACGGGTTGCCAAAAGAACTCTGCATGGTCACATCTCTTACATTTCTCTCAATCACTGAACAGGACCCACCCATGCTGCTCAGCTCCCCGGGACCATTTGCAGCTTTGCATGTAGCTGCCCCCCTCACTGCACTCACATGCAATTCATGCCCCTCATGTGAATCACCCTCTAGCTGCACTTCCCCTGGTCCCTGTGACAGAGAGTCACCTTCAGTCAACCCCTCTCGCTCTCTGCTCTCTCCCTTCTCCTGTGGCAGCAGGAGGTCTTTGGCGGCAATGCGTTGTTCGTGTCGTTGGGCCCGGGTCAGGCCATCCAATTGGTGGTTGCGGCATTCAGACCTAGTTCCACGGTCACTTCGGACACACTTCACTTTGGTTTTCTTCTGGGTCTGCCAATATAGAAGGAGGTCCCGCACAGCAGCACTGATGGCATCTTTGGACTTCACAGGCAGGACTGCCTTTAACTGAGATGACTCATCCAAAGCAGTCACCCAGTAACGTTCACCAGTTACTGCAGCAGGAAAAATGGGGCCCACAGTGTCAATATGTACTCTGTCAAGTGGTTCAACAGCTGGTCTACTACTTACTCCAAATGGAGGCCGAGACGTCTTTCCCTCAATACATGCTTCACAGAAGACTGGACAATTGGAGCAGGGGCATAGGGATGTATCAAGTCCTGAGACCAGGTCCTCATTGGTTAGGCGCTGCATCCATGTTTCACCTGGATGTCCCATTCTGCTATGCCAGAGGTATCGTCTGGCACAGTTGTGTGAGTTTTGGGTGGGGGTTTTGGACTTCACAGCAGCCGAGATGATTCTGTGGTTAACACTGGGACTCAGAGCTACAACTTGATGAATGTAAAATAGCCCTTTCTCTGCACTGATCCGAGACCTCCAGCTGTTTGGACCACAGACTTCAGTGAATGCTCCAACATCATCTGTGCGAAAGACTGCCCCATCCCGCAATGCTGCAGATACTGACAGTATGTTTGAGGTTGCAGAAGGAACACACTGAACATGATGTATCCACAAGGGAACTCCCACTCGACTGAGGATGCAGACAGAGCCAGATGCTACAATTCCTCCAGTGGCATCTGAAGTGGCCAGATGTAATGGGATGGGTTTGGCATGCACAGTTGGATTATGTAGCAAGGTCACATCATTCACCAGATGTACAGATGCTCCACTGTCCACCAGCCAGGATTGCAGAGACGAATTTCTGACAGGAGTCTTCAGGATGTTGAGGGAAATTATGTATGGCATACCTCTAGGTGGTGGAGGTGGGGGAGCTGGGGGTTGAAACCATGCAGGAAAGGCATCCAGTCCAGGGTGCGCCAGCTGGGCTGCAGGAGGGTGTGGGCCACCCATAGGTGGAGGTCCCTGTAGCCACATTCCCTGCAGTTGTTGGACCGCTGCCACTACGTTCCGTTGGGTCTCCTCGTCCCGCTTCCTCTTTCGACAGTCCCTCCAGTAATGCCCCTTCTTATTGCAGTAGTTGCAGATGCCCTTTGTCTCGGACTTGGCCTCAGAGACAGTTGGTTGGGCCTGCTGATGGGCTGCACTGGCAGCTGGTGGGGTATTGGTTCCACTGGAGCCTTGTCCAAGAGCCAAAACCCTTGGTTGGCGAGGAGCATATTCATCAAAACCCACTGCCGCTGCTGTGTTGCGCAAAAGTCCGGCCAGCTTCTCCAGGGGTTGTGCTGCAGCAGTTGTGATCATTCCTGGCTCTTTAGCTGCATCAGGCAAGCCCTGCACAATCTGGGTTGCAACGTGTGCATCCAGTAGAGCATGGTTGTTCCTGTCAAGGCATGCCTTCAGGTTGATCATTCTGTTGACATACTGCGATATCGTCTCGTCATGTTTCATTCCCTGGTTCATTTCTTGGAGCCAGTCTGCATTGGCCTGGATATTATATCCACCAATAAACTTTCTGCAGATGAACTCATATGCATCATAGGCAGAGGGCAGATTAGACAGAGGTCCCAGCCATTCCTCTGGAACTGACTCATAAATCAGCAACATTGCGGCTGCATCATGTGCTGTACCAGGCATAGCCTCCAGGATGGCAGCCAGAGACCCTTTTGACTCATTTGCTGCCAAAAATGCATTCTTCCAAACAATAATATTTGTCCCCCGTTCCTTCAGTTTTATGTGTACCTTGACATTTGTTGGGATAATCTTGGGCAGCTCATCTCCGCTGCCTCTTGAGGTGCTGGGAGTACATGGTTCTCTGATGGGCGTGGATGAGGCTGGTTCACTGCTTGACGTTGATGCTCCACTAGCTGATGATCCTTTCTTCTTGGAAGTCATAATTCCCCAGTTGTCTTATAACTCCAGTACTCGCAACGTAGCAGCAAGATCTTACTCTAGCGGACAGCCAACGTGAAGGTGAAAAATGTAGTCTTTGACGATAAAGGCTCTCTCGCCAGGATTGCGGTCTCCACGTTGTCCTCCTTCTCTGATTAGTTCGTTGTATGACGGAGGTCCTGATCTCAAGCGCGCTGGGACGTTGAGGTTGGTAGTCTTCCTGGCTGTTTGCTTTGTTCGCTTCTTCGCCATTCACAGTCTAGTGAGCTCCGATTTAGGCGCCACCCACTCTCAGCATCCGAGCCCGTGGGCCCATAACCTGAAATATTCTGGGCTTGGCGTATCCTGCATGGTGGCGGCACGGAGGGTGTTAGACGATGTCCTCCTACTTGTGCGTTGTTAAGTAGGCACGGACATATACAAGTCAAGGACTGGTTGGCAACTGATTGATAGACACCCGGAGTGCTGCTATAGTTCCAATCAAGTCTTACAATATCTCTCATCTCTCCTAATAAGGTGACGCAGTTCAAACACGCCTAACCTGCTCTCACTCAGGTCATGCTCGTTACTTTGTCCGATGAGCTAAACTCAACTCCATATGTCTAGCTTGTTCTAACAATGTTCATCTGAGTGCTAAATCCAGGAATACAATAAGGGTTAAGTCACCTGCATGGTGGCGGCACGGAGGGTGTTAGACGATGTCCTCCTACTTGTGCGTTGTTAAGTAGGCACGGACATATACAAGTCAAGGACTGGTTGGCAACTGATTGATAGACACCCGGAGTGCTGCTATAGTTCCAATCAAGTGCCTTCCCTCTCCGTGCTTGCCCCATATGCCTCCTTTCTACAAACGTGTCTGTAACTTGCGTTATGATAGTCTTCGTTCAAATGCATGTATTGCCTGGCAGAACTCAGAGTTTTGCCTCTCCTTCCTAATTGGTATTGTCCTCATCCGGAGACTTGCCATTATTTCTCCTCTGAGGGAAAGGCATAAAATTTATTAACACAACAAGCACTGACAAGACTGTCCTCAAATGCTCCATATGCTCTGCAACAGATTTAGAATATATGAGGATATCGTCTAGGTACACCAGAACAAATCTATCAAGGAAGGGAGACAAGATAGAGTTCATCACAGACTGAAAGGTGGCAAGTGCATTGGTTAACCCAAAAGGCATAACAGTGAACTCATAATGACCATAACGGGTTTTAAAAGCAATCTTTTCTATGCTGTCCTCATGCATACGTATCTGATGATATCCAGAGGCAAGGTCTAGCTTAGAAAATACAAAACTTCCATGCAATTGCTCGAACATCATCAATCCTAGGCAATGGGTGTTGGTTCCTAGCAGTAATCCTATTCAAGGCCCTGTAGTCAATGCATAAACGCCATCCACCATCCTTTTTGGGAACAAATAAGATGGGTGCACCAAATGGTGATGTCGATGGGCGGATGAACCCCCTCTCAAGGAGCTCCTGCAACTGTGCACGTAGCTCAGCAAGCTGGGCTCCAGACAGTGGATATATGCGGGAGGCTGGAGGAGTTGCGTCCGGCTCCGATCTGATGTTGTCACGGACCGATCGGCAAAGGTCCCAAACCCCGACTGCAACGAACCTTACATAATGGGGCTCCACCTCTCGCCCAAGGTCTCTATAACTCTAAACCCAAGCCTTTAGGTGCCTAGACTATCCTAACACCTCTCTATCTTGTCCAATCTCTGCCCGCACAGCAGCACCACCGGTGCGCTACTGCACGTGTAACGCTGTTATGCGTCACGAGGTTCACCCGATCCTTGAACCCCTGTTACATCCTCCCCCTCCTATCTTGGACGTCCCGGCCAAGTAGGTAAGGAGACTAACCTAACCACCCAAGGCTTTAGGTTTTGGAGCTTTAGAGACCGAGAGTCGCTAGTCCGGCGTCCCCAGCCCCAGCCGGACCCC
The DNA here is from genome assembly GCA_002005505.1 of Botryococcus braunii. Taxonomy (NCBI): domain Eukaryota; kingdom Viridiplantae; phylum Chlorophyta; class Trebouxiophyceae; genus Botryococcus; species Botryococcus braunii. The sequence continues at coordinate 842,385 of KV908338.1, read as the reverse complement.
TTGTCCTGTCCAGTCCTTACATATCCAGTCCAGTCCGTGTATGTTCCTACATGTCCAGTCATGTCCTTTACGTGAACCCGGGAACCGATACAACAACTAGTCCAGTCCTTTCCACTGGTCCTTTCCACATCACGATACATCAGGGTAAACACAAGTCGCGACACTCTACACATGTGTCCTGTCCAGGGTGAGCGGTTAGCACCGCACGCACCCGAGAGGGGCCACGCGCCTCACTCTCGTCCGTTCCCATGTCCGTTCCACTCCTAAGGTCTACCCATACTGGAGTACCCCCAAGGTGCACTCTGGTTGCCACGTCCAGAGCTTCCCACAAAAGGAGCACCAAGGGGCCGACCCGACCTGCCAGGGCGTCAAGCACGCCTAGCACGCTTGCGTTGAGATGTAGCTTCCGTTCCTGTCCGTTTAGCTTCCGACCCACGCCCCGTGGTTAGACTCCAGTACTGCTGTACCGCCTCTCGAGAATGCACTAAGTTTTCCTCGGGTTCCCAGGTATTATGGATGCTCTCATAGCCGGCCCACTTAATAAGATACTCGCGCACTACTTTCTTGCCCCTAAGTTTCCGCTCTCTATGTGCAAGCACTGCCTCCACCTCATATTCTAGCTCACCATCTATGATTTCAGGAAGAGGTGGGGGTTGCACGCTTCCGTCAGTTTTATACGGTTTGAGAAGGGAAACATGGAATACGTCGTGCATGCGCATATGCGTAGGTAGCAGCAACTTGTATGCTACCGGGGAAATAACCCGGGTGACCGGAAAGGGGCCAATGTACCTTGGCAACAATTTCTTAGTCCTGGAATGTTTGAACTTAATATTCTTTGACGAAAGCAGGACTTGTTGAGCTACTTCAAAGCTTGGTAGGTCCCGCCGCCTTTTATCGGCGTACGCCTTCTGTCTTTCTTGGGCTGCCTTAAGGCAAGTCCTGGCCCGTTCTAAGTCCCACCGCATACGTCTGACAAACTCAGCCGCAGCTGGAACATATTCTTGCTCGATACCACGACCAAGAACAGGTGCATCATAGATTTCTTGAAAAGGGATCACAGGGTCCTGCCCAAAAGTTAAGCGAAACGGAGTAGTATTGATAGATTGATTGTAAGTATTATTATATGCGAACTCGGCCTCACACAAATGCTTATCCCAATCAGTCTGTCTCCCCCCCACATAATGCCGAAGGTAATCTTCCAAGATTCTGTTGATGCGTTCAGTCTGGCCGTCGCTCTGGGGGTGGAAAGCAGTAGACAAGGCGGACCGGCACCCCGTGAGCCTAAACAACTCCTGACAGAACTTGCCCACCCAACGTGGGTCTCTATCTGAAACTATCTCACGGGGAAAGCCATGTAAAGTGAAGACACGCGTGCGCAATAGTTGGGCAATGTCAGCGGCGTCGGCCTCCTGTGACGTCTGCGCAAAATGGGCAAATTTAGATAATCTATCAACCCCAACCCAAATTGCATTGTACCCAGATTTGGTCTTAGGTAATCCCGTGATGAGATCCATGGACATGGACTCCCATTTTCAAGGAGGGATTTCTAAGGGGTGTAACAACCCTACAGGTAAGCCTGAAAAAGGTTTTACTCTTTGGCACGAGTCGCAATGCGCTACATAGTCGGTTACATCTGCATTTACCCCTGGCCACCACCAAGATCTGGCGACCAGCTCGATTGTCCTGTCCCGCCCTTGATGACCCACTATTGGGGGTCCATGAAGATTTTCAAGTATTTCCCTACGGAGGTTCCTTTCCGCCCCGTCCACTGAAACGTAATGCGCAGGCACATACAAACGCGAGTTTTTATACCAGAACCCGTTCCGGTGGGCCAATTTCCGACGGTTTTGTTTACGCGAGAGCCATCCATCAACTAAATAAGCATCCTTTAGAACCCGCACCCATGCTTCCATTCCTTCCAGTTGCGAGGGTAGGGAGTGAGAGTCTGCAGCCTCCCCTGCCCCCATCATATCCGCTTCGACAAGGAGAGAGTGCTCCCCCAGATGTCCACCCGACACGTTGGCCACGGCCAGATTAGGACATCTTGAAAGTGGGTCTGCTGGGTTGCCAACCCCAGGTGACCATTCCCACTTAATGTCAAATTGTTGCAGATATTCGGCCCACCGCGCCCTTCTGGGTGAAAGGAGAGATTGGGTTTGTAAAAAGCTGTTAGCCTTATGGTCAGTGACAACAACAAATGAGGTGCCTAGGACATAGCAGCGCCACTCTTTCAAAGCATATAAGACTCCTAAAAGTTCTTTTTCAGTTGTGCTATATCGCGTCTCAGCTGAATTGAATTTTTTACTGAAATACGCGACCGGCTTTTGGTCTTGTAATAAAACTGCACCAACTCCTATGTCACTAGCATCGGTAACGACACGGTACGGCTTTTGTGGATTTGGCAATACCAAGGTGGGAGCATTGACTAAGGCATTTTTGAGACTATCAAAAGAATGTTGCTCGGTGTTGCCCCAAATCCATGGCGTCTTGCCAGTTAGATGGGTAAGTGGGGCAGCTATCGTACTATAGTTTTTGACAAACTTGCGGAAGTAGTTGGCTAGCCCCAGAAATTGCCGTACGTGCGTCGCCGTAGTGGGAGTTGGCCAGTCCTTGATAGCTTTAACTTTAGCCGGATCCACTTTCAGCCCGTCCCGTCCAACAACATGTCCCAAGTAACACAACTCTGACGTTAGGAAGTCACATTTGGATAACTTAGCATACAGTTTCTGTTCCCGGAGCCGCTCGAGCACACGTGCCAAATGTTGGTAATGATCCTCCAAGGATTGACTGTGGATTAACAAGTCATCTAGATAAATAACGACGAAGCCTTCACGAATAAAGTCGTGAAATATTGAATTCATCAACCTTTGAAAAGTTGACGGAGCATTCGTTAGCCCAAAGGGCATAACCAAAAACTCATAGGACCCAAAAGGTGTCCTAAATGCTGTTTTGGGTACATCCGCCTCATGCAGTCGTACTTGGTGGTAACCCGACAACAGGTCAAACGAACTGAAATATTGTGAGCCTTGTAGTTTATCTAGCAAATCGTCAATTCTTGGTAATGGATATTTGTCTTTCCTTGTGAGATTATTGACCGCTCGATAGTCGATGACCATACGGAAAGAACCATCCTTTTTTCTAACAAACAGAATTGGGCTGCCATAAGGAGAGGAACTAGGCCTAATGAACCCTTGGGTTAAGAGTTCTTCGACGTGCCGCCTACATTCTTTGACTTCAGGTTCAGCAAGCCTATAGGTGGGTCGGCACGGGGGTACATGACCTGGTTCCATTGGTATAGTGTGAGCTACCCCTCTATCTGGTGGCAACTCTGGCAGCTTATCTGGGAAAACATCTAGAAACTGCAACAGAAGTTCTCGCAGCTCCTTTGGTTTGCCAGTCATACTACCAATTGCATCCCGAGAGTTTAGGTTAAGGTCGGTGGCTTCATCTGTATCCCATGGGGGAGGTTCTTCTTTCATGGTAGCCGAGGCCACCTTCCCCAATACAATCTCCTCCCATGACTGGTCCCTTCCATTCCCCATTGTCCCCTCCTTTGTCTCCTCTCGCACGACTCCCCAAAACATTTGAGCACCCTTCCGTAAAGCCCTGTTTGCACTTATTGCTGAAATAATCTTAGTATGATTTATTGGGCTTGTCTCGGGCACAATCGCATTATTTCGGAGAGTTATGTAGTGAGGGAAGTGTGCCGGCTTCAAATGCAAGGCATTTTGCGCGTAGTCTATGAATGCGCCCCGGTCTTTCAAGAAATCATTTCCTAAAATGACATCTATACCATCCAAGAGCCTGTCACAGACTATGAATTTCCTTTGTTCAACGTAAGTTCTTGACAAATGCAACCTTAAAGAAACAGTGCCGGCAGAGGTCATTGTTTGGCCATCTGCCAATTGGACAGACACCGAAGTGTTCACCGGCCGAAGGCCTAAAGTGTTCACAAAAGACCTGCGCACAAATGTGTGGGTTGCCCCGGTATCTACCAGAGCGACTCCACTGACCCCCCCACACCTGATATTGAAGATGAAGGCAAGGTCTGGATGTGCTAGTGCCTGACAAAATGATATGCAATGTTGGGGAGGTGCATAGTAAACGACATAGGAATAGGGAATATTCCTATCTTTTTTCCCTTGCAGGAGCACACGCATGCCCTTCAAAAAGGGAAAAATGGTCGCACTTTTGGCAACTTTTGCCCCTAAGACAAAGCAAGCATGCATTTGAGGTGTCCCGAGTTGGTCTTGCCGAAAGCGTGATAATGTTTGTTCAACTTCCCCCCGTTTAACAACAACAAACTGTGGTAAGTGTGTACCATCGGGCTGAACTTCCAAAGAAGTGCTACAAGAAAATAAACAATCTAAAAGTTGTCCCGCTTGCTGTTTTAAAGAAGAATAAAAAGTAGGATAAGGAGAAAATGTGGTGAGGTATTGTTCCATGATCATGTTCTAGCCCGTCCCCGCCCTCTTCCGTAGCCCCGTCCTCGTCCCCGGCCCCGTCCGCGCCCACGCCCAGTCCTACCACCTGGTCCAGTCCCGCCCGTTCCCACCCCACCATATGCTTGGCCCCTATTCACCATCTCTGCAAACTGTGCAGGGATGACAGGAAGTGGAACTCCCCGAGCCCGCCGGTCCCTCACAATCTGTTGAGCAATGTGCAACTGAAAAGCAGTGAGGGGGATCTCAGGGTGTTCAGCCATTTGTTTGAAAGGGCACACCCACGCCTCATGACCCATGCTCTGACACGAGAAACACTGCCTCTCGGGGTTGAACCCAGTGCGGCGATCTACCCGCATTGAGGGTGGTACCCCATCCCTACGGGGATACAGGGAAGGCCCACCTGCCATGGAGGCTAATGGACCTGCTTGAGGGTAGACTGAGGCCATGGCCATGGGAGCCGCAGCATACGTTGGGGCTTGTTGATAACCATAGCCATAGTTGTATCCTGTCCATGTCCCGTCCGGGGTGGCTGTGGGGTAGGCATATTCGACGGCAGTGGTGGCTGCCACACTAGGGCCCCCAAGACGTTGTCTTTTCCCCTGCGCCGTGCCTCCCACGGCAGCATCATACTTTGTTAGTGCACTGATCAATGCATCTATGTCTTGGTAAGGAGCCCCAGTGGTGGGGTCAAGGACAGCCACCTTTTTTAAGTCGTCGCGCAACCCCTTTCTAAAGCGATGAATTTTCTTCCCCCCAGACAGCTCTCCCCCCACTTCCACCTCTGAAAGCAGTGTTGTGAACCTTTCGACATAACGTTCTAGGGTATCAGAACCCTGAAAAACCCCATCCAACTTGTCCCTTGCCTTGGTGATTTTATCACTATTGTCATAGACACTGCCCAGAAGTTGTCCAAAGATTTCAAGAGTCAGGGCTGTACCTGGGTTTGTTCTAAGGTAATTGGCTTTCTTAGCCAGCCATACCTTTTTCACGGACTTCCCCAGGCACCGCACCGCGTAATCCACTCGCTTGTCAAGTGGGAGATTAGTAAGCACACAATACGAACGCACATCCTCTAAAAATTGCTCCAAATCATCCTTTCGGCCCTCAAATTTGTCAGGCATATGCGTACGAATTACGGGAGTGGGTCGTGCCTCTTGTTCCGCACGGAGTTCGTCGATCTGAGTTTGGAGCGCGTCTTCCCGCTCTCGGGACTCATCCAGCTGCGCACGTAAATCATCAAGTTCTCTCCGCGCCATTTCTGAAGTTATTGAGGCATCAGATTGTACGGAACGAGAGGGATCGTCGAGTTGGGGGCCCTGTGAGACTTCACGACGTCTCCTCGCTAAATCTAACTCCCAAGCGGCAAATTCCTCTTCTATTAAATTACATAAATAAATATACCTTTCTAGACTCAGTCGGCTCACGAAAGGGGCCTAAGCCCCTCTCGCCGATACCACTGTCACGGACCGATCGGCAAAGGTCCCAAACCCCGACTGCAACGAACCTTACATAATGGGGCTCCACCTCTCGCCCAAGGTCTCTATAACTCTAAACCCAAGCCTTTAGGTGCCTAGACTATCCTAACACCTCTCTATCTTGTCCAATCTCTGCCCGCACAGCAGCACCACCGGTGCGCTACTGCACGTGTAACGCTGTTATGCGTCACGAGGTTCACCCGATCGTTGAACCCCTGTTACAGATGTGGTGGTCTCCAGCACGAGAAGGAGGGAGGCCTTCAGGAAGTCCAGACAGTACATCCTTAAATTCCTGCAAAAGCTGCTCCAACTCTGGCACATTGTATGCATCAGTATCTGAAACATTGTCAGTCACTGCATTCAGTTGAATAATGTACACTGATTCACCCAACTTCACCATCTCTTCCACTTCCATGGATGAGATCACATACCCAGGCATGCCTGACCTCTGACACCCCAAAAGTACATGTGTTTTATTAGCATGAACCAAAGACACATCATTCAATTTCCAATTCACAATTGGGTTAAAAGCAGTTAACCAAGGTTTGCCCAAGACAAGATCATAGTAGGTCAACTCAGTAGGGAGGCAGGTGACTCCAAAACCCAAGGTCCCAACAGTCAGGTCAGTTGACACACTATGTCCTACCACAGATGTCCTACCATCAGCCACTCTCACAGTAACATGTGAACTCAAAGGCACAGTGGGAAGGGCAAGCTCCTGCACAAGTTTATCATCAATGTAGCATTTCCTAGGGTCTAATGCTCTAGTATGGTCCTTGGCATTGCTCTATGACTTGCCATGTGATCTGAGTTCGCAGTACAACCTCGCTCAGGTAGTTCGCTCGGTTGCCCGACTACACGTCTGTGGCAGTACACTGTACATTCAACCCTGGATGGCATTAAGGGTGGACCTGCGGCTCATTCATGTAACACTCTTTCCGTGCACATCACGAATTGTCTGATTCCTAAACTCTCTTCCGCTGATATACTACATTTGGTATCGGCGACAAGGCTGATTCCTTGTCGTTCGTTCGTGGTGCGTTTCTTTCTTAGTGCTTCGCAATGTCTCGGCGACCTCGTTCAGGGTCTAGAGCCCGCGCACAGAGCCCAAGTCGTGTTGAACTTGATCCCCCTGTAGATCCCTCTATTGATGAGGATGTAGATCTGTCAGAAGTAGATCCAGCGTTAATGATTAGGCATCTTGTGGCAATCGGTGCTCTTCCTGGGGAGTCCGCTGTAGCAGGATCTAGTGTTCCATCGACTGCTCCACCTGATGCCACTACTCAGACTCTCCTAGATGGATTTGCGGAAATTATTCAACGAGCTTTAGCGCAACCTGCTCCAGTCGTCGCAGTGCAGCCTACGCCAACGGCTATTGTGGCACCAGCTGTTCTTCCGAGTGGTTCAGGGAAGCCCTCTTTGAAGTTTCCGGATCCGCCTGTGTTCGAAGGGGATGCAACAAAATTGGATCCTTGGATTATGCAGTGTGAAATGTATTTGCGTGCATATGGTGTAGATCTGGCCTCTACCCGTGCAGTAGAGGTTGCGTCGATGTTTCTCCGTGGCAAAGCACTTGATTGGTGGACAGGGCAGTTTCATCTCATTGCCTCTGGTAGCTTGTCAGCTTTTGGGACGTGGAGTGATTTTGTGTCAGCTCTGACTGTGGCATTCAGGCCTGTAGAGCTGCACAAGCGGTATTTGGAGCAATTGCTGAGTATCTCGCAGGGCAAACAGGACATGAGGACTTATATAGCTACGTTTAATGCGTTGCGTGCTAAAGTTCCCAGTGCTTTTGCTGAAGACACCTTGTGTCACCTGTTTTTGCAGGGCTGCAGGGCAGATCTGCAGAAGCCTATCTCGTTGCAGTATCCTAAAACCCTGGGAGACCTCTTCAAACATGCAGTGACCATATCTGATATTCCAGGCCCCTCCAAACAGCCGCAGCACCCCCCAAAAGGTTCAGGCGACTCCAAGACCTCTGGTGCAGCCAAGCCAGCTGCGCACGTTTGCGCACATTGTGGGAAAGTGGGGCACAGCATCGACCGGTGCTTCCAGCTTCATCCCGAGTTGAAAAAGGATCGTAACAAGTCTAAAGCGACTTGAATTGGCGTCCTTTATTGTTTGTCAGCAGTGTGAGCCCTGTTTTTGAGATGATTTTCCCTTGTTCTGCAGTCCAGTTTGGTACCCCTGTACTGTATAACGTTGGGCATCTTCAGGACTTCTTTTCTAGTTGCTGTCATGCTTACATGTCTCATTATGTAGATGGGCATGGTCTCTGTAGGGAGTTTCAGACGTTACCCACTGACAGGTACCTAGCTAGTCCTGAGGGTCAGGGTAAGAGTAACGCTTCTTCCTCATTTCCAGCAGAGACCTCTCATGTTGTTTTATTCTGTCAGAGTAGTGATAGAGTGTCTGCTATCAGCCAGCTCAGCACCCAGTTACTGCCAGGTACCAGATTGACTGTGCTCTCTTGCCTTCAGAGTGACTGTGGGCAGGTGCTGGAAGGGACTTCTGCACAGGAATCACATGATGTCTTGCTCTCGGGCCCTGTCATGAATGCTTTGGGAATTACTTCCACCGTTAAGGATCCGCCCCATTGCTGCTCATCAGGCTTGCCTTTATTTCGTTGTCTTGTCCAGACTGGGTTACTTAGTGTGAAGGAGAAACCACTGGCAGCAACATGTTTTGACTCTTTTATGCTCAACACTAGTCAGTTTGTGGACAGTCCTGACCTTTCCTCTACTTGCATTGAATTTGCGGGAGTCCTTGCTGGTAGGCCTGTTAGGATTTTGTTGGACAGTGGGGCATCTGCCAATTTTGTGGATCAACACTTAGTGCAGGAGCTCTCCTTGCCCACTGTTTCCATAAGTTCACCTGTCACGATACGTGTTGCTGATGGAAGGACCACTGTGGTAGGCAGTAGTGTGTCAGTGGACCTATCTGTGGGGTCTCTGGATTTTGGAGTCACCTGTCTCCCCACTGAACTGGCATACTATGACCTTGTCCTAGGGAAACCTTGGTTGACTGAATTTAATCCAGTGGTTAATTGGAAGCTGAATGCAGTGTCTTTGTTTCATTCTGATAAAACACATGTGCTTTTGGGAAGCCAGAGGTCGGGTCTACCTGAGTATGTGGTTTCTGCCATGGAAGTGGAGGAACTTGTTAAGTCAGGTGACTCAATGTACCTTATTCAGTTGAATGCAGTGACTAATACCTCCCAGGATACTAACACATATAACGTGCCAGAGTTGGAGGAGCTTTTGCAGGAGTTCAAGGATGTGTTGTCTGGACTTCCTGAAGGCCTCCCTCCTTCTCGTGCTGGAGACCACCATATCAGATTGGAGCCGGACGCAACTCCTCCAGCCTCCCGCATATACCCACTGTCCGGAGCTCAGCTGGCTGAACTCCGTGCGCAGTTGCAGGAGTTACTTGAGAGAGGCTTCATCCGCCCATCTACCTCACCATTTGGTGCACCCATCTTGTTTGTTCCAAAGAAATATGGTGGCTGGCGTTTATGTATAGACTATAGGGCCCTCAATAGGATTACAGTTAGGAATCAACACCCTTTGCCTAGAATAGATGAGATGTTTGAACAACTTCATGGTAGTTGTGTATTTTCTAAGTTGGACCTTGCTTCTGGATATCATCAGATTAGGATGCATGAGGACAGCATAGAGAAAACAGCTTTTAAGACTAGATATGGTCACTATGAGTTCACAGTGATGCCTTTTGGTCTTACGAATGCTCCTGCGACATTTCAGTCTGTTATGAACTCTATCTTGGCACCCTTCCTTGATAGATTTGTGTTGGTTTATCTGGATGACATCCTTATTTATTCCAAGTCTGTGGAAGAACACATGGAGCATTTACGTATCGTCTTGTCAGTGCTTAGGGAGCATAGGTTTTATTGTAAAAGGTCTAAATGTGAGTTTGTGTCCAAGCAGGTGGAATACTTGGGTCACTTGTTGACACCACAGGGGATTATGGTGGACCCAAGGAAGGTTGCAGCCATCCGGGACTGGCCCACTCCCTTGAATGTGTCACAGTTGAGGGGTTTTCTGGGGCTCACACAGTACTATGACACATTTATTGATCATTTTGCAGATGTTGCATTTCCTCTCACTGAATTGCTCAAAAAGGATGTGCCTTGGACTTGGGAGGGACCTCAAATCCATGCCTTTAATGCATTGAAAGATCTTGTTTCCTCTCCTCCATGTTTGTTAATGCCAGACTTGGACAAACCTTTTGTGATACATGTGGATGCCTCAGGCTATGCTGTGGGTGCTGTTTTGCAGCAGGATCAAGGGCAGGGACTACAGCCTGTCGCCTTCGAGTCCAGGAAACTCCAGCCCCCTGAGAGGAATTTGGCCCCTTATGATAGAGAGTTGATTGCTCTTGTGCATGCTTTATTAAAATGGAAGCATGTGCTGTTGGGTGCAAAATTCACAGTTCACACTGATCAGCAGGCTTTGAAATATTTGTTGACTGCCCCTGTTAGGACCAGTAGGCAGGAACGTTGGCTTACTGAGATCATGAGATTCATGCCTGACATTAAATATGTTAAGGGCACTGACAATGTTGTGGCAGATGCTTTGTCTAGGCGTGTTGATTTGGCAGTAATGCATGTCTCCTCTGTTTCTGTCTCGTCTATTTTACAAGAAATTGCCTTGCTGTGTATTTCAGATCCCAAAGTTAGTAAGCTGGTGGATGAAGGTGTTTTGGTGTTAAGGGACTCTGTACCTTATTCTGTGCAGTCAGGGAAGGTGTATGTACCTGAAGCACTTAGGGAGAAGGTGTTGAGAGAGTGCCATGCCACACCGTTTTCTGGCCATCTTGGGATTAACAAGATGTATGAGCTAGTGTGCAGGGAGTTTTGGTGGCCACGCCTCAGCTCTTCAGTCAGGGACTTTTGCAGGTCTTGTGATACCTGTCAGCGCACAAAAGGGACTGCAGCTGTACCTTATGGTTTGCTTCAGCCACTGCCTATTCCGGATGGACCTTGGCAGAGCATTTCCCTTGATTTAGTGACTGATTTACCTGTCTGTTGCGGGTTTGACTCCATTGTGGTTTTTGTTGATAGGTTTTCTAAGTTGTGTGTCTTGGCTGCATGCACTAAAACCATCACTGCACCTCAACTTGCACAACTGTTTATTGATAAGGTCTTTGTTAGGTTTGGGATGCCTACATCCATTGTTAGTGACAGAGATCCTCGTTTCACTAGTCACTTCTGGAAGGCCTTTGTTAAGTTGTTAGGCACTGACATTGCTATGGCTACTGCTTACCACCCTTAGACCGACGGGCAGACAGAGAGAATGAACAGAACTATGGAAGACATGTTAAGAGGGTTTGTGGGCCCGAGACAGACTGATTGGTGCAAGTACCTCAGCATGGTGGAGTTTGCATATAACAACTCCCTCCAGGCTTCAACCTTGCATACACCCTTCTTTTTGAACCATGGGCGCCACCCCCTTACTCCTTTGTCTTCTGCTGTTCCTTCACGTTCTGCTAACCCTGCAGTTTCTGAGTGGGTTGAGGGGCTGCAGACTGCCTTAAAAAGTGCCCGGTCTAACCTTGCCTCTGCACAGCAACGGCAGAAGTCCTATGCAGATAAGAAGAGACGAGACCACCCTTTCAAGGTGGGGGACCAGGTGCTGCTGGCAGCCAGGAAGAACCAGCTGGCGCCTGGGCTCTCGTCAAAGTTATCAGCTAAGTATTTTGGGCCCTTTCTCATTGCTGCAGCAGTTGGTTCGAGAGCGTTTAGACTTGTTTTGCCTGAGCCTGTTAATATTCATCCTGTGTTTTATGTTTCTCAGCTGAAGCCTTATGTGTCTTCATCCTCACCTATGACTGTTACTTCACCTCCTCCGTTGTATGCAGATAAGCGTGGCGGCGTTTATGAAGTGGAGGCTATTCTGGCTAAGAGGAGAGTTGGAAAGTCCTGGCAGTACTTGGTCAAGTGGAAAGGCTATGATGAGACTGAGAACACTTGGGAGCCTCTTGCCCATGTTCGCCATCTGGCCGATGACGTGGCAGTTGCACCAGTCCTTTCTTAAGTCCCACTTGCGGGCATCCCTTGATTAAGCCACTTGCGGCTTGAGGACTTTTCCAGCCACTTGCGGCTGATGACCCTTGGACTTCGCCAGCCAGCTTGGATCAGGGAGGGAGGGTGGGAGGGTCTGGGAGGGTGGTGGAATCATGAATTGGGACTTGCATGCATGTCTCTTGCTTCTATGTTTTGCATGGGTTATGTTTCTTTATCCCGGCTCCATTTTGTGATGCACATGCTATGCAGTGTAGCTGCAAATTGTAGTTCCGTGACTGCATGACTTGCTTGGTATCTTACCCATGAGATACACCATGTGGCAGTTAGTGTGTATAGCTTGCTGCTCTAGGCAATATGCCTTGTGCCTTTTGATGGAAAGCCACCTCAAGCGAAGGTTACACTGCGAAGCAGGGTAACTGGACCTAGGGTTTGGACAAGTGCTAGTCTGAGGACTCAACCTAATTGTTTCATCACTGGTGTGAGTGCTGTCTAGAGAGTTCGTCCCCTAAGTTGGAGGATCCGCTTGCAGACGATAGTCCTTAGAATGTTAAGGTATTCGAGCGTTGAGCAGATGAGTCCCTCGTCTGTGTCGTGCTAAACTTGCTTGTGGACTTCATCCTCTGACTTGCAGTAGTTAGTAACTATAGGAGGTGTGATTATCTATAGTTACAGTAAGCAGGGTTCGTGATACCCCTGTCTTACGTTTGTGGCCCCATTGCCATAAACACCATCTCATAGCTTATGCCAAGGGGGAGGGCATGTAGCATTTCCTAGGGTCTAATGCTCTAGTATGGTCCTTGGCATTGCTCTATGACTTGCCATGTGATCTGAGTTCGCAGTACAACCTCGCTCAGGTAGTTCGCTCGGTTGCCCGACTACACGTCTGTGGCAGTACACTGTACATTCAACCCTGGATGGCATTAAGGGTGGACCTGCGGCTCATTCATGTAACACTCTTTCCGTGCACATCACGAATTGTCTGATTCCTAAACTCTCTTCCGCTGATATACTACAATCAATAAAATTTGCAGAGGCTCCACTGTCCAACAAAATCTTGACAGGTCTACTAGCAAGAATTCCCTCAAACTCTATGCAAGTGGAGGAAAGATCAAGACCATTCACAATGTGTCTACTGTCAAGCTGAACAAAAGAGTCAAAAGAAGTTGCGGGCAGGGGTTTCTCCTTCACACTGAGACAACCAGTCTGTACCAGGCAACGATATAAGGGCAAGCCTGTATGGGAACTGCAGTGGGGTGAGCTCTTAAAGGTGGAAGTAAGACCCAGTGCATCCAAAACAGAAGCCGAGAGCAATACATCATGAGACTGTTGTTGTGTAGTCCCTTCCAGCACCTGTTCACAGTGGCTCAGGCAAGAGAGCACAGTCAATCTAGTACCTGGCAGTAGCTGTGACACAAGCTGGCTAACAGTACACTCCCTGTTACTACCATCAACAAACAAGACAACATGAGCATCACTAGAAAGAAGGTGAGGAGCTGCATCTCTCTTATACATGCACACAGGATTGATCAAGTCACTGGCATGGGGGGATGTCTGAAACTCTCTACACAAACCATGCCCATCCACAATATGGGACATGAAAGAATGGCAACAACTGTGAAAGAAATTCTGCAGATTACCAAGCCCATACAAAACAGGAATCCCATACTGGGTCACTGAACAGTTGGCAGACATCTGAAACAGGCCTCACACTGCTGTAATACCAAAGAAGTCCAACAAATCAAGTTGTATTTGATTTTTGAAAGTGCTTCCTCAACTCAAGGTGTAATTGGAAGCAACGGAAGAACGTCGTAGCCACCTCCACGGACCGAGCGGATGCCAAGCCTGAACCTGACGAGGCTGTAGCCGATGCCGGAGTTGCCGTTGGTATGGGCTGCGGCACGACCACAGGTGCAGGTTGCGCGAGAGAGCACTGAATTAACATCTCAAGTTCCTCTGAAATGCTCTGAGCGGTATCAACTGGAGGGGAATGCGACGGAACACTAGATCCTAATGCAACGGCTCCTTCGAGCAGGGCACCGATATCTACCAAACGCCTAAGCATACAACGAGGATCTACCCATGAACGATCTACATATACATAAGCAAGAAGATCTATGGATGGATCTGGCTCTGCGATGCCAGGACTAGGTGCACGAGCCCTTGAACCCGAACGAGGATGCCGAGACATCACAATCCGAAAGGAAAAGAAACGCACCACGAACGAACGACAAGGAACTGATCCTTGTCGCCGATACCACTGTAGCGTTAACTAAGCGGAAGAGGTTTTTATGAGACAGTGAGACGTTCGTGGTGTGCAACGAAGGAGTGTTACATGATTGATTCGCAAGCGTACTCTTAAACCCAGGGTGGATTGAATTATACTGTACTGCCACAGACGCGTAGTCGGGCAACCGAGCGAACTACTTGAGCGAGGTTGTACTGCGAATCCAGATCACATGGCAAGTCAAAGAGCAATGCCAAGGACCATACTAGAGCATTATACCCTAGGAAATGCTACATATATATATATACATACTGTTATAAAATGGGGATCATCAGCTGTACTTGGGAAAAATTTCACTTCACATCTGATGAGAGTCCCCTACATTTGTCTGCATGTTTGAAGAGTCCAAATAAGGTACAGCTGCATAAGGTACAGGTGTACTGCATGACACGTTGTTGATATACTTGGTGTATAGAATAAATGTGCAAGTATATTGACTGATAAAGGACATTTGAGACTTACTCATGACATTTGAATAAAGTTAAAGGGCCTGCAGACTTTATCCTGGAGTGTACAGGGTGGTACGGACTTACAGTAGAAGTTCCGGGGTGCAATTACGGTTCTTATCGTGAGATTCGAGTAAGTTAGACGTAAATGCACCAACTCCGAGTGGTTTAAAGGTCTCAGGAACTAACTCGGTGATCAGATCGAGATCCGAACGGGTTCACGGAGTAAATATCTTCTCATCGAGTCATTTCACGGAGCGTACGGTCGGCTCCGAGGTTCTGGATCGAAGCTTTTGCGGATAGATCTTGTCGTTTAGACGGTCTAAGATATTTTCGGGTCGAGTTCGTGAAGAATCCGGTAGGACTGAACGATGAGTGTACGGTTCTACGAATTCACGCATAGTACGGAGCCGCAGATCAACTCTCCGTAGTGTTAATAGTGACAAAGACTAGCAAATGCAGAGGAGGCAATGATGTCAGCCTTCCGTAGTATTTAAAGGGATGAAGGCAGTGAGATTGGTCAGTTCATACGTGACGAACTCCAGTCTGTGAAGCCCTTCGAGAGGATAAGGGCTGTCCATACTGTCTTCTGTGAGCATTGCTAATGATTGCATTATGTCACAGGTATCCCTTATGTTTTGCTTAGCTTAGTGAGTCACATCATAACACACATACATTGTAAAAGTTCATACGTGACGAACTCCAGTCTGTGAAGCCCTTCGAGAGGATAAGGGCTGTCCATACTGTCTTCTGTGAGCATTGCTAATGATTGCATTATGTCACAGGGTGTCTGAAATGTGTGTAGATTGACGCTGGACCGTGCCATTTTATAAAATGGTATCGGCGAAGCTCAATGACACGGTCGGCGTGGTGATCTACCTCGTCTTGTGTGGGCAATACGCCTTGTCCACACGGTTCTTTGCAATCTAATGGTAGATAGGTGTTGGCTCTCTGTTTGCAGATCCAATTTATTGGGTTTACTTCAGAGAATCGACCCTAAATATCTGTTGCGGGCATCTTTGGTCGAAGGGCTTCTCGGCTGCTTTGACGATTAAGTCAAAGTGGTGGTGAGAGAGGCACGGTAAGTTGTGTGGAGGTTTTCTGGTGCAGAAAACCAAGGTTGGTAAATTATTTCTTTCTTAACTCGGTGACACGTGGTCACGATCGGCTGATCTAGACGTATAGAATCGGCGGTGTTAACAAACTTGACTTCTCTTTGTGGTAAAAGAGTAGTTGTTTACAGACCTTGAAAGATAGGATCTGTGGTTGATTGCATCACTTGTCTTTGAGGAAAAGTACTAGTGCTTGCAGTTGTGCCGTCCTTGTGGTATAGGATCGGTGTTTTAACAATCTTTGACTTCTCTTTGTGGTAAAAGAGTAGTTGTTTACAGTCCTTGAGGAATAGGATCTGTGTGTGATTGCATCACTTGTCTTTAAGGAAAAGTACTAGTGTTTGCAGTTGAGCTGTCCTTGAGGTATAGGACTAGCTGATTATGAGTGCTACGTATACCCTTTCTGAGATAGTGGAGGAACCATATGATGTTCCTGTCTCAATAGAAGGTGTGTATAACACTATGTATGAGGAAGATGTGTATTCTCCCTCTGGTATTAATGCCTTGCATGAAAATCCTGGTTTGCAACACTCCAGCAATGAAGACGAGAGTGAAGTATCTGATACAGAAAATGACAGCCAACCAAATTACTCATCTCTTGAGCAGAGTAGTTTACTGACTGAGTCTGTTGAAGTGCACTCAGGTGGTCCTTCAAATCAGCCTGGGAGTCAGGCACCAGGTGCAAGACAGGTATATGGGTTCAATCCCGGTTTATTAGCTAGTAGGGCACTTAGGACTAGAAGTGTTCCTGTTACTAGTGGCCCAGCTGTGACAAGAGGTAACTTTCAACCTTCACTTGCTTTGCCTAGGACAAATGTCAGCAATGCTGCTGTGCAAATCAGTCAGTCACAAGTAACGCAACCTGCATCTGTTCCTTTGGCTAGTAGTGTCGGTGTGAATGTCTCTCAAAATGCGCAGCTAGGTGGTACACAGTTAGTGTACGTTCCGCTCCCTAGTGGGGGCATGTTGCCAGTTAGTATGACTACTGCAATGTTAAATAGTCTTAACCCCACATTGCCAAACATCCCACAGGCAACAACGCAGGCTGCTGCAGCTGTCCCAATGGTACTTCCAGGAGCTGGTCCTCCTGGTGGAGGTCCTCCATACAGTGGGGGCCCTCCTGTTGGTCCTGCAGGAGCTGCACAGCGCCCCAGTCAAGCATCGAGAGCAACATTTTACGGTAATGTTCCTATTATCAGTGCTGCTGGGGGTGTTCCTGGTGGTGTTGGCCCCAGTGGTGGGGCTGGTGGTGGTGGCGGTGGAGGGCCTGGTGGGCCTGGAGGTCCTGGTGGGCCTGGTGGGCCAGGTGGTGGTGGTGGTGGGGGTCCCCCTTTTAGTGGTGGTCCACCCACAGGAGGTATTCCTCCTGGTGGCAGAAGACCTGCTCCGTTCACGTCTACAGGTTTTCCTGGTGTCACTTACCCCACTGGTCCTGTCCCATATTCATATCAAAAACTTACTCCGAAACTGGAACCAATTAAGTTAAACGACAACAATTGGGTGATGTGGAGCAAGCATGTTTACACCATGTTAATGGAAATGGGAGTTGCATATTGTGTGCATGATGACTGTGAGGGTTCCTTGGATGACTTCAAAGCTCAGACACTTATAACACAGTCTTGCACTGAAGAGTATTTGGTACAAATCTCAGACCAGTATTCAGCTTATGTGATGTGGCATACCCTTCTAGACGTATTCAGGGTAAGGGCACAAGGCAAGTTAATCAGTCTACACAATGAGGCTAGGACCTTGACCATGTTCCCAGGAGAAAAGCCATCTGCATACATCTTAAGAGGGAGGAAAATCGCAAATACTATCAAGAGTTTGGGCGAGTTTTATTCTGATCTCACATTGTGTGCCATGTTATTGGCGGGCTTGTCAGATGAATATGAGGCTGACAGACAATTTCAAACTTCTGTATGCTATGATAAAGCAGACATACATAAGTTGCAACATGTTCTTGAACTCACATACAGTAAGTTACAAAACAAGAAAGCAAGCACACCAGCACCCAAACCATATGTTAGAAACGTTACAAATCCAACATATGGGAATAAGGGTGGGAGCAAGAACAATGCTGGAAGGCCATCTGCACACAATGTTGAGGTACTGAGAGATACTAAGGAAAGTGTGAATGATGCTCAGGCAAGCAGACAGGCTTTCCAACAGCAAGGAAGGTCAACGCTCCTATGTTACCACTGTAAGGAGCCAGGTCATGTGAAGAGGAACTGCCCCAAGTTGGAGCAGTACTCAAGGGAGGTATTTAGTAACTGTGTAAGAAGGGAATCAGTCAATTCAACCCCCTCCCTGCCTGCTTGGCTGATTGATAGCGGCTCAACTGATCATATTTCCCCTAGCAAAGAGAATATGATAGACTATGTTGAGTACAAGGACCCAGAATACCTTGTAGTGGCAAATGGCAAAAGGGAAGCTATACTTGGAGAGGGAAAAATGAAAGTATTCTCAGAGTTTGGAACATCCTTTGTTCTTTACAATGTCAAGTATGTCCCTACCTCCAAGAAATATCTGCTGTCTGTGGGAAAAGCATATCTTGATGGCCTAAATGTGAATATTCTAGGCATTGAATGTTTTATCACAGATTCAAATGGAACCAATTTAGGTTATGCAGAACACTGCTTTCCTTATCAATGGTTCATTGACTTGTCCATTACTGAAAAACATGTGACATTCAGTAAGGAGGTAAACCAAGTTGAGACTTGCATAGCACAAATAGACATAGAGAAAGTGGACCTATGGCACTTTTAGGTCACTTGTCACCTCACAATATGTCAAGGATTAGAAAAGAGGACATGGTTAAAGGGATGTCTCTTCCCACCATTGATTTGTCAAAGCACATTGGAAACCATGGAGTGTGTGAACCATGCATGTTGGGGAAGATGACTACACAACCCTTTAAAACAACTAACACCAAATGTACTAGGAAACTTGAAGTGGTACATATGGATGTGATAGGTCCAATCAGTCCTGAATCAAATGATGGTGAAAAGTATGCTTTAAGTGTCATTGATGAATTCACAGAATTCTCCAAAGTCATCCTGTTAAAATCTAAGTCCGATGCAGTGAAAGAGGCCACACTTCTTCTCACTACATGGCAGAATCAGTGTGAATGCAGGGTCAAGTACATACGTACTGACAATGGCACTGAGTTTATTGGTTTGGACAAATTCTGTAGGAAGTATGGAGTGGTCCATCAGAAGACTGCTCCTTATGCTCATGAGCAGAACGGGAAGATTGAGAGACTGAACAGGACTCTGCAAGAGAGGGCGAGGGCCATGCTGGCAGCCACAGATCTTCCAACTGAATATTGGGGTGATGCTCTGCTTACTGCAAATTACCTCAGGAATGTGTGTGCTGTTGCAAATTTGAGTATTACTCCCTTTGAAGCATGGTTTGGTCATAAGCCTAATCTCAGCCACTTGCGTGTGTTTGGTTGCAAATGTTTTGCATTAATTCTGAAGTCCAAAAGGGCAGGAAAGTTCGACTGTGTAAGCTCTGAAGGTATTTTTCTTGGATATGATGATCTCAGTCAAAACTACAGAGTGCTTATTGATGGCAAAGTCGATGTCCATGCTGGGGAATTTGTCAGGTTTGAGGAAGTCACTGCAGACGTGTCTGGCAGTGACCCTGCAGGTACAGTAAATGATGATCTTTCAGACGTGCCAGACTTAGTTGAGTCTGACAGTGCTTTTGATTACACTACAGATGAGGATGGTCCCACAGACCCCCTCACTGATGTTCCTGCAAGCATGCCTGATGTTTCTCTGGCCCCCTTGGGCAGTTTAGAGGTTACTAGTCCAGGTGCGCAGGTGCGCGGAGGTGAGCAGTTGAGCGCAGGGATGGCAGGGGAGCCAGGGGAGGTATTGGCTCAGCAGGAGTCAATACCAATGGAGACTAGGGGTGGTCATAAAGGGCTCGCGGGTGATCTGGACTTGGAAGTGCCAGAAACCCGTTCCACAAGCAGTCTGGGTGCGCGCCCCTTTAATGGGGGTGTTACACAAGTCACCAGCCACAACAGTGTTGAGGGTTATGTCTCAGACTCTCACTTAGAGCCAGTGGAATTTGATTTCCTGGCTGCCAGTATTCCCCACTCACCTGCTGGTTTGTTTGGAGGGAGGTATCCTGAGAGGAAACGTAATACAATACACACATCAGAAACAAACCAAACAAACACATTCTCAAATTTCTGTGGATACGTACAAGTACAGAAAGACACGGTAATTGTTGAACCAGCCACATATGTAGATGCAGTAAACTCTCCTGAAGCTGACAAATGGGTACAAGCCATGGATGAGGAAATGAAATCACTCAAAGCATTGGGCACATGGTCATATGTGGTGGTGGATAACAAAGAATTCAAGAAGGCCCTGCCAGTCAAATGGGTGTACAAAGTGAAATTGTCTGAACTTGGGGAAGTGGAACGGTTCAAGGCAAGACTGGTGGCAAAAGGCTTTAAGCAAATATATGGGGTTGATTACACTGAAGTGTATGCCCCAGTTTCCAAACACTCAACACTAAGATATATGTTGTCCCTAGCAGTGACCAGGGACATGAGAGTTCATCAAATGGATGTGAGCACTGCCTTTCTGCATGGGGACTTGGCAGAGGACGTTAAAGTCAAACAACCTGAAGGGTATCATGTGGGTGGGCCCAACACTGTTTGTCAACTGCACAAGGCACTGTATGGGTTAAAGCAAGCTCCACGTGCATGGTACGTAACGATTAGCTCCTATCTGAAATCTGCTGGATTTGTAATTTCAGATGCAGATCCTTCACTATTCATACTTCAGAGTGTAGAGGGAGCCACTGTGTATTTGCTGCTATATGTTGATGACATACTGATAGTGTCTGAAGATATTGCAAGCATAGAAAATACCAAGTCTTTACTGTCGGCAAAGTTTTCAGTGAAAGACTTGGGTGAAGCAAGGCACTTTCTGGGGATGCAGTTATCATTTCAGTATGATGAGGGTGGTGTGCTGAAAAGTATTAAGTTGTCAAACGAGAAACTGGTCACAGACATTCTTGAGAGCTTTGACATGACAAACTGTCGCACAAAATCAGTCCCCCTTGATGCATCCTGGAAATTGCAGAAAGATGTTGGTGATCCCCTCCCTTCAGAAAATCGTTTCAGGGAACTTGTGGGAGGGATATTGTATTTAGCCAACACTGTGAGGCCAGACCTATCCTACTCAGCTGGTTTATTAGCAAGATTCTCTAACCAGCCCACTTCAACGCATTTGAGCGCAGGCATGAATGTGCTGAGGTACCTGGCAGCAACCAAGGAGCTGGGTTTGGAGTGGGAAAGGGGAAAGGGAGGCTTGGAAGCCTTTGTAGATTCTGACTATGCAGGTGATCTGGATGGCAGAAAGTCTACATCAGGCTACGTATTTATGTCCAGTGGTGCAGCAGTCTCTTGGGGCAGTAAACTGCAGCCACTGGTGGCTCTGTCTACTGTTGAGGCAGAGTTCATCTCCATGTGTACTGGGGTGCAAGAAGCGCTTTGGTTCAGCAAGTTAATGTCTGATCTGGGAGAGGGGGAAGGTGGTGTTGTGGTGTATACTGACAACACAGGTGCCCTTGCAAATATTAAGGGAATTCCCATCTCAACTAGGACCAAGCATATTGCAGTGAGGTACCACAGGGTGAGGGATGAGGTGGAGAAGGGTGCTATCATTCCAAAATATGTGGGCACTGCAGAAAATATTGCTGATATGTTCACGAAGGTTTTGGCCAAAGCTCCCTTCATAAAGCTTAGAGCACAGGCTGGCTTGAAATGAAGCCAACTGATTGAGCACAGCTGTTTGTGCCTGGCTGAAGTGATTTGGGATTGCTTATTTGTCCACTCCTGCACATGAGGGGAGGTGTTATAAAATGGGGATCATCAGCTGTACTTGGGAAAAATTTCACTTCACATCTGATGAGAGTCCCCTACATTTGTCTGCATGTTTGAAGAGTCCAAATAAGGTACAGCTGCATAAGGTACAGGTGTACTGCATGACACGTTGTTGATATACTTGGTGTATAGAATAAATGTGCAAGTATATTGACTGATAAAGGACATTTGAGACTTACTCATGACATTTGAATAAAGTTAAAGGGCCTGCAGACTTTATCCTGGAGTGTACAGGGTGGTACGGACTTACAGTAGAAGTTCCGGGGTGCAATTACGGTTCTTATCGTGAGATTCGAGTAAGTTAGACGTAAATGCACCAACTCCGAGTGGTTTAAAGGTCTCAGGAACTAACTCGGTGATCAGATCGAGATCCGAACGGGTTCACGGAGTAAATATCTTCTCATCGAGTCATTTCACGGAGCGTACGGTCGGCTCCGAGGTCCTGGATCGAAGCTTTTGCGGATAGATCTTGTCGTTTAGACGGTCTAAGATATTTTCGGGTCGAGTTCGTGAAAAATCCGGTAGGACTGAACGATGAGTGTACGGTTCTACGAATTCACGCATAGTACGGAGCCGCAGATCAACTCTCCGTAGTGTTAATAGTGACAAAGACTAGCAAATGCAGAGGAGGCAATGATGTCAGCCTTCCGTAGTATTTAAAGGGATGAAGGCAGTGAGATTGGTCAGTTCATACGTGACGAACTCCAGTCTGTGAAGCCCTTCGAGAGGATAAGGGCTGTCCATACTGTCTTCTGTGAGCATTGCTAATGATTGCATTATGTCACAGGTATCCCTTATGTTTTGCTTAGCTTAGTGAGTCACATCATAACACACATACATTGTAAAAGTTCATACGTGACGAACTCCAGTCTGTGAAGCCCTTCGAGAGGATAAGGGCTGTCCATACTGTCTTCTGTGAGCATTGCTAATGATTGCATTATGTCACAGGGTGTCTGAAATGTATGTAGATTGACGCTGGACCGTGCCATTCTATAAAACATACACACGGACATGTCGACAGATCGTCATTTCCAGTGTGCCAATAGTTCCGTGTAAACATGTCTAACTTATATTTGCGCGAACTGGGGAGTGCGTCAAAAGAATATTAACATCTCACTCGCAATCGTTCTCTCTTTAATCTAAGCGGAGTGCTAGCAAGCCCGGAGTTCCGTCCGCTGAGGACAGTTGCTTGCTCCGTCATCCGGAATAAGGCAGTACAACGCGTTAACCGGTTGCAGAACCAACTTGGTCCATCTCCCGAAAGAAAGTTGGAAAAGGCTACTTTCTACGAACTCCTTACATTTCTGTAACTGATAAGGCACAAAAGTATCGTATATAATGTTTCTATTAAATAGAGTTTAAATTGTACGTACGGGTGCATCAATATGCAGCTATGGGTGCCACCAGTATATATATGCGCGATCTGAGAAATTCGAACAGCTGACTTCGAATGTGCTAGATCTTTCGGCGATACTCATCTGTTTTAAGAAATTTTTCGAATTATCAATCAAGACATCTCTATAATAAACAACACAGTGCTATATTTTCTTGGATCCTTGCCAGGATTATGTTAAGGGCAGATACGTTCCGATGTCATGACCGATCAGTACCTTAATGTTTCACGTTTAAAAATGACAATCCTTTTGCAATGTTCTGTAAGTTAATACCTCCGATATGTAATTGTTCCTGCAGAATTTACCGGAGCCCGAGCAGATAACTTCTACTGATCGTGGTTCTCGTTGGGGCGGTGATGAGCCTACGGTGCATATACCAAAGACGCAAGTCACCAACACTGTCTTCCAAAACCGTTCTTTGATCGTTGATTTTCTTCAGACTATATGCAGAATATCACAGCTTTGCAGCCACTTCTCCAGTGTGGCTTCACCATAAAAAAGTTTATCCGTGATTCGTAACATTCCTGGTGGACTACTTGAAAATTCAGTGTTAATTAAATATCCTGAAGCAGTTCTTATTGGGGTGAACACAAGAGTCAAACTGATAGACGGGTGAACGAGAACGTCCAACGGTTCTTATTCGGTTCGAGACTCGATGTACCTTGAAAGTGTTTTATTGCTTTGTTGGACTACATAGATGGGAAGAAGGCTCATATGCACTCGCGGAAGTGATATCGGATGCTAAGCGCACAAAGTGCCGTGCGTGTTTACCCCGCACATCAGGCGCGAAGAACAAGTGGGAGAAATTACGTGGGGATTACACCGTGGTACGCAACCGGTAAGAAGTTGCACGCCGAGTAATCGCGCGGGCAGTAACCGATCTTCGGGCTTAAGTATGTCGGAAGGTCAATCGACTTGCCCTCCGGCCCACCCCTTGCACGATCTTCAACCTGTGCAGGTGCACGTATGCAGTGACCTACGGTCTAATCAGGAGCAAGCGGTAGAGTCGCGAATTCCACTCAATATTTGCAAGGCCTAAACTGTTTTCTGGTTCATCTTCAGGCAATTCAGGATTAGGCGGGGTGTGCTTGCCGCCGCTTGTACTTCCCGCCAGGCAGAAAGGAAAGTTTCTGGATTGCAGGGATCTTGGCAAAAGTGCACTACCTTCCTCCCTTGCAGGGTTTTTAAGACAGTTTTTGGTATCGAACTCTCGTTAATGCTGGAGGCATCAGGTTGCCCGATCCAGGTCCTTGCTGCCGACAATGGGTACCCCATGGACATGTGGGGAGGCAAGGAATCTAATTTGTATAATAGTTCACGAAGGCCTTGCTTTTGGTACTGTCGAGGCTGTGGCGAAGCATCCGCTGGTATATAGTTCTACCTCGTTTCTTGCACTCTTGCAACCCACTGGCCACCGATGGATTGGGTTCAAAATCTATTTTCATCAACTTTTTGTGTAGGCTTTAAGCCATTATCTGTGGCTGTGGCCTTCACCCCTGAATGCAATAAAGACGTGAAGTACTGGAACTTCTGGCCTCGCAACAGCACTAGTGTCCGTGTTTCATATTTGACAATCTTTATATGCCATGCAGATAAGGGCATTACAATATCCTTGCACAGAACAAGGGAAAGCAGCTGCCAAGCTTGTATGCCTCATGGCTCATTACAAGACAGCATTTGAGCGAGGTATGTCAATAGTTAGGCAGTATATTGGATCCAATTTATATGGCATAATTTAACGCTGAAGTTACACTGAAATTGCAAAAGTGTAATTTAAAAGGCAAAACCAATACCAACTAATACGGGAATTCCCTACTTGCAATTCACCAAAGCCAGGCAGTTCCATAGATCCCAGCACTGGGCTTGAAGGACACTTAAACCCAAACCCGCCAGAAATGCATCAAACAAACCCCCCCGGACAATGGAAGTCAGCGAAATCCCAATCCCGAAAACACTGTCAACTCCAGAACATTGTCAACCTGGAGTCTGTACTTCTTTCTGCACTGCTTAGTTCTACTTGAGGAGAATGAGTTCTAACTACATGACGATGTCTGAGGTAAATTTATCTGTGAATTTGGAGCCTGATATTCGTAAATCTACCTAATTTAGGATAAGCACTTGTTAATACTGAAGTTTGTGCATTAACAGTTGTTACAATCCCTGCCTTAGTTTGGAAATTTTGTTTGCTTACTGTGTCCTACAAGAATCCAACACACGTCCAAAAATTTTGTGTACCAGGATTGACATGGGAGTTATTACTGCTCGGAGCTGGGCACTCAACCTTCAGCAAGCAAGAAGCATTGTTTCCTGGCGACTGTGAATTTCCAGCATGTATGCAGTGCCAGCTGCACGGCAAGGGAAGTACATGTGGGACAAACACAGATGTGACAGGTTGCTGGCGCTTGAAGCAAGATGGTAAGTGGAACTGATCCGAGCATCTTGGGGGGATCCTCCATTCCTAAGCAGTCTTATAGTCCGCGCACTCTCTCTCTCTCTCTCTCTCTCTCTCTCTCTCTCTCTCTCTCTCTCTCTCTCTCTCTCTCTCTCTCTCTCTCTCTCTCTCTCTCTCTCTCTCTCTCTCTCTCTCTCTCTCTCTCTCTCTCTCTCTCTCTCTCTCTCTCTCTCTGCCTCTCTCTCCCCTCTCCCCCCCTGGCCCCCACTGCCTCCTTCCCTCTCTCTGCTGCCCTCCCTCTGGTCCCCCGTCTGTTCCCTCTTCTCTCTGCCCCCCCCTCTCTCTTCCGTCCTCCCCCCCCCCCTCTCTCTCACTCTCTCTCTGCCCCCCCCCCTCCCTCTCTCCTCCCCCTCCTCTCTCCCCTCCTCTGTCTCTGATTGAGTCATCCTGCACACATCCCATTGGCCTCTGAGAATTCCATTGGTATCCCCTTGTGCGATTGTGCGTCTATCGTTCTGAGGCACGATACCTCAATTGCGTATGCAGATTGCGGCCCACAGCAGCAGCCGCGGTTGTTCTAAGGGAAGAAAAATACTTGACTGTCTCTGAACAAGGTTGAAGGGAGGCTGGTTATTCAACCCCATTTGGTCTTTAACATTAGGACTGGCACTGAAGCACCGCTCTTTGCCAATCCTATCATCCTTACCTTCTGAAGAGTTCGCTTCAGAGCCACCGATTATTGCCCTTTTGACCTTTCGAGGTTCTGAATGCAGCCAAATGTGTTATATGGATTCCACACGTTGCTGAGGTGTTGCAGATAATTAGATAAGCGTGTGATTAAAATTCTGTGTTTGCAGGTTCCGAAACCAACTGTTGGATTCCAGTTGAGGAGGTGAAGGAATACCTGCAAAGGGCAAGGGATGCAAGTAGTGGTGCCATTGGTGCTTGGAATAATTTCTCCAAAGGTATCCAACGCCCTGTTTACGCATTGTCATTTGCACCGTGCACGCACAGGAGAGGTTTGGCGACATATTGCAATATTTGATGGTAATGTCTCATTTGGATTAGCTGGGAGACGTTCAGTGGAGTACTCCACAGTTGAAGTCATGGTATCCTCTTTGGTTTAGCAATGGGTGCTGTCTGCCAGCTGCACATCTTTATTTCTGTGGTATGGAGCTTTTGTTCAAGAACCATCCCTATATGATTATTTCGTCCCAGTCCTTTTTGGTTTTTAAAACTACTGCTGCATGACAGTTTACTAAGACAAAGAAGATGGAGTCATTATTCACAGTTGATTGAGTGTAATAAATGTCGTGCAGTCTGCCGGCGAGCTTTCTTGGGAACCCCACGAAATACACCACCTTCCTTAGTGTGGGCCGCAACACTGGATGCACCGGAGTCTGAGGCACAAAAGACTGTTGGAGATGTTGCAGAAAATTTGATCTTTCCGTTGAATATTGAGGTGGGGCCTTGAACCAAGAGCCGCTCCATGAGAATCTTCAGACTGCTTTCTGCTGTTATCGAGAAGCTTAGGTTTCTCAGTCTTCAAAAGATAGGAAAGGGAAAGGGGGAAGGAAATTATACAAAACACCCACAACAAAATAAGAGAACCACCTGCACACACGCACAGCCGCACACACACTCATACACACACACACACACACACACACACACACACACACACACACACACACACACACCCATGTGCAGGGGTCAGCAGGCTCCATGTGTGCAGACACAAAAGGAAAAGGGTAACAATACTTACACAAACAATAGAAGAACACACCTCTAAGGAAGCTCGTTAAGAAAACTGTCTTTGTTTTTCAAACAAACATCTGTTTGGGGTGAGCACCCATATTCTGGTTTGTGCTCATTATTCATGATCTTGATCTGAGTTTGAAGCCTTCAAACCATGAAGCTCCAAAACCTCAGGAATACTTGAAAGGATTTGAGAACATGGGCATTGTTTACCAGATTATTTCATCCTGTTAAGATAGCGATGCTCTGCAGGTATTGGATCAACTGCAGAAAGACTTCAATGATTCAATGCGGGAAGAATGTCAGGCAAATCAGGTGAGGTACATTCAAAATGTGGTGCCGCGTCTGTTGCTGGCATTATGGGATATGAGGTGTGTGACATGTTCTGAGGAACATGCATGCCTTTACATGGTGCTGAGTGGGCAAGTTGCTTGAATTCTATTGAAGAGATTGGGGTCACAGAAAACGTTGATATGCTTCCAAGCCCCTGAAATTTGTCAGATATCAGGGTACTCTGTATTGGACGGTAATGGTCAATGTGGGCTGATGGGTAAATTGGCATGTCATGAAGATACTGCTCACGACTGTGCAGGAACGTGTGGAAAGTCAAGCACTTAAGCAAGAGTTTGCTGCTGACGTACTTGTCGTACAAGTTCGTGGAAAAGATGTTTCCTTCGCATCACGGAACGGGTCGCCCATTACCTTAACATTCAATGAGGTGGAAGGCCTGGCTCAAAGATGTTTTGGTCCAACAGGTAATTACCTACCTAACTTCAGCGAGCTTGTTATGAGGAGCTGCTCGGTCTCAAAGAGTGTAAAATACTGGCTGACATGTATGCCTCTTACGAGGGAGTTGGTCTAAGGGTTGGGGCCGGCAGGGGTTGTCTATCGGGAGGCTAGAACTCCCTGCACTTGTCCGGTTTCTGTACCTTTTTGCATTGCCTGTGTCTCGCTCGGCCATCTCCGTCAGGTTCTTCCCTCCATGGCCCCGGTGTCTGTGTCCGACTGCGGGTACTTCCTTCCAATCGTACATCCTCTTCCATGTCCTATCAGTTCCTGGGAGATGATGCATGATGGCTGTGTGCTGCAGGGGCCGCCGAGCAATCTGCCGGACAACTTCTGGCCTACCGTGGGAGTGTGATGCAAGCATGGGGGCAAGAGCCATTGCGCCCCGACGCACCTGCCAGCAGGGACCCCGTACCACAACATGGCAATGTCCTAGTGTCACAGACTGTTGCTGTTGCCGGGGTACAAGCAATCAACCCAAGACTTGGAACTAGGGAAATGCATGCCTCTGCCCCGTTTGCGCTCAGCAACCCTTCTCTCCAAAGCGGGCCTGGACCCAAAGCCGCAGCAATTGCCAATGCAGTTGGCTCTGCCACCAGAGGCTTGCCAGACACAGGGGCTGCATCGGGGCTCGTGTCGACTACCCTGACACAAGCCCCAGTCCATCCCAAGCCCGGACAAGACGCGGCAGTGCACAGCGTCCCCCAAAACCCTGGAGCTTCCTCCATGGGCTTGCCACTGCCTTGTACCAGAGCTCAAACTGAGCAGGCTGATCTGCCATCACGAATTGCTCCTCACGGCAGTCTCTTCGGGGCCGGCCCCAGCACCCCCAGTGGCCGGCCGACCTCCGACCCCGGAGCAGATGCGCAATGCCAGCGCGGAGACCCGCAGTTGGGGCTCCCAGCGCCGGCCACCAGCGCGCTCTTGCCCTCCCAGGTCACCCCGCAGAACCCCCCAGGGTGGGCTGGTGCCCATGGAGAAGCCCGGCCGCCTCTCAGACCTGCGGACGAGGTCCCGGATGCCATTGTGTTGTCTGACGATGACGAGGACGACGCCAATCGGAGCGCGCCCACTCAGCCTCCCGTTGCCCCATCTGATGGCTTGCCTCCCAGCGGCAGCCCGGCAGCTTGCCAGGCCCAACCCAGCAGACGTGCCTCTTCTCTTATGGATCCTCTCCAGCGGGGGCCCGCCGACGCTGCTGCGACTTCCTGCGGGGCTGCTTTGAGGCCGCGTCCACTGCAGAGCGGTGGAGCTCAGCGGGTCGACATCGTGGCGGGTGGCTGCACCGGCGGTTGGGATCCCCAAGGGACTGTAGGGAGCTCAGCGCCCTCCTCCCATCAAGCGGGCTACGTCTCCTCTCACTTACCCTCATACCCTCAGCAGCTGTGGAGCTTGGGGGCCCCGTCCCATGGTGCTGGTCAGCAGCCGTCGAGCCGGGGGGTCCCGTCCCATGGTGGTGGGCAGAATCCAAGCCAGGCCTTTCCTCCGGGGCCGCCGCGACCTGCTGGCATCCCTGCAAACCTCGTGTCAGCCGTGCCGCAAGCCGGGCAACAAGGCTTTGGAGAGCGGCCGCCTCCTTCGTCCCAGGGGATTGCTGGGAGCACAACCCTGGGACCACCTCGGAGCGCCGGCGCTGGTTTGGCTATGCAACCAGGGGCTACGCAGCCGCAAGCTGCCCCTCCCCACCACTCTGGCGCCCCGCTACAATCCACACCTGCCCACCACTTTGGTGCTCAGCCGCAGGCCACACCTGCCCACCACTCTGGTGCTCAGGTGCTCCATGCAAGCAGTCGACAGCTGGACCTGTCCTGGCCAGCTGCAAGGAATCCTGGAGGAGCAACACAGACTCCTTACACCCAGTACGCCTCTGCGCCGCAGGTTGGTGGATCCTTCACATGGCCGGTTACCGCTAACCAGTCCAACGCCCCAGCATCCAATGGCTTGCCCTCCTTGCAGACAGCAAGACCCACTACTGCGCCTACTGGCTATGGAGGAGCCCCGTGGCGGCTGCCCATGCAGACAGCAGGAAGCATGCAGTCTGCGCAGTCCACGCCTGTAACCTACTCCACGCCATCCATGCCTGCAAACTACTCTGTTCAGTCCACGCCTGCAAACTACTCTGTTCAGCCCACGCCTGCAAACTACTCTATTCAGCCCACGCTTCCATCCCACTCCACGCAGCCTGCGCCCGCGAGCTACTCTGCGCAGCCCGTGCCTGCAACCCGCTTCACGCAGTCCACGCCTGCAAGCTACTCTGCTCAGGCCTCTCCTGCAGCCCACTCTGTGCAATTCGCGCCTGCAAACTACTCTGCTTACGCGGCGTCTTCAGCAGCAAGGGACCAGTCCGCTCAAATTCAGCAGCAGCGCAACACCTGGGAAGGGTACCCGACCCAGGGCCTGACCAGCGCCAGCCACTGGTCGACAGAGCGGCCGGCATCTGGTGTGGTGGGCCAGTCATATGCCGGGGCTCCCCAGGCCTCGTGGGCCCCCCAGGGACCATCCTCGGGGGCAGCGCGGCAGACCAGCTGGCAACCCCAGGGGATGCAAACGGCTCAGCAGTTTGGCACGGGCCCCCGGCCTGGCCCAAACGAGCCCCCAAACCTGATGCGCGACATGCTGACGGCCTGGTGCTCCGGCACGCTTCCCCAGCAGGGCATGGGCATGGGCACGGACCAGAGGCACCAGCAGCCCTACTCCGCGGCTGAAGGCCCGTCCCGGCTCGCCTCCGCTCTGAACTCCTACGGCGGCTTCTCCACAGCTGGGGCTGCAGGCCACGCTCTGCCGCAGAACACCCTGTCCTACCCAGCGGCCTCCCCTCATGGCGCAGACCCCGGCGCCGTCCGCCACCTCATGCAGCAGCAATTCGCGGAGCTGTGCGCCAGCACGCCAGGGGCCATGCAGCAGCTCGGGCAGCAGATGCTGCAGGCCCTCTACGAGGCGGGCTGGAACCCCCAGCACGGGGGCGTTCCTCAGCCCCCTATGGGGGACCAAAGCAGGGCCCCCCCACAGCTCCAGCAGCTGCTGCACCTGTACAAGGCTCGGGCCCAACAGAGCGCCAGCGCCCCGTCAGCCCCCACAACTCTCGATGGGCTTCTCCACCAGATGCAGGCTCACCTGCAGCAGGCGGGGTTCACTGGCGCATCCGCCCATCATGTCGTGTCCGCACAGCAGCAGCAGCAGCAGCCCTACCAGGGGTATGAGGCTCCGTCGCCGCAGGCCACGGCCGTCCCCGCTGCCGCTTCTTATCCGAGCACTGGGCAGCTCTTCGCTTCCCTGATGCAAATGTTCAAGGATCGGATTCCCGGCTTGAACTTTGCCACCGAGCCGGGCCCTGCTGCAGGCAGCCAGCAGACCGCGGGGAACCTGGGCGGCCCCAATGCACCCGGCTATCCTGGCAGCATATGGCAGGCCAGCCGCACATACTCAGGGCCCCAGGAGGGCAGCTGCGCCAGCAAGGCCCCAGAACCAGAGCAGCCCGAGGCAAGTCGACTGCTGGCTCTGTACAGAAGGGGCTTTTTCTCCCTTCCCCCCCCCTGTCTCTGTGTGTTTTGTGTGTGTGTGTGTGTGTGTGTGTGTGTGTGTGTGCGTGAGTGCGTGCACGTGTGCGTGTACGTGTGTGTGTGTGTGTGTGTGTGGGTGTGTGTGTGTGTGTGTGTGTGTGTGTGTGTGTGTGTGTGTGTGTGTGTTACAATGCTTGTTTATGGTAGGGGGGGGTGTTTTAAGGGGCATCATGACAAGCCTACCTGCCCTTACGCCGGGTTGGACCGGTACACAGTGGCACTGCCCACACAGCCACTGCCAGGCTTCAAATCGACCATGTGGTGTCTGTTGTTCATGTAGTGACCTTTGCCGGACTGCTGGGGCTGTAACACCTTTTCAACAGTCCCTGTGACTGCGAGGCCTCGCCCAGATTGTTGCCTAATTGCGAGACCATGGGTTCGTTTGGATGCTTGCGAGGCCTCAGGCTGTTGTTGCAGAGCTGGGAGATGTGCTGTTTACAAAGTTTAACCCATGGGTCACCCATGCGTCCTCGTACTTACAAACTGTGATGGGTGGCACAATGTATCCCCGTTTTCCCCAGCTCCCTTGTGTCCCATGTAGCAGACACTCCCACGTATCCGGCCTTGCTTTGCTGGCCAATTCTAACCTAGTAGACCTCTTTCCTCCTCAATCCCCCCTACTCCACCACCTCCTCCTTTTCCCGTCGATCCCTGCTCGTTATTTTTGTTCTTTTGCATGTTCGTTGTCCTACCAAGCACTCTTGGTTGACCCCTGCACAGGTTGGGAACCCGGGACTGGTGGTGGACCTCACTTTGGAGGAGACTCCACCTGAGAGTCCAAGGATCAGTTCCAGAGAGGTAAGGCATTTATGAACAACTGTACTTTGGGAAGGGGGGGCAGGTGCGCTTTTATTCTGAGGCGTTGCAGACTTCGACTGTCATCTGCATGCTGAATCATTCAACACCACAACATTCTGGTGTTTTTGCCAATGGATGGACCCAACCCTTTTTTTGGCTTGGGCTCAGGTTGTGTGTGACCCGACAGACCTGCCTTTCTGTGCAAGAACTAACAATCTGAGCAGCCTCGCCATGGCATGGCCGTGGACACAGGAGGGCCCTGTGTCTATGGCCATGCCGAGGTCGAGGCTGCCTAGATTGCCAGATTGAAATGGCCTTTGCCCGTCGTCCTCACGAACTGAATCTTTGGGGCAACGATCTCTTTGTGCCATAGGCTATTCATCTTGACCAATGATTAGCGGACTGAGGCGCTGAGAATGGTGACTGGGCAACCGCTGTGGTCTTGCTTGTGAAGGGCACAAGGTGGTGGCAGCATGAGGCTAATTCTGTTCAAGCTTCGGAGTCTCAATTGAGAATTTGCGTGGGAATTTGACACCTCTTGTATTGTCTTGTGTGTGTGTGTGTGTGTGTGTGTGTGTGTGTGTGTGTGTGTGTGTGTGTGTGTGTGTGTGTGTGTGTGTGTGTGTGTGTGTGTACGCGCGCGTGCGTGTGCGTGTTTTTTTTGGCTGTTTTTTTGATTTCTTTTGATATTTGGGGGGGGGGGGGGGGGAGGTTTGAGATTTAGCCTATGATGGCTGCATCGTTTCCGGTCATGACAAACCATGGGTGACAGGTTGCGGGGCTTACTTCTTACCAGCCCGTAGCCAATCGTGGCGCGGAGGACAGGCAAACCAGTTGTCCAGCAGGTGTGCAGCTCAAGTTTGAGCGCCTTGGTGTTGCCTGCTATTAACCCCCTTTGTTCTTTGCAGTCGGTCCTTTTGTTTCTTTTGGTGTTGCCTGGTATTTGCCTCGTTTTACCTTTGCATTTGGTTCTTCTGTTTCCCGTGGTGTTGCCCAGTAGATGCCTCTTTTTGCTTCGCATCTGGTTCTTCTGTTTCCTTTGGTGTCGCCCAGTATATGCCTCCTTTTTCTTCGCAGCTGGATCTTTTGTGTCCCTTGATGTTGCCCAGTCTAAGCCCTCTCTCAAAGCTGGTCCTTTTGTTTCCTTCTCAGTGGCGTGGAAGAGCTCAAGGAAAAATGTCTTGTTTTAAATCCAGTGTCACAGCCAAAGCAGTATGCTTGCCAAGTCCAGGGGCAGGTATTTGCCTTGCATTGGCTCAGAAAAGTAACATCCCCTGCTGCAAACCCACCCCCTGATTCAAAGTTTGGTACAACATGCAGAACGGCGGCTGCTCCGCAAGGTGGTGTGGGGCATGGGGTCCGGGTGAAGATTGTCATGCCAGGACCCGTAGTTTTACACCCTTATCCTTCATCGGTACACATGTCTGGTCCTCCACACATGGCTGTGTCAGCAGCAATACCTGCATGTTATAATACACACTCCCTCCCTCCCTTTCTCCCTCGCTCCCTCCCATGAAAGGTAGCTGGCCTGTAGTGCAAATTCCCATTGGTTTTGAGTACAGTTGCAGTTGCGCCGAGTACTGTAAAGGGGGGAGGGACGGATGCAGGAGGCGCAGTCCGACAAACCAGCACTGGGAGTATGGACTCCTTGCGTGCGAGGGCCCCACAAGGAAGCAACGCAAGCGGAGTTTCTGTATGGCCACCCCCCGGCGAAGGGAGGAATGCAAGTAGCGGCGTGGCAGGGCTGTCGGCGCCACAGGATAGCTACGCCAGCGAGGGCTCCATGAAGGACCCCCTGCAGCAAGGAAGCCATGCTGCCGCAGACTGCGAAATGGTTCCTGCCCCACATCAAAGCAACGCGTTGGAGAGTGCCAAGGGACCGTCGCCGCAGTCTCAGGTTTGACCCCACAGCCTTTGCTTCAACCCACACATGCTTCAATTCTGCTAGAGGGTTTACTTCCCAAGCGTGTTAAGCTGCCGAAGCAGCGCACGCCTCTCCAAAACCATCATCATCATCATCGTCGTCGTCGTCGTCGTTGTCGTCACCGTCACGATCATCATCGTAGTCGTCGTCACCGTCACGATCATCATCATCATCATCATCATCATCATCATCATCATCATCATCATCATCATCATCATCATCGTTGTCGTCGCCGTCGTCGTCGTCGCCATCATGATAGCATGCCAACGGAACATATAGTTATTCCGCTGTTCCGCTATTCCTTTTGAACCCTAAGCCTATACCCTAACGATAGGATCAGCCCTATCCCTGAACCTCAACGCTAACTAACAACGCTAACGGCTAAACCCTAAAGAACAGACCAGCCAACACCGGAATAGTCCTTGTTCCAGGACGTTCCGCTGTTCCACTGGCATATCATGCACGCTTAGGTTTGGGTACTGAGGACCAGCACATGTTGGCATGACTGGCTGGCTGGTCTGTTTTGGGGCAACAGTGTCGTTGCAGCAACGTCTACGTGACGGTTGTGTTGTGATGGGATATAGGCCAGTTTCAGGTCGACAGATCTTGACAACATGCGCAGTTCCTTTCCAGTGGTTGGTTTATAGGTTAGGGTTTGACAAGTGATTGAGCCCCCAGGATTGTACTGAAGTACCTGGAAAAGTAAACGTGCGTAGGACCCCTCCCCCTGGGGCGAAGTACTGCGCATTGGGCGAAGCCTGCATTGAGCTTAGGATGACAGCAGCACCTGACATGAATGATTGGGGGCCCTCTGAGCAGCTCATGGAGTCCCCGGGCCACGAACAACAGCGAGGGGGGTGGATGCAAGACGACCGTGGCCATGCGAGAGGTTCGGAAGAGCCTCCCAGACAGAGGCCAGCAAAGCGGGCGTGGCTGGAGGTCCGCCTGGAAGCCCCCAAGAAGCTAAGGAGAGGCCTTGCTCCCCACCGTGGCTTTGTTGGAACAGATGACGATGGTGAGGAGCAGGATGATGAACTTCGTCCAGGTGTGGCAGCTGTGTCAGCAGTAACTCAGTCCTCCCTTCCCCCCTTGCTTCTTGCCAGATCACTCTGTTTTGCAAACATTTTTGCCTGGTCATGCAAGCATTTACATGGAAAATGCTTGCGCAGGGATTGCATGGTCTGTGGCCAGCCATGTAGACCTTTGCTTTTGACACGGGGGTGCTAACTGAGGTCTGTGCGGAAGAACATTTGTTAACAGTGCCGAGTGGTTAAGGAAGTCAGTTTATCCTGCCAGACTGACAGCGAATATCTAGGATTCCCTACCAAAGGAGCATGGTTTGTTTGCTGACGATGCTGATGGTTGGAGCTGAGGATAGAAGAGACCGTAGGCACTGATGTTTTTTGTAATTGTTGTCTTGGATTAAGTCTCGAGGCAGTTGTTCACCTTCTGATTGACGATAAGTCAAGGGACCATGTTGGCATGTTTACCAACATAGCACTGGCGTTGTCTCGCCACAGTGGCAAATTGAAGGGAACCTTGGGCCTCCTGCTTGGATTGCCCACCGCTTGTGAACTTGCCAGAACAGAATTATGCCACCTTATATTCAGAAGTTTACCAACATATTATTTGCTTGCATGCACACATCATATGGCACTTTCTTTCTGAAAACATTCGTTGATCTTGTTCATTATGCTCATGCCTGTTTTAGAGCATCCCGTTTTGGAGTCCAGTATGGCCCATCCCACGATCAAGAACGGTCTGTTTCATGATCATGAACGGTCCATCTCATGAATGGACCGTCTCATGCAGGACGCAATATGCCTGAAAAGCAGTAATGTGGTGGATGGTGGGTGGGATTGCAGCAGCTCCACAAAGACAGGTGGACAAACACCCCATGCGGGGCAGCAGCGCACATGTAGCTGGGATCAGAGGAAGGGTTGGCGGGTTGCACCGGCCAGTGGCTCTACGCCAAGCACCAGACCTCTCCATCTTGAGCAGGGAACAGGACTCTCCGAGAGGGTGGGGTAACCCCATGATGCGATCAAGCCTAGAGTGTGCGCGTGTCCAGGTTCGCCCTTACCTTCTGAGGGAGATGGGGTGTGGTTTCTGGGAAGCACCTTCTGAGAGAGATGGGGTGTGGTTTCTAGGAAGCTCTTGTCCGTGGGTCAAGCCATCGCATCCCTGAAGTTGCTTGACGGAAACCTCCTGCGCCCTTCCCTGGGAGGCTTTTCCCCCCTTTCTAAGAAGGGGGCTGGTGCCGTATCACATGTCTGTTCATGGTCATGTGACAGCACTGCAATTCTCACTTTCTCTGAGGGTTTACACACAAGTATCTCGTAAGTTGAGATTGTAAATGCAGCAGGGTCTGAATCTTTCTGTTGCAGTTATCATCGAAGATGGGGTAAGTGCCTGGTTTCCTGTAGCTGCGTTGAGTGTTCTTGTTGAAGTCATCTTCCCTGTGATGAGCAGGAGCACCCCTTGGCACGCCGGCAGTGGCAAGGAGCACCCCACAGGAGCAGTGGGGACGTCTCCTCTGGTATGGGCCATCTTGACCTGTCCTTTGGCCATCTTGACCTGTCCATTGGCCATCTTGACCTGTCCATTGGCCATCTTAACCTGTCCTTTGTCCTGGACGAGCCACAATGTTCCTCTGATTCTGTCAAGGATGTTCATAGCAGGGAAGCGTGTAGCTGAAAGGGATTAGTAGGGCTTAACACTTGTGCGCCACATACACATGCGTGCGTGCGTGCGCGCGCGCGCGCACACACACACACACACACACACACACACATGCACGCACACAAGCACGCATCCACCCACGCACCCCCCCCCCGCACACACACACACACACGCACACACACACACACACACACACACACACATACACATACATGCATGCATGCACGCACGCACGGACACACACGCACGCACACACACACCGACACACGCACACATGCACGCATCCACCCACCCCCCCCCCCACACACACACACACACACACACACAGACATATACGCACGCACGCCGCATGTGCACGCGTGCACACATCATTGTTGGTGGACTTAGATTAGTAATGCCATTGAGGAATGAAGGCCTTGGTTGATGGTGCTACCGTGCCTTGCACAGAGGACCATGATCATGAGATGAGAGGTCCTTGCCACGCGTGCGGAGCAAGTTTCAGCGAGTGGTTTAGGGGGCCTGCGGCGCTGCGCGTACTATGTTCCACCTGCTGGCACAGCTACTGCACCGCTAGAAGGACCGGAGCGGACTTCTCCCGTATGCCAGCATCTCAGGTGTGTTGCCACAGCAGCTCATCAGTTTTGCTGCCTTCAAATGAACCTCTATTTACTTGCGGCATCTCCATATACGTGGAAGATAGTCAGATGGCTACATATTTTGTTCCCTTCAGGAGGGCAAAGTGCTGTTGAGGTAGCGCTCAACTCACACACGTTTGCAGCACACATGTTTTACGCTTGCTGGTGCTGTGTCCATCTCTGTTGCCCCTTTTTGGTTTTGTTTCGATGCACTTTTTTGATGGACTTCCCTTCTTCTTTTCAGCTTTTCGGGGTCCCCGCCGAAAAGCTCTGGGAGTGGTTCCACTTCGGGAGCCCTCACTGCTTCTGATCTGCAAGGCTGGGGCCTGCAGGCCAGGGAAATCATCCGGCCACGTGAGCAACTGCCGGCGGCCCACAACTGGGCGATGGACTGGGAGCGGCATGCTCCCAGCGGCATCTCCGCGCATGCCTCCCCGTCCAAAGCTGGGCGTGGCCGCACTCCCCTGAGGGCGGCCCCTCTGGCCTCTGGGGGTCTGCCCTCGCCTCGACAGCAGCAACAGCCCAGATCACAGGGGCTTCCTCTGCCTATTGGACGTCGCTCGGCTGGCCCCCCTCACTCCTACGAACCCCAGGCTGCTCCCTCCAAACCCTTTTCGCCCAACAGAGGATCACAGCACCTGCCCAGTGTGACTCAGACTGCAGTGGCCCATGTGGCCACCCGCTACCCCTCCCGCCTGCCCATGTCCCCACGCGGACCCAGCCTCCCCATAGCCAGGACCGCGGGACCGAGCGGAGCACAGGTCCCGCAGTTCCCTCGCACCGGCTCGATCCGAGACCTCATGAGGCAAAGGCCTTCCCCTCACGTCTTCAACCTGAACCCGGCCCCCCAGAACCCTGCGGGGGCTCTTCCTCGCACGCGTGGGCGCCCCCCAGGAAGCGTCGGGGCAGCCGGTGTTAAGCTCCAATCAGCTGCTGGTAATAAGCCCCAATCAGCCGCCGCTGGTCAACCAGTGCCGACCCGGGGCAGACCCCGTAGGCCCTCTCGCGCCATCTTTGGCTGCAAGATAAGCTCTCCTCCGAGCACGCGGGTGGGGCTCGACCGGCCCCGACCGTCCCCCTTTGGCCGCAATGGCATGGTCTACCACGGCGTCCCGAAATCCTTCCAGTTCCGCGGCGCCAGCACTGGCCGCCGCTCCATTCAGCGGGGCCGGCTCCCCAGCAAGGCCTCTCCCTCCCCCAGCAAGGCGAGGGAGGTCAGGGTTCCAACCGCCCTCATTGGGGTTAAGAAGGGCGCCAAGGTCAGGGTTGGCCTTCCGCAAGCCACCAGGGTGGCTGCTGCTGT
This sequence comes from Botryococcus braunii, assembly GCA_002005505.1. Lineage (NCBI taxonomy): Eukaryota > Viridiplantae > Chlorophyta > Trebouxiophyceae > Botryococcus > Botryococcus braunii. The sequence continues at coordinate 803,437 of KV908338.1, read as the reverse complement.
GCGGCACACCAGCAAGGTCGTCCACGTCATGGTCACGGACATCATTAAGAGGGTCATCGCCAAGAACCAACCAACCCTGGAGCAGGTGGCCCCCCACCCCCCTTCCCTTGTGCGGCACGAAACACACAGCACGAGGAGTGTCCTGAATGAGAGAGGGTATCGGAGAGCGAGGGCATGATGAGGGGAAATAATGACCATCGCTCAGGTTCCGGTTCCCCACTGTGTGCAGCATGCGCGCATCGATCCCAGAGATCCCCGTTCCCCCTTGATCCCCCTTGAACCCCCTTTTTGAATTGTCAAATGGTTGGAAACGTTCACGGATTGGTCAGAAGGCAGAATCTGAAGTCTTTTCGTGTGGTCCCCACCCTGTTCTGCCTGCGCAAGGCTTCACTAGGACCGCCTCTGGGCATGGACAGTCTGCTAGTCTCCCATGTGGTCCTGCTGGTAATGATCTTGTTCTGCTTGTGATGTTTTCCCGCTTGTCATGTTTCCCCCTCATCATGCCCTCGCTCTCCGATACTCTTCTCTCCTTCAGGGCACCCATTGCACCCTATACGACCGCCTCGAACCTGGTTTCTGTCTCGCTGTGTCTCTCTCCCTGGTGTCTCCTGTCCACCCCCTCCATGCTGGCATGAATGTGCAGTCTCAAACCGCCCAGAGCACAGGCAGATTGCGAAGGCAGAGAGGTTTGCTCGATTACAGCGCTGGGAAGCCTGCTCTTCACTTACGTGTGCGTATCTGCTCAGAACGGGGTGTCTATTACAGGCGGGGTGTTCGAAATTCTATTGTCATGGTCAGGTGTGACATGGGCAAGGGGCAAGGGGCAGGAGAGAGAGTGTGCGTGCGCACATGCGCGCATGTGTGTGTGGGGGGGGGGCAGGGGGTGTGTGTGTGTGTGTGTGTGCGCGCGCGCGGCCGCGCACGTGTGTGTCTGTGTCTGTGCTTTTTTTTTGTGGGGGGGGGGGGGGGAGGGAGGGACGGAGGGAGGGAGGAAGGGAGGTCCAGAGCTTTCCTACTCATTTACAGAACGAGCACAAGAGCACAGCATGACATACCAGCTTTTTAGCGGGGATGAAGTATATTTGTCTCCCTTTGAACGCATTTGGTGTGAGTTGCTTGCCATATTGTTAGCGCAAAGGTCTCTGGTCTTTGACACTTTCCCCCTGGGGGACCCCTAGGTTTTTTTTTGGGGGGGGGGGGGGGGGTTTTATGCCATGCATTGAAAAACCTCCTACAGGACAAGGGTTCACCTTGAGTTTTGTGTGACAGGGAGCGGCTCCCATGGAAATCACAGAAGGGCAAGAGCATGCAGGTGTGAAGGCTTCTGCCGAGCTGCAGGGACCCGGCAGCCCGCAGGGACCCACCCGTAGGTTTCTATCATCCTGCAATCTCCCCGCATTGCATCCCTCTGTTGCGCTGGCCCACTTTCCCTCTTATGGCTGCTCCTGGATGTAATCTTCCTTCGTTGCTGCCGTCATCTTCCTCAGGAGCCCCAACAAATTGCATGTGTTGCTTTGTCGGCCCACGGCTTGGATGGCATGCTATTCCTGGTTGCCTCTTACACCTTGTCTGGCAGGCCTACAAATGGTGGAAGAGGCCATGGGATTTGCTGCTGGGTTTTCTCTTGCTGGACGTTCTTGTGTACAAGTGACACCCGTGCAATTCTCAGCCGGCTTGTGCCAATGACATGAGACAAGAAAGACATAGAATAGCAAAACTACCCCTTGCAGCCAGTCTTCATAGCATATCAAGGGATGGCGCTCGTGCACGTTAACTTTCAGAGGTCACCCTGCAGATGGCCCTTCCTGCAAAGTTTTTCTTTGTTGTACGGTTCATAAGTCTGTGTTCTGGGCAACACACACACACACACACACACACACACACACACACACACACACACACACACACACACACACACACACACACACACACACACACACACACACCTTTTGGCAGCTACGCTGGAAAACCAGTTACACAAGGCACCTCCACATTTATAGCTAGTTGCAACGCCAATCCCCTGGCCGAAGCTTTGCACATTAGTTTCCTTCTTCCACCATCGCAGAAGAAAGGACAAGTCAATCCCGTAATGCACCTCCTCAATGTCTTATCACGGCGCCTGAGAAATCCCTTGGCCAAATCATAAGGACTTAATGCCTGTCTAGTTTTTGCCGTCGTTGCAGGCAGATTTGCAAGTGTAAGGAGTGGCGCGGCCCCACTTACATTCTCTCTGCCCCTCCGTGCCATCGCGCTGCCCAGACAACATGCTTCACATGCTTTTTTGATCACTGCACTGGTCCTAGGTTTCATTTCCCTGTGGCATGGATGACTGCACCAAGAGCAGGTCAAGAAGAAGAGACTAGAGATTGAAGCAGGATCAGATTCATAGACCACACTGCATCGCAGCAGGATTGCCACGTGTGGGGGTGACTGACTGATGATTTGGAAGGGGGCATACAGAGGACTGCACTGCCATGATGGTGTCTCTGCTGCAGAGCCCCAAACGTGGACTGCAATCGCGGAGCCCCAAGTCAGGTATTCCCTCGCATATTCCCTTCCATCGAATTCCCCACTCCCTCTTTCCGCAACAGAGAGCCCGTCAAGTGGGGACTCCATAATTGTTAAGGCCCTCAACGACAGGTTTACTCAGCCTATCTTTCAGGCCTGTGATCTGCCGTGTCTGTTTATGGCGTGGCCGAACGCCCCATCTCATCCATATGGGATCTACTAGTAATTTTCTGTGTGTTAAGTCTGGTCTTGACTCTCTAAAGGTTACCTC
>KV908338.1:785658-795658 GCA_002005505.1 Botryococcus braunii | reverse complement strand
GAACTTTTCTCTCCCCCTCTAGTGTTGTCTGCAGAATGGCTGACCACTAAGCATGGATGTGGGTAGTGGTATGGGCCAAGAAACCTGATGAAGCAACTGTGGGTTGGCGAATATTCCAGTGCTGCTCGCTTTTGGTTTCATTAGTTGGAGGGTCTGGGCCAGGAGCCCGAACTTCCATCAATTGCCCTCTGCAGGACAATTCTAAAGGACAGCTGTACAGACATGTCCTTTAGAATGGTCCTCCAAACCCCGTTTGACAGATTTCGGAGTTGCATTGATCATCTCACGAAGGTTTTTCCATAAAGTGGGGCACTTTAATAATTAAAGCTAACATGAGCAGCCGAATGCACCCATAGATGGTGTGGTGGCATCCAAGACTCTTCGGTTCGGTCACTTGATCAAGTTCTCGGACTTTTAAGTGGCACATCAACTTTGACCTGGCCCACAAGTTCGTCTACTCATAGAAGTAGAAGTTACGAAGACAGGAAATGGGCCATCAAGATCTACTGAGGCTAACCGGGTCGAAAAATGCAATTAGGAACACTATGTGATAAAGGGACGTTATGCGTATACGACGGTGTTTGTGTAGTACCAGGCGTGTTGCAAGTCTTGGAAGGGGAGAGATATCAAAGCTGAGCGTACGCTCTTATGGGGCACTTCTGGGACATGTCTGGAGCTCCAGACATCTCCCTTTCTCCAGACATGTCCCTTTCCACTAAAGTCTTGTGTGCTGTATACCGCTTAACATGGTTCAGGTCAGTAGCCTGGACAGTGCACTGCATTTTGCATTAGACGTGGGTTGCTGTCGGCTACGGGTCTTGCTGCTTAAAGGAGAAAATTGGGACACAGTCCTGCTTCCTTGCATGATTGAGGGCCTGAGTTGCGGGTGGGGATGGAAAGGGAATGGTCCCTCAAAAGCTAAGGTGACTTTCGGCCTTCGCCGCATCCTTCCTTGTTCCTCGTGGGGGTTCATTCCTAATTGTACTTGATTGTTTGTGCCTCTTTCCTGTTCCTTGAAGAACAGCTAGGATGAAAGAGCTTGGGTAGCACCGTCACAGTACTGGCAGCTTGCAAGGTCGCAGAACCAAGTACCTTATAAGAAGGTACTTGGTTATGGCAATAAGCTGTGGAAGTAACCAAGCCATGAAGTACAGGCATATTGTACACTTCCAGGGCACATTATATATCGCGTGTTAAGCATTTGCAGTACTGGGCATAATGTTCGGAGCAAGTTTGGCATTGCTGGGCTCCTCTGGTGCCAGTGTCAACTAGAGATGGCCTCATAATGGGACCGTTTGACATCGACATGATTTGATTGCTCGCATGAAGCTCACTCGAGCATATTTCATTTTCGTGTGTGCCTCGTACATGCATATATGTCCGGCAACTATTGTAAAAAGGCTCGTAGTTGAGGATACATTGTCGAAAACTGTGGTTTTTTTATCAGCACTTCTGTACAACTTTTGGATATAGTTATGCTGATGTATAAGTCTACAGGGCTGCCGATGATGTGCAAGCCACGAGGAATGTGTCTTCACTTCTCATTCTGCACTATGGTCGTAGCCCGGTCAGTTGTCGTCGGATACCTCCATGCATGTCTGTTAACGCACATTGATGTCACGGCTGGGGAAAAGCCCTCATCCTGCCCCCCCCCCCCCCCCCAAAAAAAAGAAAAAGAAAAAAAAAAAAAAAAAAAAGAGAGCAACGCCTCCCGTTAGTTACTGTGTAAGAGGCCACTGCCTTAGGAGGCCGTTCTCCGAGAAACAATGCGCGATCGCCCATTCTTATAGAAAGGAAGATCAGGCCAGCGCCCCCTACCCGACTGAGTGCCAAACCACACAATTCACGCTGACACCATACTCTATATCGCCCCTGACCCTTCCCATTTACGTCTTCGGGCTCGTCATTAAAACCCAGATATATCTCTGTAGGGCAGCTCCTCTCCGCCGACTTGGATCTGTCACACATGATCCCTTCTACGACTCGTGTCCTGGAGCCTTCAAGGATACACACACGAGTTCGATCAGAGGTCAAAAGGAATCAACGACTACGAAGTACAGAGGCAACACGAATAGCACACAAAAAGGGATGCTGACAACCTTGGTCGAGCTTTTCAACTGGGGATGTGTCGGTTTTGCCCCTACTTGGGAGACCCGCTAGTGCCTAGTGCCAGTGGGGGATTCCTTAAGTTCCTCGCAAGTCACTGCATATGACTCCAATGACTTCACAGTTTCTTTTCCACCCGTGGACGTGTCTGGCGGTCCAGCGGAACAATATTGAATGAATGAATTATCTAATGCATGAACATATGTATGTATGCATGCATGTACGTTACATATTACCAATGACACCAAGAACGGTCGTTTTCACATAACCGACCAGGGCAGACATTGGGAGGAAAAGCCCTTGAAAACGAAACGTCAACAGCTTCCTTGATCTGGCCCAAAACGCAGAATGGCAACGTGGTATACAGGAGGTCACTGTGCGCACGCACACACGCACACGCACGCGCACGCGCACGCACGCGCACACACACACACACACACACACACACACACACACACACACACACACACACACGCACGCACGCACGCACGCACGCACGCACGCACGCACACACACACACACACACACGTGCGCGCGCGCGCGGTGTGCTGATGTTAATTGCGCATGGAGACTTTAATAATGTCACTGTAATCTGTGCTCCAATGAGCCACACCGGCCGGCCACTATTCACAAATTCGCCCTCAAAGAGCGCAAAAAAAAAAAAAAAAAAAAAAAAAAAAAAAAAAAAAAAAAACCACCTGCTCCATAAGCAGAGGCTCACCAGCTAGGAGAGCAAGGGCCCCATCACGCTCTGCAGTTACTCTTACTCTTGATACATGGTTTGCCGTTAACCACATCGTTCCCTTTTGCAAGACTACGTTTTTCATAACCCTACCGCTAAGTCGCTTGGGCGGAGGAGGAACGTCCGTGGGCAGCCAATCCTCAGTGCTACCAGTTCTCCTCAGGACTGTCACTGGTGACAAACAGCAATCCCTCATGAGTGCTGTCAGCACGCACCTTGCTCCTCAATGTTAATAGCACTGCTATCAATCAGCAACCTTTTTAATCAGTGCCTTCGAAAGGCAAGCCTTTTTCATTGCCGACCAATCCTCACTGCTGTCAATCAGCAACCGTCCTGCAGTGGTGTCAATCAGCAATCGTACTGCAGTGCTGTCACTCAGCAACCGTACTGCAGTGCTGTCAATCACCAACCGTCGTGCAGTGCTGTCAATTAGCAATCATACTGCAGTGCTGTCAATCAGCAACCGTCGTGCAGTGCTTTCAATCAGCAACCGTACTGCACTGCTGTCAATCAGCAAATGTCCTGCAGTGCTGTCAATCAGCAATCGTACTGCAGTGCTGTCAATCAGCAATCGTCGTGCAGTGCTGTCAATCGGCAATCGTACTGCAGTGCTGTCAATCGGCAATCGTACTGCAGTGCTGTCAATCAGCAATCGTCATGCAGTACTGTCAATCAGCAAGCGTACTGCAGTGCTGTCAATCGGCAACCCTCCTGCAGTGCTGTCAATCAGCGAACCCCCCCCCCCCCCAGTGCTGTCAAACAGCAACAGTGGACTGCTGATAATCAGCAAGCAACTACGCTCCTCCAAGCTGCCAACAAGCAGCCCATCAGCAGCCCCGACAGATCCCACCAGACGAGTACGTTTCAAAATTTCAACTTTAAAAGTGAGAGTTAAACCTTTTAAATACACTTTTGAAAATCGCCGCAATGCACTTGTATTCGCCCCACAGAGGTGAGAAGGCAGGCCTCGCGCAAGGCCCTATCCTAGTGGCCCTAGTGCCCTAGTGGCTGGTCCTGGATGTAAAATTCCTTCCTTTCTATCGGATGCTGGCCATGAAGTCGGTGTAGGAGGAGTCCAGATCGTGAAGCAGCTGGCGAACATCATCGTCGGGTAGCTGGTAGCTTGCCGGCAGGGGATTCAGCTTTGTGTACCAGGCCACTGCCTTTTGCTTCCCGCTGAAATCTGGTGGGAGGTGCGATATCTGCGCTTCCAGCAGACCCCCTTGAGATGCTGGAGTAAAAAGAACCTCATCAGGTGCTGGATCAAAAACACCTCATCAAGGTGTGGGATCAAGAGAACCTCATTCGATTCGGGACCAAAAGAACCTCATATGATGCGGGATCAAACGAACCTCATTTGATTCGGGATCTACAGAACCTCATCTGATGCAGGATCAATAGAACCTCATTCGATTCGGGATCAAACGAAACTCATATTACGCGGGATCAAACGAACCCCATTCGATTCGTGATCAAAAGAACTTTATCTGAAGTTGGAGGAACAGGAGAACCACAGCAACATGGGGCTTTCTTCAAGTCTGACATTGAAGCAAGAGACAGTGGGTAGAAATACGCAGTCAGAACGCAAGCGGGAAAGAACAAGCAAGCAAAGTAAGAAGTCAGAACGCGAGCGGGAAAGAACAAGCAAGCAAAGTAAGAAGTCGGAACGCGAGGGGGAAAGAACAAGCAAGCAAAGTGAAAAAGTAATGGGGCCGCGGTTGACGCCACAGAAGATGGGGTGTCGGTTTTAAACTCGGGACACCAGAAGTTGAAAATCTCCACGAAATTATAGCCACAGGGTCAAACTGCTGGGACTATAGGTGTGAGAGCTTAGGGCTCTCCCCCCCCCCCCCCCATCGCCCTTTTCCTAAGTAGGAACGAGGTAGATGTGTGACATAAAAGTTCCTGAGCCCGTTAAGCACGAGGGTTTAGGGGGAAGTACGCGGTGATCAAACAATTAATGGAACACAGTCCACATCATTTCCAACCATGAGAAAACTACCAAGGCAGGCTCTTCAAGTGTTTATGGTTGAGGCCCCACTTTCATGACTCGCGACTCCAAAAAAGTCACACATTATAGGTACTCAATACTTATTCATCCCCCATCCCATCATGTCTGGGCTCGCTTTTTCAAAGAAGTCTCACCTTGTTCATGGCTTGTACAAGGTCCTTCAACAGGGGCAGCAGCTGCACAAATCCACCAAAGCAAACATTTCACTTTTCTCTTTACACTCACAAAAACTCAGTCATTGACAATTCCTACCAAGGACCAGTGCATTGTACAAAGTACCAGTGCGCTGTACCAAGTACCAGTGCGTCGTAGCAAGTAGCAGTACGTCCTCTCAAATACCAGTACGTCGTACCAAGTCCCAGTACGTTGTACCAAATACCAATACGTCGTAGCAAGTACCAGTACGTCCTCTCAAATACCAGTACGTCGTACTAAGTCCCAGTACGTTGTACCAAATACCAGTACGTCGTAGCAAGGACGAGTACGTCCTCTCAAATACCAGTACGTCGTACCAAGTCCCAGTACGTTGTACCAAATACCAGTATGTCGACCAAGTACCGGTACGTCCTCCCAAGTACCAGTACGTTGAACAAAGTAAGTACCTATGTACGACGAGCGACAGTGACAGTGCTTGGTGTAACTCCGGCGATAACATCGAACACCAGGATTCCACAAACCCCCTCCTTGTGTACAAATACACAATCACTTGGCAAAGCCTAAAGAACTATCGACTCTCACATGGCAAAGCCTAAAGAACTATCGACTTTCACTTGGCTTCACCCTTGTCAAGATGGACACTTGGCTGTATGGCATCGTCACCTTCACAAAACCGAATGATCTTTTGACCAGCCAGCCAGCCATTTCCATGGCTCATATGCTTGGCCGCATTCATATACCCGTATGACTCCTACCCTTGGCTGTGTTTCAACATGTGCATGACTCCCATCTCTAACTGCGTTGAAGAAATGTTCATGACTGATATCCTTGACTGCATTCACATATGTGCATGACTCATATCCTCTCGGCTGTTTTCAGACAAACGAGAGGAGCTAAACCAGAACAAGGTAAGATGTAGTTCACCGTAAGCCTCATTAGGTGGGTAAGGGAGAGCACAGCAGAAAGGATGACCTGCAGGCTCCAAGACCAATTTCATCTCTCCCTCGTCTTCTTTTCCTCCGCATATTCAAAAAAAGCCTCCATAACTCCCAAAAACCCTCCATATCTCCAAAACAAGAATAGGAAAAAGAAAAAAGCCCCATTTCAGTTCAAAAGCCCTTCTCCATCTCCTTTGCCTTACTTCAAAGCATCCCCCACCTTCTTATCCTCAGTCCAAAGCAAATCCCCATTTTCCACTGCTCAAGCACAAGCCGATCAGAGCCATCACTGGGAAACCATTCCAGTCAGCGTGCCAAATGGGATCTATTGTATTCATCCCTCCCAAACATTCCAGGTGAGAAGGGGGGGCTGGGGGGGCTGGGGGGGGAGGGGGAAGCATTTTTCTCACCAGAATGGAGAAAAGAACTAAACACCAGTTCAATTACAACCATTCACGACATCACTCTATAAACCAACCCAACCTCTAATGCGGAAAACTGAACTCTTCACCCCACCAAGGTAGCCTCGTAGCAACTGCCGAAGCTGCCGAGAAGAACTCCGTACCTGGTCCATGGCAACCATGCCCAGTTTCAATGCGTCCATGCTGGTGATGAAAGCCTGTACTGCCTCCGCCACTGCCGCTGCTGATGAGGTGGGTTGCCCACTGTACCGCCCCCCAGCCATGCCCTCACCATGTCTCCCCTCATTCCTTTGGTCAAAGAGTCTCCCCTCATTCCTTTGGTCAAAGACTGCCAAGAGAAGAAGGAGAAGAAGAAGAAGAAGAAGAAGAAGAAGAAGAAGAAGAAGAAGAAGAAGAAGAAGAAGAAGAAGAAGAAGAAGAAGAAGAATGCCATCCCTGATCGCCAAATGGTTCATTTGAAATGAATCCTAAGAACGCCAAGTAAAAGAAGCCCTCCCCGTTTCCCTACCCCAGAAAGATTCAAATGCAACGAATGCCAAGAAGAAGGATCCCTCCCCTGCCCCCAAATGAGTCCCAAGAATGCCACGAGAAAGAAACACAAGGTGTGTGTGTGTGTGTGTGTGTGTGTGTGTGTGTGTGTGTGTGTGTGTGTGTGTGTGTGTGTGTGCGCGCGCGCGCGCGCGTGCAGGCCCGCGCACACGAGAGACAGAGAGAGAGAGAGAGAGAGAGAGAGAGAGAGAGAGAGAGAGAGAGAGGGGGGGGGGGGGCGGTGGGGGGGAGATGCAACGGATTCCAGGGAGTATGTTTACCTGGTGCCAACCCCATGCAACTTTGTGGACGGCATGCCCTGGTGCAGACGAATTTGGGCCAGCGAGCACTGCATTTGGTACTGCTCCATGAATTTCTCGACGTTGGGCACCTGCACAAGGTCCAAGGAAATGAGGCAGACCGCAGACCTGCTACGTCTTCTCCCCAGACATAAGCTGACCTACTCCCGTATGCGCGCGCACACACGCGCGCACACACACACACACACACACACACACACACACACACACACGCACATGCAAACCCACACGCACACGCACACGCACACGCACACGCACACGCACACGCACACGCACACGCAGACGCACACGCGCACACACACACACACACACACACACACACACACACACACACACACACACACACACACACACACACAGAGGAACACGCACGCATGCACCCTCCAAACAACTGCACAGCCGTGGCCCATCATAAATTCTTTAACACGAGTAAACCCAGCATGGGGCCCCATGCACGCAACCTCCTCACTGGGCTTATCAAAAAAGACTACCAAAACACTGGATCTCTGCGTCTGGTGACACTTTATTGGAGTACTGAACTCACTGACGGTACAAACAACGACTGCCCAGCAGAATGGAGTAGTCAATTTCAGCGGAAAATGCTGACGAGTTTTCAGCTGCCACTGTTACAAAGACCTGGAGGTACTGCCAATCTTCGCAGAATCGTTAGCAAGTAGCCCTGGCGGTTAGTTGTCTGGCTAAGCACTCATCCTGTTGCACTGCGAGGAGGAAGCAGACTCAACTCACCAGCGTTCTCATAGTTTCGTATAAGGTTTTGTACTGCGAAATCAGCCGTTCGCATGCAGGTTCGTAATCCTTTGCTGTCACAGCATCGCGGATGTAGGCCCGCTCCAATTTCTCCAGCATTTTGATGATGGCAAACAAGTCTGCACAACCAACAACACCGCATTGGACAGCCAGGATGAGTCAACTAGTGGCGATGGAGGATAGTCAACAATATTCTTCTGTGTCGCTGCCGCATGTCACAGTAGAAGTCAACCAGTCATGATAGAAGATGGTAAACATATTGCAGTTCCGTATCGTTACCACAGGCCACGCAGGCTAGCAGATCCCCTGTGTCTACAAACCTGTATGTAAGTACCAACGCCCTGAAGTGACAGAGACACCGACAAAAGATTCGATGCATTAAACACTTCATGGTTGAAGGAAAAGTGCACTGGAATGTATTATGGCCCCAGCCACAAAGTTTTGCGGTGTCAGGACCGACTAGCAAAGAAGTGGCGGTTACTAGGTGCTCCGTAGTAAGTTCAAGCTTAGGGCAAGTCCACATTAGACCTTTAAAAAACATGCATTTATGAATGCAGGTCAAACCATGGTGTCTTCACACGTCAATGTCCCTTTCAACTGCAGTTTGAAGCATTCAACGTTTTACCCTGTTTTACACTCCGCTTGAGCCTAAGGACCTCCTATAGAGGCAGGAAAGGTGCGGAGTCAAAAAAGAAAACGGCAGATCAGAATCCGATTTTGAGGCAATACGGCTTTGAAAAAGGATTTCCCATCCTACTTCCAAACCGCACCGCACTACCGAGGACCATCACTAACCTGACGTTTGGTACATCAACGAACAGGTAAACCAATGCCACACATCCTCAAGAATGGAAACAAAACATCTATAAGCGGTGTTCACCTGCATGCTTGTCGTACTTATCCTGCTCCGTTTTGTTATTCCACAACTTGATCGGCTGGTTAACTGCCGGTAAGTATCCTCCACCATCCATTCCGTTTGAGCTATAGACCCAAACTTTCCATACCGCTACAGAATAAAGAATCCAGTCACCTTCCCTCACCTCGGACTGGGTGGCGGGTGCGACCAAGGTTCAACTTGTAGCCCAGATGAACTTCAAGGTCCACCGACCAAATATAAATTTGACTCCAGAACACGAGACCTTCAGAAACAAAACGCTTTCCACTTAGATGTATAAATGACGACGATTACATTGGAATCCGTTGGGCCTCACCATGAGTTCTACGCCTCCGCTCCCGAGTCCCGGCGATCCCTTCGTGTGATTCCGGACCTTTGAGAACTTCTCAATGAGAAGTCTAGAGAAGTCTCAAGAATCTCAAGCAGAGGCCCCCGCCCTCACCCCTTCGGAAGGGGCCCTTCCCCCTCCCTCCCTCTCTCTATCTATCTATCCCTCCATCGCTCCCTTACCCCCCCCCTCTCTCTTACTCTCTCTCTCTCTCTCTCACACACACACATACACACACACACACACACACACACACACACACACACACACACACACACACACACGCACGCACGCAAGCACGCACGCACACACACACACGGGGGAGGGAGGGAGGGAGGGAACCTCCCATCCTTAAGGGAGGGAGAGAGGGAGGGCATTCTGAGTCGCCCTTGGGCGACGGAAGGTGGCCACAAAGTGGAGGTTTGAATTTGGGTGACGCAGTATGTGTGGGAATTTGACAAGCGCCCTCCCCCCCCCCCCCCCCAAAACCAGCTGTGCCTTCTTCCATTTCCTCGGGACTCCTCTTCCCCCTCCAAAACATGGGATGCCCTCTGTTGCATGCTCAGTGAGAGGACTTGCAAAAGACGGAGGAGGGCAGGAAGAAATCGAGGGATACTGGACGGAGGGAGAGGGGGTAGTGGTCCGGGCCTCATTGGAAGATTTTGGGATGCGGCGTGCATGTTGCGCTCAAGATGTTTACTGTGGTAATGAATCCATCGATGATCACCTTCCCGCCTCCCTCCCCCCTATCTATCCTGCACGCGTAACTGTGCATGTGTGCGTGCG
>KV908338.1:763158-778158 GCA_002005505.1 Botryococcus braunii | reverse complement strand
TGAATGCTGTAATGACTGCGGCTCCCGTTGCGGAGAAAAAGGGGCGTGAGAGGGCAGGACGTTCTTCAGGTACAAGGGCAGGACCAGACTCTATGTCTGCATTAGGTTACGGGTAATTTGGTCAAGTTTGCATTTTAAGCTGTAACTCAAGGCTGGCTTAGGTTAAACTTGCTCTGTGATCTTGAGACGGTGCCCAGTTGCGTTTGTCCTCCCTTTTAAAACGGCTCTTGGAACAGAGCCGTCATATCAATATTAGAGTTTAATCAAGGCAGTGTAACTTAAGCACCCTTGAATGTTATTGAACGAGGCGCCAGAATGAAGCTGGGGTGATCGCTTGCACATATGATCCCGACCTTGTAGTTCCTCACCTTATGTGCAAGCTGATGACCCCAGCTTCATTGTGTCACTTCGTCTGATGCAGATGAAGGAGTGCTTACATTACACTGCCTTGATTTAACTCTAATATTGGATGACGGCTCTGTTCCGAGAGCCGTCTTACAAGGGAGAACAAGCGGAACTGGGAATCCTCCGAAGACCACAGAGCAAGCATAACCTAAACCGGCCTTGATTACATCTTAAAATGCGAAGTTGATCAGTTTGTCTATGAAGATCAAGGAATGCGTAAGTACTACTAAGTACTGTGCCTTTTAATGCCTTGGGTGAAATTGGTACAGAATGTGGTTTGAGGCACTTACCCAATCCTGCTTCATCTCACATTCCTGATATTTACAACACACGACACATGTACACATCATGTGCATGCTCAGAAACATGGGGTTTGAAGAAAATTGAACAATCAGCGTGTAAACGTTTTCATGGCAGAGTCTATCTAAGGGGGGTTATGCTTAGACTGGCTCTATCTTCACTTTAATTAGTGTATGCTTAGAAAGAATTCATAGTGCCTGCATTCATTGGTATGCAGGGCTCTATCTTAAAATGAAACAAATTTCACCTTCTTACACAGCAATTGGATGGTCTGTATTTGGTTGGCTCACATGGACCATTTGTGTCCAGGAAAGTCAACCTCCGGATGGGTGGAAATGCATACCTGCGGGAGAAACAGGTATGTTCAAGATTTGTATCCTTTTAATCAACCATCCCGATAATGTTAAGGATTTTGATTATTTGCTCTACAAGTGTGACTTGTGTGTGTCCAAGGGGGAAGGGCAGAGAGAGAGAGAGAGAGAGAGAGAGAGAGAGGAGGGAGGGAGGAGGGAGGGAGGGAGGGAGGGAGGGAGGGAGGGAGGGAGGGAGGGAGGGAGGGAGGGAGGGAGGAGGGAGGGAGGGAGGGAGGGAGGGAGGGAGGGAGGGAGGGAGGAGGGAGGGAGGGAGGGAGGGAGGGAGGGAGGGAGGGAGGGAGGGAGGGAGGGAGGAGGGAGGGAGGGAGGGAGGGAGGGAGGGAGGGGGGGGGAAGAGAGAGAGAGAGGGGGGGGAGGTGTGTAACGGTTGGACTTCGTTGGAAAAGGAGTTGCATTGAAGATGTGAGAAGAGAGCTAGGCGAGGGGGCGGGGGGTGGGGGTGGAACAAAAGTCCCCCAGGATGTGGAAGTGTTCCTCTTCGCTTGGGATGGAGCATGGTGAGGGGCAATGGGATGGAGGGAGGGATCGTGGTGTTGGGGAGATGGGAGCAGGAAGTCCAGTTCGGGGATATCCTCCTTTTTGTCCCAGGCAATTCTGTTCTTGGAAAGCTTCAGCGGTACAGTTAGTCATGGTCCTTCCCCCCCCCCCCCTTTGTTGTTTCTTGGTTGAAATGTCTCCTTTTTAGTCCAACGCAATTCTGTCCTTGGAGAGCTTTAGCAGTACACTTAGTCATGGTCTTTGCCATAAGGGGTTTGTGTGTGTGTGTGTGTGTGTGTGTGTGTGTGTGTGTGTTGGGGGGGGGGGGATGAGACGCCTGTGAGTTACATGTTGGGAAGAACATAGAACGTGTGTCTGTCAGACTTGGGCAAGTCTTTGCATGCTGTTGCTGACCTAGACATTGGGGACTGCACATCAGTGAGTCGTTGCCTGGCTTATCTGGAGCAACCATGAGCGCAAGTATGAGCGGCGAAAACGTCTACATTTTTGGTAAGGCCCCTTTTGAGACACACACACACACACACACACACACACACACACACACACACACACACACACACACTTCCTTGCACTCGCATGGTGCCTTTTCACAGATCTGACTCCTGGAACTGCAGCTGTTTTATATGCTACAGATGCTTTTCATCATGTGTCAGTCATGTGTCTTGCTGTGAAACATATGTACATTGCTGCGCAGGTGGAACGGTACGGATCGACTGTGCTTCCACAAGTCATAATAGCGGAGACATATTTCAGCTCCATTGCAGTGTCCCTACTCCCATTGGTTACAAAAGTTGAAGGGGCCTAAGTACTGGCGTTTTGCAGTTTACACAGTGCACACTCCCTCCCTTTTCTTAACATATATGCAGTAGTATCTCGCCTCTCTCTCTCTCTCTCTCTCTCTCTCTCTCTCTCTCTCTCTCTCTCTCTCTCTCTCTCTCTCTCTCTCTCTCTCTCTCTCTCTCTCTCTCTCTCTCTCTCTCTCTCTCTCTCTCTCTCTCTCTCTCTCTCTCTCTCTCTCTCTCTCTCTCTCTCCCCCCCCCCCCCCCTCTTTCCCTCTTCCCCCCTCTCCCCCCTCCCGCCCTCCCCCCCCCTCTCTCTCTCCCTCTCCCCCCTCTCTTCCCCACCTCTTTATCGCAGGCATGCCTACTTCGTCTGGTATACACGTACGTCTGGTATACATGCGTGTGCACTTCTGGGTCCCGCAAATAAGGTTCTGGAAAATCTTCAGCACGATATCTTTCCACGCGGGGATTCTGCAGTACAGAATCTCACTCACTCACTCTCACTCGGCCGTTTGCACACAGAAATGAAAAAATCTGCATGCATTTCACTGGTTGTACCACTTTTCCCAGGACCTATCCTTTGGGTGTTAGGCCCACATCAATATTTCCTGCAACATTTGCGGGGAACACGTGTGCAGCGTTGTAAAGGACTAAGTGACCGTGACTCATTGTGTGACTTCGAAGCCCCTCTCTGCTTGTTGAAGATTGCATAAACAGGTGGCATTATGGGGGATGGGCCCATACACCTGGCTCTGACACGTACTTTTGATTAAGGGTTAGAAATTCAGTGGATGCCTTCTAGGTGCACAGTTTACAATCGTCAAGAGTTTCTTGCTATGCTTGAAAAAAATTAGGATAGTCCGCGTTTCTTGCTTTGCGTGAGAAAAGAGGAGCGAAAGTGAGCTGTACTTCCAGTTCAAAAGGAAGCTGTACTTCGAGTTCAAAAGGGAGCTGTACTTCAAGTTCAACATGGAGCTGTACTTTGAGTTCAAAAGGGAGCTGTACTTCGAGAACCAAATAGGAGCTGTACTTTAAATCAACGCCAGGAATGTCTGGCTGTGTGACAAATTATTTTTCATGGCCCGCATTTTAGGTCCACATTGGGACCTCTGCAATCGCAAGGGGTTACGATCACAACCCCTTTTTGCTGCAACTGGTTGGGATATAAATTGCCGCAAGGGGCGTCTTGTTGGGTAGGCGAGTTGAGGTTGGTGGGGGGCATGCAGAATAAAAATGGACCCGTCAATGATGTGATAGTTTTAAACACAGAAAATTGGGGATGGGCATACCTGGAGGTAAGCACCTTGCTATCGTCCGCTTTGCTACTGTGCTCATGGGAGGCAACCTAGCCTTCCAATGGAGACCCGGGATGCTCTGCAAGCAACACTCTGGATTGCAGGCAATTATCCATGTTAAATTTTAGCCGCCATTTGTACTTTTGAATTTTAACTCCATGTTATATATTTACTTGCAACTTCTGATTAAAACAATACTTATGAGATTTTCACTCCAGTATGGCAGGTGGGAGCTTACCTGGCCTTCTAATAGAGACCCGGGATGCTCTGGAAGCAGCACTTCGGAGTGCACGCAACTAACCACATTCTATGTTTAACCCGCATTCTAAATTCTAATTAATCCTCACTTAAATTTCTTACTACCCCTATTTAACCCTCATATAAAACTCTATGTTCAACGTCCACACCAGGTTTTAACCCCCAATTCTGATTTTAGAGTGTTATGAGATCAGCATTCAGAATAGCTTGTGGGAGGTCACCTGGACATGGAAAGGAGACCCGGGATGTTCGGGAAGGCAACCCTGTAGAGTGTAAGCACTTATTCACAGTAAATATTAACCCTCCATATGTTTTTACTCCACGTGTTTTTAACTATACCCTCGGCATTAAAGTTGTTAGGCTCTATTGTTGATTTGAACATTCATGGGCCCGTTGATTAGCATATGAATATCCAAAAAGGCAGGTGCGAGACCCGCTGGCCTTCGATTGGAGACCTGGGATGCTCTCCAAGGAACATACAGAATGCAACCAGTCATCCACACTAGATAAATACTATTATTTGGTCTCAACACCCGCAGCAGAGTTTTACCTATTGGAATTTAACAATCCATGTCAGATTTCAACCTCCATGTCTGGGTTCTAACCTCGAGATTATTTTCAAAATTCATGTTGGGTTCAATCTCCGTATTCGTTGTGTATCGGAGAATCTCAGTGTTGTATGTGGCCTGCTTTGCAGCCGGTGCCAGGCTGCTCACAACCGCCAAAACGCCACTCCCACACAGCTATTTTCTGGAAGGAATTGTATCTGGTACGAGCTGGCGCTTCTGGACTGTTTCCTTTATCCCACTTCAATGGCGTTTGCTGCTTTCATGACAGCACTCTTTTTTTTGGAAGTGGGGGGGGGGGTAAACTGAGGAGTTCTTGGGGTTACCTTTTATGTTACATCCCACATGTTTGGTGTGCTGACTCCAGTTCCCTTGGATTATTGGATATTAGATTACGGCCGTTCATCTGATATGGATAAACTGGGTCTACATCAGATAACTATCAGATTTTAGATTATTGCCGTTGTTTTGCCTGCGCCTGGGCCCCCACTGCTGGGGCTTGGATTGCATCGTGCTGACCAAAGTCAGTTCAGGATTGAGACCGTGCTGTATATGGGATGGGGCTAATGGGCTTTGCTGCTTGGCTTACATGCACATAGTAGTAATGTTTGTTGATCCACCCAATCTGTGGCATGACAGCATGTCAAAGGAGTAGAGGCGCTTCTGCATGTAGGGCGTTTTAGTGAAAGATCACCTTTGACTCATGACTTTGGTCCATGAATTGTAGGAGACTCACGATTCTATACTCATGAGCACCACATGTTTGCAAACTCCTGAATTGATAAGCTCATGACTGCTGCAACTTTGTGTGTTTTTGCAGCTTTTCATAGGTCCCAAAGGTTTGGAGGTGCCCTTGTGCAGACGCTGATGGGCCTTACCAAACCTCTCCCCACTCCCTCACCCCCCTCAGCAGCCCATTGCCTTGGCTCCAACACCTCTGCACATTCAAAGACATCAAAACACATAATTGAATGGTTTGGAAAGCAGAAACTTCCCATCTCCCTTTCCGCTTCCCCTTCCCAACTCGCATACCAGGTCACACACCACCCCTCACACTCTCTCTCGCGCTCTCTCTCTCTCTCTCTCTCTCTCTCTCTCTCTCTCTCTCTCTCTCTCTCTCTCTCTCTCTCTCTCTCTCTCTCTCTCTCTCTCTCTCTCTCTCTCTCTCCCCCCCCCCTCTCTCACTCTCTCTCCCCCCCTCTCTCTCTCACTCACACACACACACACACACACACACACACACACACACACACACACACACACACACACACACACACACACACACACACACACATACACACACACACACACGCGCGCACACACACCTCAAATACAGGGGAAGTTAAGGGGAATGAGCACATCGATGTTGCTGTGCAGGTGGTGTTTGGTGGGGTTGACGCCGAGCACAAGAGCTTGAACGATGTTTGGATGTTCCATTTGACAAATCGTCAATGGACACGCCAGACAACACAAGGGATTCCTCCAAGCCCGCGGCAGTGTCACACTATGACGCTTCTGATGTTTAATAAATGTCTAATCTACGGAGGATTTGACCTCCCTCCCTCGGTGAGCCCGAGCACAAACATGTCGAGTTCTTAAAGTAATATTCATCTTCTCTTTTAATAGTTGCCTATTTTCCCCCTAGATTTTCACCTTTTTTACTAATTTTCGAAACCTTATTTTTTATTTTTATTTTTTGCAATTTTTATTTTTTTCTTCTTTTAACTCTTTCTTAATTTTTAAAGTATACTTGATACTTTACTTTACTTGTCTTAGTCATCATCATCATCATCCTCCTCCTTATCGTCATCATTGTCCTTCTCCTTCCCCTTCCCAGAAGAGGTGCTCGAGGGTCTGCCCCCTGCAGAGCCTAGGTGTGAAAGTGCCTTTTGAAGGAGGACTGCTGAGCGAGAGGTGAGGGGGGGAGCAGAAAAAGGGCCAAGTATTCGATGAGGCTTTTATCCTGGATCTGGACAATATGACCTGGCAGGACCTGGCCAGGACAGAATACTGCCGCTGTTGCCATACCGCCACTTTCGTCCCGCCAGGCATGTCCAGCGTTCCAAGGGTCTGTCGGGCCTCCAGGCTTGCTTAGTACTTCTTCTGCTTTCTTGCTATTGTGCTCTCTTGCTATATGCTCTCTTGCTATAGTGCTCTCTTGCTATAGTGCTCTCTCGCTCTTGTGCTCTCTTGCTCTTGTGCTCTCTTGCTCTTGTGCTCTCTGACTCTTCTGCTCCCTTGCTTTACTGCTTTCTTGCTCTCCTGGTCTTGCTCTCTCACTCTTCTGCTCTTGCTCATTTGCTCTTGCTCTTTTGCTCTTCCTGCTCTCCTACTCTCCTGCTCTTGTGCTCCTGCCCTTCGTGCTTCTTTGCTCTTGCTCTCCTGCTCTTTCTTTTGTACTCTTTTGCTCTTCTTTCTTTTGTACTCTTTTTGCTCTTGGTGTTCTTCTCTCCCCGCTCTTTTGCCCTTGCTCTTCCTGCTCCGTTGCTCTTGCTCTCCTGCACTTGCTCTCTGGCGCTTCTGCTACCTTGCTCTTTTGCTCATTGCTGTCTTCCTCTTTCTGCACTTGCGCTCTTGCTCTTCCTGCTCTTTTTTGCTTTTGCTCTTGCTCTTCTTGTTCTTTTGCTCCTGCTCTTTTGCTCTTGCTCCCTTACTCTTCTGCTCTCTTACTCTTTTGCTTTTTCTGTCTTTCTCTTCCTGCTCTTTTGCCCTTTGCTCTTGCCGCTCCTTAGCTCTTGCTCTCCTGCTTTTGCTCCCTCACTCTTCTGCTAGCCTGCTCTTTCGCTCTTGCCGTCTTTCTCCCCCTGCTCTTGCACTCTTGCTCTTCCTGCTATTGCTGTTCCTCACCAAACCCCAGAATCCCGTTTCCCAAGGCGATGTCAGTCATCTGCAACCCTGAACCCCAACTCCCGACCCGATGGGGGTCATTTATAATCTTGAACCCCAAATCCCTCTGACTCTCATCTGGCTCAAAGTGCGCCGGCCTTGATGAGTGGGCCTTGTCTGCAAGGCGCGCCAAAAACATCAATGAATATGGCAATTTCCAGTGCATCAGGCGCATCATGAGTAGTAACTCCAATCCAAGCAACACATCCACCAGGACAAAGTTGTGCGCTCAACAAAATCATGGATACTGACAAGGAATAGAATCCATGCAGATTTTCCATCGTTAACAAATGGCGCTCGATGCTCAAGATGTTTATGCCATGCGGTAAAACGTGTTGATGGTGGTTGTGCAGGGTTCCCCCCGAAGATCAATGGGGTGACCCCAAATGGGTATAACACCGTATCAAACTTGGAAAATGGATCCGGGAAGGGGAAAGTGTATGTATTTTTTGGCGCGGGTTCCGACTGTTTTAAAACTTCCGTACTCTGCATAGATGCAGGTATGTATATCCTGTTAGGCAGCCCCTTGTGCATCGAATGTCTTATGTGCAGTGGAGGAGCTCCGCTATGTCTCAAGCTCCTCTCTGTTTGATAGCTTGTATGTCTTTTGCTGGGCAGCCTCTTGTGCACTGCATGTCTTGTTTGCTGTGGGTTTGAATAGCGCATTTGTTTCTCAAGCTCTCCTCTGTTTGGTAGCTTGTATGTCTCCTGTTGGGCAGCCTCTTGTGCACTGCATGTCTTGTTTGTTATGGATGTTTTTTTTGGGTTTGAGTAGCGCATTTATAACTCAAGCTCTCCTCTGTTTGGTAGCTTGTCTGTACCCTGCTAGGCAGCCCCTTGTGCACTGCATGTCTTTGTAATATATCTGGACACCTGATGTTGTTAGCACATTAGTGACCAGGGCCATAGGCTGTTGTTGTGCCTTACAACGCACTTTGAAAGCGTGTGAGTTGTGGTCTCGTTGCCAAATAAGGGGCCAATTTTTACCCCCTTGGCGGCAATCATCAGTCAGTAAACAAACAAACATTCAAAGTAAACAACAACAACAACAACAACAACATACAGATAGGCAGACAAAAACAATCATGCAGACAGATAGACAAATAGCAAACGAACAAATAAACAAACAAGCAAGCAAGCATGCAAGCAATCAGAGAAGCAAACAAGCAAGCAAACAGACAACACAAAACGTAGTGGCTTAGGGGGGGAGGGGGGTTCTACTGTGGGCATCACGACTTGAAGGAAGGACAGCAGCGTGCTGGCAGAGCTCCAAGATGTTCATGCGCAACGGAGACAGTGAATGGATGAGTGAGTCCATGAATGAAATGAACGTGCAACATTACCCGTCATGGTCACCACATGTGCTTGTCAGCCAACTGGAGGCAGCCTGATGTTAAAACCGTTGCAAAGCCCTTGCAAACCCTTGCTTCGATGTGGGACACAGAGACTGGAGGGACCACTGAGATTCAACCTCCTCCAGAGTCAAACATTTCAAAACCTCCCGAACGAGTAGGACACGCCTCGTGCTGTGTCGTTAACGCCACTGAAGGCAATCTGTCCATGGTAGGCCCCTGGGCCCAACCTTAAACACTACGGGATCTCTTCTTCATCTTCTTCGTTTTTTTCTTCTTCTCCTCCTCCTCCTCCTCCTCCTTCTTCTTCTGCTTGTGCTTCTTCTTCTTCAACTTCTCGTTCTCCTCCTCCTCCTCCTCCTTCGTCTTCCTTGGGCCTAGGGTAGTGATTAGGGACTGGCTGATTAGCACGGGATTGGCTGTTGATTTGCTTGCAAGTTCTAAGGCCTGAAGGCTGGTTTCAAGTGTTGTTTGGGAGCGCTGGTTTGGGATGCCATATGACCCTGCAGTTCAAACTCCCCACTCTTCCCCAGCAAGGCTCCCCACCTCCTCTTCCTCCTCTTTGTTGCTGTCTGCGTCTTCTCGAACAGCTTGAACAGAATGATGTGCGGAGTGCATCTCTGTTTGTAATGTGTTTGGATGGCAAACAGGATGTAAGATATGTGCAAACCATTTCTGCGCAGTAGCGCAACCACCACCTATTGTTCTTTTCTTCGGTCTATTGTTTTGTGTGTTGAAGGCACTCTCGTAGATTTTGACACGCTCATAGGTTTTGATGGACGAGAGCGCTCTTGTGGGCCCAGCAATCTATTTCCCAGTGATGTCTTGGCTTCGAATGAACGCACTGCTACTTGCTGTGATTCTTGCTGCCCATGCTTGGCCCTCTAATTATTCGTTTTGTTGCTGCTGATGCTTGACCCCTAGTTAGTTGATATTGCTGGCTAGTGATTGCCCTGGGAACCTTGGCTCACCTTTTTCAGTGAAGCTCGCCTTTTCAGTGATGGTTCACCTTTTCCAGTGATACTCACCCTCTCAATAATGCCTCACCTTTTTTCAGTGATGGCTCACCGTTTTCTGTGATGTGTGGGCCTGGATGATAGCTTCCAGTTTCTTGGAAATGAACGTTGTTAGCTGATGTTTGGCTCCCACATGGGGCTAAGCTGATGGTTGGCTCCCACATGGGGCTCCTGGTTGTGAAACTAGTGAGGCATGTTGGTGGCTTCCTTTTGCTTCAGGAATTTGCCGTGCCTGGTTTGTTTGACTTAGCGTTGCTGTTGGCATATGCTGCCAAAGGCCCCGGTTGGAGGGGTAATAGACCTTATGAGATGGCTTCTCAGAGTACCCTCTGTCCGTGCTCTTGTTTCAAGATATGCCCCCCGGGGGAGGGGGGGGTTGGGGAGGGCGTTGGGGGGGGGGGTTCTTCTATGGGGGTAGCTGTCCTTGAAGTTTGTCCGCGTGCCTGGTTTTGAATCCCTCTGTGCGCTTGCACTCGTGGTGTTGGCATGTCTGGATTTGTACTTGTGGTGTTTCTGCATGTCTGGATTTGTACTTGTGGTGTTGGCATGTCTGGATTTGTGGTGTTTCTGCAAGTACTTGTGGTGGTTTTGCATGCCTGGATTTGTAATTGTGGTGTTTTTGCATGTCTGGATTTGTACTTGTGGGAATTCTGCATGTCTGCATCTGTAGTCTCTCTGCCACTCTTATACTTAAGCTTGTCTGCGTGCTTTTATTCGTAGAGCCTCTGCATACCTGTTTTATGTAGATATAGCCATTTTGCATATGGTGCACTTGAACCATTAATTCCAAAACCGATCTTGTCTCTGGTGACTTTAAGTGCCTGGCCAAACTTGTAGTCCCTATGAGGGGGTAGGGGTTTGGCCCTGAATGGTAACATCACAGACAGGGACCAAGAACAGTTGCCACGGACAAAAATGTCGCTTGACAAACCAAAAAAAAAATAAAACAAACCGCAGTGTGCCGGGTCATGCGCACTTTACACTTTTTCTAGTGCATGTGCCAGAAAACGTATCACGCCAGTGCGTACTCCGTTCCCTTGTTGATTGATCTCTGCGCCTTTGTCAATGAGCCAAACATGTCGGGCGGTGGCGAGAACTCACTCAAGTCGTCTTTTTCGCTTACAGGACATCTACACATTTGGTGGCATGAATCCTTTTTCGGAGCTTAATGATATTGCTGTGTGGCGGGTGTGACCCCACCCTCTGCTGTCTGCACGCTCCATGCCACCCGGAGCAATGACATTGCAGTCCGCAGATGACACACGCATATCGTTCCCTTCATGTTACCCGGAGCAATGGCATTGCAGTACGCAGATGACACACGCATATCATTCCCTTCATGCTACCCGGAGCAATGGCATTGCAGTACGCAGATGACACACGCATATCATTCCCTTCATGCTACCCAGAGCAATGGCATTGCAGTACGCAGATGACACACGCATATCATTCCCTTCATGCTACCCGGAGCAATGGCACTGGAGTCCGCAGATGACACACGCATATCATTCTGGTGCAGCGGCTGCCTTGCCAGAAAGGGGGAGCGAGGAAAGGGATGGAAACCTTCGTATCGCATACCCAACCCCTGGTAGAATCTGTTCATCAAGTCGGCAGGGCAGTGCGATACAAAGGTTTCCATCCCTTTCCTCGCTCCCCCTTTCTGGCAAGGCAGCCGCTGCACCAGAATGATATGCGTGTGTCATCTGCGGACTGCAATGCCATTGCTCCGGGTAGCATGAAGGGAATGATATGCGTGTGTCACCTGCGGACTGCAGTGCCATTGCTCCGGGTAGCATGAAGGGAATGATATGCGTGTGTCATCTGCGTACTGCAATGCCATTGCTCTGGGTAGCATGAAGGGAATGATATGCGTGTGTCATCTGCATACTGCAATGCCATTGCTCCGGGTAGCATGAAGGGAATGATATGCGTGTGTCATATGGGAGAAGTTTGCAGGGCAGTGGTAATTAGGGGAGGAAGAATTGGAGGTTGGGGGAAGAGAGGGAGGGAGGGGGGGGGAGGGGGTAAGGAGGGGAAAACAGAGTGAAATGTGAGTGCTGCCAAAGAGGGTTGCCCAAAAGCACTCCTGCCGGGCAAGCACAAAGCAGGTACTGCTTGGAGTTTCCGACTAGGAAATACTGCTGGGCAAGCAAAAAGCAGGACCAGCTTGGAATTTTCCGGCTGGAAAAAGTGCCAGGCGAGCACACAACAGGAGCTGCTTGCATTCTTCTTTGAGCAAGAAATTTCTGCCGGATAAGCACAAAGCAGGAGCTGCTTGGAAATTTTCCGACTAGGAAATACTGCAAGGCAAGCACAATTGAGGGGCTGCTTGCAATTTTTCCAAGCAGGAAATTCTGGTGGGTAAGCACAAAGCAGGTGCTGCATGAAACTTTCCTGGGTAGCAAATTCTGCATGGCTTTGCAGACAATAGATGGGGGCTTTTCCGCGGAAATTTATCCCAAGGCTTGTCTGGCACGAAAGGCCTGGTCCCTGAGAGGCACAGAACGAATCTTTACATCGACCAGGGGTTTCCGCGATGCTCCTCCTTGCATGGACGGTCCCCATCTTCGGAAACCCCGTTATCGTGCGAGTGGTGTGTGCGTTCGATGCATCACTTCAATGCTCTTCCTAGATATGGGTTTCAACCGTCTGCATACAACGGCATGACGCATCGTAGAGGGGTCTTGGTGGCGAGGGGGTTCAAGGGTTTGCAGGTAGAGAAGTTGGGGGGGGGGGGGGCCAGGGCAGCTGGAGGGGTGGGGGGGGTGGGGCCCCTTAGGGCAGGAGATGGGGGTTTTGGGGTAGTGCAAGGAGGGGGCAAGAGTTCGGGTGCTGTTTGTTTGCAACCCTTCGGCCACGTCTGCAACTCCTGCCCCCAAGCCAGGTGCTGTTGCTTCCCCTCAGGGGTTTAAGAAGTCAGGCTGTCCGTATACGGGTTGGAGCTCCTTGGAGACTGGGGCGGAATTTGGTTGAAGCTCCAGTGCAGATTGGCGGAAGCTTGGTTGAAGCTCCTTAGCCGATTGGCAGAGTTTGAAGCAACATTTGAGTCCTTCCACGTGTTCTTGTTCACGCT
The DNA here is from genome assembly GCA_002005505.1 of Botryococcus braunii. Lineage (NCBI taxonomy): Eukaryota > Viridiplantae > Chlorophyta > Trebouxiophyceae > Botryococcus > Botryococcus braunii. The sequence goes on along the minus strand of KV908338.1, from coordinate 765,353 downwards.
TTTCTTTCTTTTTTTCTCTCCCGTGATTTTTCTGTGTATGCATTGGTTTATCTCTATATACTACGTAGTAGAAGAAGTGTAAAGTGTGCATGATCCGGCACATTTTATGCTACGTATACGTAGTATAAAATGTGCCGGATCATGCACACTTTACGTAGTGCTAGCAGAGTGCTCTTGCGTTTCCTTTTTGTAGCCTTAATGGTACGGCATCGTCAGGGCGCTGTTCCCCTATTTACCCTCCTGGTTGTATTGGGGGCAGTCTTCTGTGTATGATCGCGGTGTATGATGTCAGCTTGGCCAAACTGCCAGTCACATTGAGGCAGTGAGTTCAAGGCATGTAACGGATCCTTCTGCTGTTACGCCCAACCATGAGTCGCCTCATAAGAGCATCTAAGGCGAGCACTTGCTGATACGTTCCTTAGAGATCGGCTCTCCAAGTTCTTTTTTAATGGCTTGGCTTGCCTCTATCCAGTGGCTCTTGGGTTGCGCTACTACAGCTGCAAATTTAAATTTCATATGTTTGCGGGGTTCAAGAAGGACCACTTGTACTCGTGGACCATTTTATAGTTAGCAGCTACTTTGATTTCGTTCTTGATACAGGATGCAGGGTTACGCACATTGTGCGACACAACGTACCACGTGGTACGGGCATAGCCAAAAGTTGAAAGTTTCCGTGCCATTGTTTGTATGGTGTGGTCTATAATCGTGTGGTGCCTGTGCGGCCACGTTTTTGGGGCTTTTAATTCGTGCCTGTCAGTTAGGCGCAGTTATTTTGTCTCCACATAGAATTCTGCAGCATTAGTTTCTGTCTTCACACAGAAGTTGCAGAACTCAATTGAGTGTACATGTAATGTGAAGCACATGCATGGTAGAATCCCCCAGGATTCCCGGGAGGATTTGGTATGGCCGAACGGAGGAGCCTCCTACATGCACAAGGGAACCATAATAATCCGTGCAAGGCATATCTGTGACATTCGGTAGTGTAAGGTACGTTTGTGAATGTGTGTGATGTACAACGAGCATGCATGGGATCGTCTGAAAGAATTGTGGAAGCGCTTTTATGAGTGCACCCACCACTCTGCGTGATCATAATTATGAGCATGGTAGCGGTTCTAGAGTCTTTGAATTTGGAGCTCCGCATGTGCGATTGCCAAAGCTCGTACGCGGATTGTGTGATGATCAAGCCTGAGGCACGGCAGGCTTTGGAAACCAATGTGTTTGGTGCCCGGTGAGCATTCGAAGTAAGAAGGGGACACCCATTAGAAGTATGCTTGCTATTCCCCTTCATGTAAATCTCTGCCCTCAAAATCGTGTTGTGCGGGCGCCCCCGCCTGTGCGTGCGTTGTGTGTGTGTGTGTGTGTGTGTGTGTGTGTGTGTGTGTGTGTGTGTGTGTGTGTGTGTGTGTGTGTGTGTGTGTGTGTGTGTGTGTGTGATGTGCGTGCGCGCGCGTGCATATGGGGAGCAGGGAACCTGTGCAGGATTGCAGCATGCTGGCATATATGACTATTTAGCCCAGAAAAGGACTCAACCACTTAAACAGGGCAGAGAAAGATCACATGCGCCACGCAGGGGTCTCAGGTCCACCACGAGATCATTTACAGCTCTATGGAGAAAGCATGCACAGCCTTGCACCACGCCTGTGCGGTTCACCCCACCCAAGAAAACTCACAAATCACGATCGACGGGGGAGGAAGCTTTCTCCCTCCCTCTTAAGCAATCATTCCGCCACACGAGTGTAATGAAGGGAACTGTGTTTGAGACGAAGTGGGCAGTGGAAGCTCGTTCCAAATGTAAATTCAGTAACACTTACCACTTAAAGGGGTCAAGTCGACTTGACGTCACTTCATAGCTTTTTGGGTGCAGCTACGTTGTTTCATCCCACGTCATCAATATCCCAATTGGTTCCCAATTCACGTCGCATGTCCGTACCATGTTGTAAGTAACTGGGGCGTACGTCGTACGTCGCACGTCTCACGTCCCACGACACGTCATCGGTACCCCAATATTGGTTCCCAGTTCCCGTCCCACGTCATCCATATCCCAATCTGGGTCAATTAGTCGGTCATCAACATCCCATAGGCTTGTAAGCGCTTCTACGTGTATACAGTGAAATCCAACGCTTACTATAGCTAAAACATATAATCATTATGTACTGTAGCACCTCATATACGTACTATACATCATATATGTACTA
>KV908338.1:755658-758158 GCA_002005505.1 Botryococcus braunii | reverse complement strand
CACTCCACTTGACAGTCATCTTCTTCCACACACGGTGCTGCCCCAAACTCAATGCCTCGTTCAACTGTCCCCAATCCCCCACACCGGTTCCCTGTAAGCAGCGGCTGCTGCGTCGCCTGCATTCGACGGCTGCCGTCCTTTTGCATCATCCAGACTAAAAGGAGATAGGTGCTAGAAAGGAGATAGGAGACATGTACAAAAGGAGATAGGAGATAGGTACTAAAAGGAGATAGGCGATAGGTACCAAAAGGAGATAGGCGATAGGGGCTAAAAGGATGTACGAGATAGGGACTAAAAGGACATAGAAGATAGGGACTACAAGGAGATAGGAGATAGGTACTTAAAGGAGATAGGAGATAGGTACTAGAAGGAGGTAGGTACTAGAAAGGGGATAGGAGATAGGTAATAAAAGGAGATAGGAGACAGGTACTAACAGGAGATGGGAGATAAGTGGTAAAAGGAAATAGGAAGGGGAACAAGCTGGTTAGGGCTTTGCAACCCACCTGGTCATAGACGGGTGCAATCCTGTTGAACAAGACCTGTCGCGCAGACGCCTCTTCTCCTTCTGTGAAGGCTCCGGGAGGCCCTGCTGGAGGCCGAGACTCTCCCTCCTGAGGAACTGCTGCGCACACAACAGGGCAGTCAATCCCGCACAGGTTGTGTATTGCTATTGCCGGAGGGACACATGTTCGATTGAAAGAGGGCTTCTAAAGGTCGTGTAAGTCCCTTTCTCCTCCCCCTCCCGCCTTCGGGGGACCCAATTTCGGATTCTCTGTGTTAAAATCGCATATGTGCGGGTGTGTATACACGCAGCTGCTCGCGCAAACACACGCACACATGCGCACGCGCGCACACTGGCACACACATGCAAGCACGCCCGCGTAGTGCTCCCCCCTTCCAACCCCAAAACACACACACACACACACACACACACACACACACACACACACACACACACACACACACACACACACACACACACACACACACAGACATATATGCACACCTGTGCGCTCGCAAGCAATGATGAATGGTGCCCACAGCTCTACATCCCTCTTACTCTTACTGAATAGAGCTATTAAGTGCTTCAGATTTCTTACACTTCAGCTTCCTTAAAGTTCAGATTTCTCCCTTCAAAATGTCCCCCTTCAATTCTTTGTCTGTCGTGCTGTTCCCTGCTGCTCGGGCCCATGCCACTGTCTCTGTCTAGCCTCTCATCCAGCAAATCAGCCTCTCCAATGAGCAAATTAGACACACCATTCCTTCCGAGTCTTAGTACTTCTATGTGGAAACATACCATTGCCAAAGAATAATCTGTAAGCATAACAAGAAGCCACAGACGAGGGAGGGGGGGGGGGTATCAACTCCAGGGGTAATCAGTAATCCTTCACGCAGACCATCTGGAGTGCGTAGCACTATCAGCCCCTGCGTGCTAAGGCTTCAACCCCCGGGATCCCCTTTTCCTTTCCGAACGATCCCATGTCCAAAGGTCTGAAAGACCCCTTTCCTAAAGGGGCTTGGTTCCCCGCCTGTTCCTGAGGTCCCAGAGTACCTCATGTTGTAAGGTACAGCCAGCCAAGATACAGCTATCTGCCTCTGAAGAGTACCTCATGTTTTAAAGTACAGCCAGCCAAGATACAGCTATCTGCCTCTGAAGAGTACCTTATGTGTAAGGTACAGCCAGCCAAGTCTCAGCTATTTGCCTATGAAGAGTACCTCATGTTTTTCAAGGTACAGCCAGCCACGATAGAGCTATCTGCCAATGATTTTCTTCATCCTTGTAGTATGTGGCAAGATAGTAGAGGCCTTTGCAACTAGTCCAGGCCAGTTTGAGAGTAGGCCAGAGAGAACCCGGTTTTTTCAGCAAGAAAGGCAAGAGCATCAATAATTCCACACATGATGTACCACATTATAAGAAAAAGGCTTTTCCACATGTCAAACGCATAGTGTAGGTGCCAAACGGCCGTAACCCAAGTACGCTGTAAGATGAGTAAGGTGGACTAACCTGCGCTCGTGATAGCGAATCTCCGGCTTGTATGAACCAAAGAAGCAGGGTGGAAGAGCTTCACGGAATGTCTTGTGGTAATAAGGGAACGCGGACATCGTCCAAGGGTCACGTGAACAGCTTTCATATCATAATTATTTGGCAGACATGCTGCGTGTTCCTCTGGCTGAACTAGCAAAAACATGTATGATTTGCATACTTACAAATAAACTCTCGACGACAAGATAAAGCAACCCCAACGTCGAGTCATTTTTTCCGGTCGACGCTGCTAAAGCAGACTTGAAGCGAGGAACGAGTGCAACTTCTGTCTATTCAATACGAGCTACTAGTAATCGTGACGAATTCGGAATATAATTCGGACTAGGTGGGCGGCATGTTGATCTACGCACAGCCTTGCCGGCTAGAGATCTGAGGGCTAGGGCGCTGGCATGTACTGCCCGGCGCTAAAGACCAAAAATTGTCCGGGAAAACGTGTTGATCTCGTCACAACCGAAT
>KV908338.1:743158-750658 GCA_002005505.1 Botryococcus braunii | reverse complement strand
GCGCACATGTGTGCGTGTGTGCGCGCGCACGTGTGTGTGTGTGTGTGTGTGTGTGTGTGTGTGTGTGTGTGTGTATGTGCGTGTGTATGTGCGTGTGTGTGCGCCCGGGATGTGAGAATGCAGGCACGCACGCGTGGGGGAGAGAGAAGGGGTGGGGGGTAGAGAGAGGGGGGAGGGGAGGGCACAGCGTTGAGGCATGGAATGTGACCCGTTCATAGGAAGATTACAGAGATACCAAGAGGATTCGGTGGGAGAATCATTTTGTCAGTTTTGGAAAAGTTCTGTGGCTCCCAACACTGTCACAGGAGGGGAGGATCACAGGCCCGTATAATGAAAAGGGAAGACCCCTGCAAGATTAACCTGCGGGTAAATGACTTTTACCCCCCTATCGTCCATTTTCCTCTTCCATTCTCCTTTCTTCGTTTCCTTCTTTCTTTCTTTCTTTCTGTCCCCCTTTCTTTCTCCCCTTTCCCTCTTTCTTTTCCGTCTACTCTTTAAGCCTCCACTGCTTCTTTGTTGTTATTGCAAATGTCTTCTTCTATCTCCTCCTCGTACTCTTGTCCCTCTCCTTTCATGGCTGGCACGACCCGAACCCGCCAGGCCACACAGGGCAATCTGTCAACGCCTTTTTACTGCAAGCTTGGAATGGGGGTCTGGACAGGTCGGAGAACATCGCCTCTCCAAGTCGTACGACTACCATAGGACGCCCGCGCCCTTCATCCAGGTAATTCCGCAACAGCATGCAGCTGCAGAGTTATTTTTTGGCAATATCAGAAACATCAAAAAGAATTGCAACTTTGTTTTCTGGAAAGAGTAAAATATAACTTCTTGCCTCTCCATTAATTATTAAAAAATTAGACCCTACAGGACCCTATATCTATTATTGTTATATTGGTGTTAAAGAATTCCAAGTCACTTATCTAAAATTATTTTTTTGTTTCTTTTTCATCGGTAGATTGGCATAACTGAGACATGTTGGACTCTTACATGGTGGGTCTTCATCGGGAAACACACTTGGAGAGGAGAAACACATCTTCAGGATAATTCCCCTGAAGGTGGACATATGTGCCCCTCCCCCAGTCCTTCTGTTTTCCTTTTGACACCCCCCCTCCCCCTCCATTCTTCTTCTTCCCTCCTCTTTCTACCATCCCAGATATTGCGGATTGTTTAAGCGAGGGGTGGAATGTATTTGAAGCAATGTTATGAGACTGAAACGATACAGAAGATCTGGTGTCACTTGTCCGGATTGGTCTCGGATTTCTTTTTGCACGTGTGCAAATCAGTCCGGAGGTTCCAGCCCCTTCCAGGCTCGATCGAGCATGCACGGAGCATGCAATCGCGCCTTTGAAATGGCATTTGGGATCGACCTTCCTGAGGCCTGTGAAAGGGGATTCAACTCGTTTGGGAAGGCACCACCCCGCAGCAACATTGGATCCACATGGCAGGCACATGGCAGCGGGCCCAGGCGAGCCTCCAGCTGCACCTCTATGCGAATGTTGTCCTGGCCTTCCTCATTGCTATCTTCTGCACATTGGCAGTCGCGGATTCGAGGATGATAGACAGACTCACTGTAAAGGGAGGCTGGTCAACTCCGAGGATGAGGGTTGTTTGGTTTAGGAAAGAGATCCTAATTCCCACCTGCATCCTCATGTACGTTTAGGGCCACCCTCCACGCATCAAGTGTGGCTCAATGATTCCAGCCTGGTTGGTGCTTGTGCAATGCAGATCAAGCTGCTGAAGATTTTGGCGGTGCTTGGTGCGGGAGACAAGCAAGCGAGCGATAACATCTACGAGGTGGTGTCGTCCACAATGAAGCGGGCTAACCCCACACACACGATTGGAAATGCCATCATCTACGAGTGCATACGCACCATTACTACCATCATTCCCTCCCCACTACTTCTGCAGCAAGGTGGGCTTCTCGCTATTCTTCTTGAGGGAGGCTGCATTTCTTTCCCTTAGGCTTTCAAGCTGGACTGGAGTTTTAAGCTCTCTGGCCAAAGAAATGCCTTGCACTGTTCCTTATCAATTGCAGAAGCTTTGCCCGATCATTGCTTTTCTGAGTGTGAGACCCATTTTCTGAGTGTGTGCCCCTTCTGCAGCATGCTCTGTATGGTGCAGCTCCCTCCGTAAAAGCAGTTGGCAAGCCATTGTCCCTGAGTAACTCGCATTTGTTTGTTTACCTCTTTCAAAAGGGGCCTCCTGATGATAGTGCGCAACGAGAAAACTATTCTAAATGACTGCCATTTGGTGGAAGGATGTATGGGAGTGGGCAATTGCTGTGTTAGCATGTTTTCCTCCTGAGTTGTTGACAAGTACACTGCACTTGGGGCTTGCAGCTGCTGAAACTGTTAGCACCTTGCTGCGGAGCAACAGCCACAACTTGAGGTATGTGGGAATCGACGCCCTTGCACGCATTGTCCGCATAAATCCCAAGTTTGCAAACGAGCACCAAGTAGCCGTAATTGACTGCTTGGAGGACCCAGACGAGACTCTCAAGAAAAAGACGCTGGAGCTGCTGTACAAAATGACAAAGCCAAACAACGTGGAGGTAAGTAATCAGTCCGTAAGAAGGGTTGAGTGGGTGCAACCTCTTTAGGGAGCATTGAATTGCAATAAATTTGAAGACTTGACCGGCGGCCGAGTGACTCACGAAGCCAAAACTTACAGGTGTGTCATTAACAATACATCAGCATGACGAAATAAAAAGTCGGGCCCTCCTTAAGCCAATTTCAACTAGTGCTACGACGATCTGAAACCGACAGGTGCCTGCTCTTCCGTTGGTGATGGAAGCAGGGTCATCGGCAAGGGGAGTTGGCACCGGAAAAAAAGTTCTGGTGGATGCCCGGCAAGTCTTCGCAGTTATGAAGTGTGCGGAATTGCGGGCCATTTGTGTGGACTGACGTCGGCACACCAGGCTTCGCGGGTATATGCGCCCGGAATCCGGGATGTATGTGGGGCCCATTAGCTCAGTTGGTTAGAGCGTGGTGCTAATAACGCCAAGGTCATCGGTTCGAGACCGATATGGGCCACATTCAATTATGGCGGGGGCCAGTGGGGACTCGAGTTGGCTCCTCCCGCCCCCCGCCTTTTCTTTTTTGTCCCCCTTTTTCTTCCCTTTTTTTTTTTGGGGGGGGGGGGGGGGCGGAGGGTACAAATGCTGTACAGATGGAATATGTGTGTATATATGCCGGTAAATGTCTGATTCAACCCCAGGCTCACACAAGCCACCCTTTTGGGGGGTGGGGGGTACAAATGCCGTACGGATGGAATATGTGTGTATATATACTGGAAAATGTCTGATTCAACCTGACGCTCACACAAGCCACCCTTTTTTGTACACAGACCCCAACAGTAATAGCACACCAGCCCCCAAATATGCAAACCGTCTAAAGATCCTTTTGGGTGTACATAGTTCGGTATTATAGATGAATGTATGTGTATATCTGTGCAAGGAATCGTATGGTTTCAATCCCACGCAACCATCCCCTTCCCCAATATAGATCCCTAACACTAGCACACGCAACGTTTGATGAAAACATGGTGTTCATCAACTTGCATGACATGTATACCTTGTTTGACACTGAAGTTATCTCCAAGATCATGGGTTTTCATGTTAAAACTGCTAATCATCTGTCTTCTATGCGTGTCCACCAAACAAATGCATGTGCGCGCGCGCGCGCACACACACACACACACACACACACACACACACACACACACACACACACACACACACACACACACACACGTGCACATGCAGGCGCGCGCACACACACATGAACACATCGGGGGGAAGAGAGCATGCACATTCCCATGTCACTATGCAGCTCTTAAAATATGTTACCTTTCACTCTTATGCCCATAACCTTTGATAATATATTTCTCGCTTCCCCCTTCTCTGTCGGTCGGTCTCTCTCTCTCTCTCTCTCTCTCTCTCTCTCTCTCTCTCTCTCTCTCTCTCTCTCTCTCTCTCTCTCTCTCTCTCTCTCTCTCTCTCTCTCGCTCTCTCGCTCTCTCTCTCTCTCACACACACACACACACTCATTCTCTCTCTCTCTCTCTCTCCACACACACCACACACACACACACTCATTCTCTCTCTCTCTCTCTCTCTCTCTCTCTCTCTCCCCCCCCCCCCCCCCCCCCCCCCCCCCCCCCCCCCCCCCCCCCCCCCCCCCCTCTCTCTCTCCTCTCTCTCTCTCTCTCTCTCTCTCTCTGTGTGTGTGTGTGTGTGTGTGTGTGTGTGCGCGCCCCCCCCCCCACAAGCCTTCTCTCTCCTGCACATTCACATAACCATGTGCGGACACACACACACACACACACACACACACACACACACACACACACACACACACACACACACACACACACGCACGCACGCACGCGCGCGCGGGCACCCCCCCCCCCCCCCAAAACACACACAAGCATTTATTCATTTATGCATTTATACTGCATCGAAAAATGTGGTATTGTATGCAAAGCTACTCGAAACAATAAGGTGGAGAAGACACGAAGATGGAGAGGAATTGGAAGGTGGTGGTGTAGAAGTAGGGGTGTGATCCAGAACATAATGATTATGAAAAGAGGACAAGGGGCAAAAGCTGGGGAGGGAGCACAAGGCAAAGAAGGTGTGAAAAAGAGGCAGGGTGACATCTTTGAATGTAAGGAGCGTAAGAGGATCAAAAAGACCTAGAATGATAAAAGATAATTGAATGGGGAAGAGGATGTGGAAGAAGATGAAGAAGGCGACGACAGCGGCAAACACAAGGAAGCGGAGAAAACGACAGCGACAAAAGAAGATGGCAAAGAAGAAGATGACCAAGGAAGGGGGAAAAGAAGAAGTCGATACAGAAGCAGAAGGAAAGAGGATCAAATCTGGTTCAAGCATCTCATTCCTCAAATCCAAGATCCTTCTTCTGCCTTCCCTCCTTCGCTCTTCCCATCCTTCCGAATGCAGAAAGCCACAAACGGCTCCCCCGAATTTTATGGATAGGACATACTTCTCATCTCGCACTTCCCTTTAATTGGCGCCCCGTGGGGTACCAGGTCATCGTGGGCAAGATGATAGAGTACCTGCGGACCACCACCGACGACGTGCAGAAGGCCGATGTGGTGAAACGCATCGGAGAACTGGCGGAGCGCTTTGCCCCTGACACCCAGTGGTTCATCGACACCATGAATCAGGTGCGGCACTAGTGCACGCGCTTGGAACTTTTCCCTGTGGAAATCAGGTGCTGCTCAATGCACATGCTTGAAAAAGTTCCTTGGAAATTTTGAAAGATCACCAGGTGCCGCTTATAGTGCCCATGATTGAAATGAGTTTGAAATACCCCCCAACACCGCCCCCCCACCGGCGGCGGGTCACGTGGGTAGGCGACGCAGGAAGAGAAAGTTATGAATTGCTTCATTGAAGCTGGGCGGGGGGGTGGTCCCGCAACCGGCACCAGACTCGTACAGCAATTGCTATTTGCGGGGACTGGAGCAGGTTTTCGAGCAGGGCGGGGAGGTGGTCCCGCCACCCACAACAGACCCGTACAGCAGTTGCTAGTTTGCGGGGACTGGGGCAGGTGTATGAGCCGGACGGGGAGGTGGTCCCCCAACAGGCACCAGACTCGTACGGCAATTGCTACTTTGCGAAGATTGGGCCAGGTGTTTGAGCCGGGCGATGAGGTGGTCCCGCCACCCACAACAGTCATTGGGAGTGGTTGCCAGGTGGCTTGCGGGGATTGGAGCAGGTGTTCGAGCTAGGCGGGGAGGTGGTCCCGGCGCCGATGGCCCACAACCTGATGCGTCTAATCGCGGAGGGCGGCGGGGAGGACGACGAGGCCGCAGACATGCAGCTGCGCCGCCAGGCTGTCGCCTCCTACCTCACCCTCCTTCAGAACCCCAAGCTCCCTGATATCCTGTTGCAGGTCGCCCTCCAGTTCGAAATATTGCTCCTTTTTGATGCCTTATCTCCTTCCTGCATTCCTTCCTTGATGTAGTATTTCCTGCTGATGTATTATCTGCTGATGTATTATCTGCTGATTTGTTATCTGCTGATTATCTCCTTTGTTCCTTCCTTGATGCAGTATCTCCTTTTGATGTACTATCTTATTCTTTCCTTCCTGGATGTACTTCTCCTTCGTTCCTTCCTCCCTTCCTTCCTTCCGCCCCGTCTCTGCCACCTTTGGCGCCCGTCCGGCTTCTTCACACCTGTCCCTTCGCTCTCTCACATCCGAGGGGGTTTGGGTCACGGTGCTGCCATCGTCTCTGTCACATGCGACCATGGCTCGGTCCCCATGGGGACTGGTGGTCCCCATAGGAAGACCGCATCGACGCGGAAGCCGTGCTACTCACGGGGCAGGGTGGGGGGCTCTGCGGCAGGTGATATTCTGGGTGCTGGGGGAGTACGGGACTCTGTCGCCAGTTCCCCCGGCGGACCTCATCGAGCAGCTGCGGGCGGCCGCGGACACGCACACGTTCGGGGACACCGCCCGCGGGTTCCTCCTGCCTGCCATTGGGAAGATTGCGGCCCACGCGGGGCTGTCGGTGCTCCCCCCAGGGGCCGAAGAGCTGCTGCATGCCTCCCAGTCCTCCCACAACTTGGACCTACAGCAGCGCTCTCTCGAAGTGCAGGCCCTGCTAAGGTGTGCTTCACCTCATGCTACTCACCATTTTGTAATATTCCTTCCTTCCTTCCTTCCTTCCGCCCTTATCTTCCAACCCCGATCCTGCTAGGTTCTTCCCCCATACTACGCACCATATTGTAATTTTCTTTCCTTCCTTCCTTCCTTTGCTTCCGACCGCGACCCTGCTGTGCACCCTGTTTGGCTTCCAGTGCTGTTTGGAAAGATAACTGTTTTACTTCAATTTGCGTGTATATGTGTGTGTGTGTGTGTGTGTGTGTGTGTGTGTGTGTGTGTGTGTGTGTGTGTGTGATGGCTGTGTGTGTGTGTGTGTGTGTGTGTGTGTGTGTGTGTGTGTGTGTGTGCGCGCGCGCGCGTGCGCACGCGCTGAGTTCATGCTGCAATGTTGAAATTGGCGTAGTGGTTCTTGATAATGGGAGACACGTGGTGAATGTATCCACCACTGGAAGATTTGCGCATCTGTGGCTTCCCCACCATCACATTTGGTTTGGGTTCCTTTGCTTCCCCTTCTGTGTCCTCAACTCGTCTACAGTCCTCTTAGGGGATGGCTAATGTGCGTGAGACATTTCAGCGCTCAAATTAATTTGTCGATGGCAGCTTGTGCAGCGTTAGGCAGTCTTATCATAGTACCAAGTTGCTGCTAGTCAGTTGCACAGTTGCACACGAAAAGAAGCCGCAATGCTTTGAAAAATTGAAGGAAGTGAACCAGATCCGCATGTGTGGGGCACTCGAACCCAGTGCGCCGGCTTCAGTACGTGCGGCCGTTCTCCCTATGGATGCGTCATGTGAGGAGCTAGACTTGGACCCCAACCTGGGGTTTTTGGATGCATATGTGGCCCGAGCCCTGGCAGCTGGAGCCGCCCCTTAT
>KV908338.1:725658-738158 GCA_002005505.1 Botryococcus braunii | reverse complement strand
AGTGCCCTATGTATTCTCTTTTACAACCGCACGAACGTCACTGTGCCCCTTTTTATAGCTTCTGTGTGTCAGTCTGGCCCTCTCTGTTCCCTTCTCTCAACCTCCATGTGTCAGTGGGCCCTCTTCACAGCCTCTATATGTCAGTCTGCCCCCTCTCTGTTCACTTGTACAGCCTCCATGTGTCAGTGTGCCCCTCTTCACAGCCTCTATGTGTCAGTCTGCCCTCTCTCTGTTCTCTTGTACAGCCTCCATGTGTCAGTCTGCCCCTCTTCACAGCCTCTATGTGTCTGTGTGCTCCTCTGCATTCTCTTTTACGACCTCTAGTGTCAGTGTGCCCCCCCTCTTTACTCTCTTTTACAATCTCTAATGTCAGTGTGCCCCTCTTCCGTCTTTCTTTCAACTGTCCCGTGGCGTTGTGCCCATGGCCATGTTTGGAATGCTTTCTTGACTGCACATTCCGAAGACTTTTATTTGTGCCTGGGCACGTTTTGATGCATGCAACATCCTGAGTTTAGACCGTTGCCCTCGTGAAGGTTGAGACATTTACTTTCGTGAAGGGACGGGCAAAAACGGCAACGGTCGGGATGGGGTGCTTTTCAGGGGGATTGAACCTGGGACCTGCGTCGGTTAGAGCCGCCCCTGCGCCACTCTTGGGTCTGGGTGGCGCGCCAATCCAAAATTCCGCGGCTATGAAGGGCTCTGCTCCAATGCAGCCACATGGAGGCGCTTCCATTGAGCAGGCTCCCAAAAAGGACCCCTTTGCCGACCTCCTGGGTTGATCCTGGGGTGTACCCGGCGTGCCGTTTTGTGGGCAACACCGCTGTGCTTCACTGAATCAAATTAGACTTAGACTAAGTGCTTCACATATTCCAGTTAGCTGTAGTATAAATGCAGCTGTACAGCTTCACTTATTCTAATTAGCCTTAGACTCAGTGCTTCCCTTATTCTTATTAGTTGTATTTATACAACAGCTTTGCAGGTGTTGCTGGACCACCAGTGGTACTCCTCGTTCAGTGCGACTGTTGTAAGGGATTAGGGTGGCAGTCGTCCTTCTGTAGTACCTTCTGCACCTCTTACATAGTACGGTGGAGCATGTTTAATATCATAAAGCGTACGGGACATATATTGTATAATCCTCTTCTTCTGGCCCACCTCCTCTTCTGCCGCTCCTCCTTGTAAGAGGGGATCGATTTCAATCTCCTCTGATTTTCCTTGCACTCGGCTTCTTATTCAAGCCCTCGGTAGGTAATTTAGGGATATTGGCGGGGAAAAGGGTGAGGTGGTGCGGGTGGAGCAACGCTCTCAGGTGATGCGGTCTCCACCCATGCCCACGTGCTCTGCTCAGACCGGATTAAGCAGCTTTCGCCACCGGCGTTTGCCCTTACTTGTAATTCATCCTTGCACAAAGGGGGCGCTCTTTTCTGCATTCTTCCTCATCCCTCATAACGTCGAGAAGCATTGCGTTTGGGACTGCGGGCCAGCCAACAATAAGATGCAAACATGTTTATTCTCTTTCATCTAAACATGTTTATTCTCTTTCATCTAAACATGTTTATTCTCTTCTTCTATACATGTTTATTCTCTTTCTTCTAAACATGGTTTTGGCTCTTGTCGTCTCGGAACGCTGTTCAGAAATGATGTCTAGAAATGATAGTGCACTTGAAGCGTACTTCTAAAATCGTGTCTGCATATGCGGGGATTCCTGGGCTTTTCATTATGCGCCTATTATGTCTGCACATGCGTTAGTATGCGCCTGTTCTGTCGGCATTTTTTGCAATTATGGTCAGTTGGCACTGTAGGAGCATGAGTGTGCCTGATTTCGTGCGCCTCCTTCTAAGAACTGTCCAGAAGGACCATTGGCAGGGCATGGCCGGAAGTCGTTACACCTCCGCCCCCCCCGCTCTCTCTCTCTGTCTGTCTGTCTGTGTGTGTGTGTGTGTGTGTGTGTGTGTGTGTGTGTGTGTGTGTGTGTGTGTGTGTGTGTGTGTGTGTGTGTGTGCGTGCGTGTGTGCGTGCGCGCGCGCGCGCATGCATGTGTGCGTGCGCACATAGCAAACTTCACACCAAAGGTCGCTTATATGGTAGTTTGCAGCTCAGAAGTCGCTCCGCTGCCAGACTAATCCCGCCCGCTCCAATCCAAACCATATCAGGGATATGCGAAAGCGTAATGAACAGCGATTCAAATTACAAGATTGACCTTTGTGACCATATGTAGGGATATGCGAAAGGGTAATGAACAGCGATTCAAATTACAAAATTGACCTTTGTGACGGTAATATAAACAATACTAATCGGGTAGTAATCGGGCAAAAAGCTCCAGCCTCCTTAGCCGTCTCTGGGCAGTGCTGCTCGATACCTCTGTGCAGGCCATGACAGTTACAAAGACACGCAACCATGATTGCTTGATCAAACAATTGCAAGGCACGAGGGTCAGCATCTCCTGACACCCGACATCACTAACTATAGTGTATGAATGCAGGGAGGGAGGGAGGGAGGGAGGGAGAGAGAGAGAGAGGGGGGGGGGGTGAGGGTGGGGGAGGGGGGGGAGGGAGGGGGGGGAGAGGCGGGGGGAGTGTGCGAGAAGGGGGGGGGGGGAGAGAGAATAGAGTAGTCCCATATGCATCAAGTGTTTCTGTGATATTCGTTTCTGAGGAGTTTGGTAGTCATTTTTTGAAGTATACTAGCAGCCGTGCTTCGAAGCAAACGGGACAGCAAGAGAAAACAATTGTTTACAAGAAGGTATACCATCTCTATAACAGGATGGTATACCGTCTTATATACGTTTATTAGAGCATGGGAAACAAGAAGATAACGAGAGCAATGAAGCTCGCTGTGTTTGTGAGACTCCCATTGGTCATGTCAATTTCCTGAGACTCGACAGTGCGATTTTGATGCATAAAGCAGTAAAGTACACAGTGGTACCCGCATGCCCGAAGGTACAGTATGGCACCCACATGCCCGAAGGTACAACATTGCACCCACATGCCCGGAGGTGCTGCGATAGCCAAAGGCCTGTATGTAGGATACGTGGGTTTGCGGTTGGGATATACTGTATACATGCTTTACTTTTTAGTCTTAAAATAGCCAAAGTCCTGCCATGCACTTGCACGCGTCAGCGTACTCAAGTACCGGGATGAGCCCCACGTGCCCAAGACGATTGCTGAAGCTTAATGAACGCGACCACGTCGATTCGGGACCTGCCAATGCCTCGATGGCAAAGCAGACCGTGGCAAAGCAGACAAAGCCGCATACTGATCTAATTCAAAACAGACGTACATATAGGAGCAGTAGGGAGGGAAGGAATGAAATATTACATCCAGAGCCAGCCATGACGGTTGAAGGGAGATGTGGTACAACCCCCCCCCCCCCTCCTCCCCAGCCCATAATCTCCTCCTAGGAGGAAGGGCCTTCTTCTTGTTCTTCTTCGCATGAATTCTTCTTTATATATCACAGCAGGAGCATGTTCCTGGGGTGATATTCGCACTACTGTATATCCCATACTCATCTCATCCTCATCCCACCCTCATCCTTTACTTATCCCATCCTCATACAACCCTCATGCCTTACTCATCCCTCATCCACTCTGCTGGCTTGATCCGTTGCCGTGAGCCTAGCAACCGAAGGAGTTGGGCCGGGAATGCTTTCTTTCCTTTCCTCCCTTCTTTTAAAGGATGAGAATTGCTTTCACGCCCTAAGACGCCCAACTGCAGCTCTCACTCAACAACAACAACAACAACAACAACAACAAAACGGCATGGAGCATCCCACACCATCAGGGGCAGGCGTTTCCCAGCAACGGACACATTCTTCCTTCAGCTCGATTGTAGAATTACAAGTGAAGCACATCCAAAACCGCAAACCACGTGTTTGTACAGCGATGTGTTCCGCACCTCACAAAAACATGCTTCTGCCTATGCGGTGGCCTCCTACACCCCCCTCCGCCTAGGTGGGTGCTTGGGGCCAGCCAGCCCCAAGCGTGTCCAATATAGTGTGAGATTGATATATTTCACTTCTACCTCTAAACGCATCCAAGATAGTGCCTTCCCTGCCTCAACGCACGCGGTACTGAGCGCTTATGAACTCTAAAAGCGGACTACCCGTAACACATACTGCCGCACGTGCAGATGCAGGCCATGCGGTACAGTGACACATACTACCGCATGTGCTGCTGTACTGCCAATGAATGGGCGATTATTCACTGGTCCTATGAGGCGCAGCGACAATAAAAAGGCGATTATTCACCACCAGTCGAATTGGTGATCTCCTTAATCCTATCCTAACTACCCTCACAAATGCGTGGTTGTGGTGTTAACTGCCCACGATATCTGTGCATGTACAAAAGCCTGTAACTTATCACTAACTCGACTGATTTGAAGCTAGACACGCGAGCCGCTGAGACGCGAATTTTGAGCTCAAATCATGAATTCTCGTTCTGGGCACCATCTATCAAATCAAAATGAGCGGTACAAGAAATTGTTCGGTACAAGCTGTAACTTCCTCCTGGCCAGGCTGGGGCGACTAAGGCTAGACTAGAGAACAACCGTGCACTGTACTGCGAGAAGTGTAACTGTACTGGATCCGGTACCGGCCCCCGCCCCCGTCTTGCGGCGGCAAAAACAAAACAATGCCGCGCAGGCACTCATGCACACTCATCAAACCAAAAGCGGACACACAGACGCGACTGGGCAAAACTCTCGCAGACACAACATATGCTGATTAATGGACAAACGGACTTCGAAGTTCTGTGGTGTAGGGTTCCCCCCTCTCCCCGGGGGAGGGCACCCATTACTGGCTCACAGTGGGAAAATACATTAAAATTTACTCCACCCCGTGGGCGCATGCACGCGCGTGTTTGTTGCGGCGGCAAACAAGTGATAACACGGGATACAAAGGGCAAGCCCGCAAGTGCCGCAGCCCGGAAAACCTGGGCCGACGCTCTTACTTGCAGCACGGAAACATACAAGGCTCATGGAGGGGGAACAAAGATGGCACTGATGGGGTTGTTGGTGTGTCACACTGGCAACCCCTGAGGCTCTGCCTTCGACGAGGCACGGCCTTTCATCTTCTCTCTCACTTGGGACGATGTTGCCAAATGAAGACATGTCGTCCATTCTTCGTCATACAGGTCAGGCAAGCCTTCCCCACCGGGGTCACAGACCCCTTCCCCATCGGGCTCGAGGAGCTCTTCCCCACCCAAGTCTCGGACGTCTTCCCCATCAGGGATCGGGGGGAGGTCTTCCCCACCCAGGTCACGGACCTTTTCTCTCCCAAGGTCAGCAAGGTCTGTACCAGGTTCAGGAAGCTCTTTCCCACCGGTGCTGGGGTCCCCATCGGTACCGGGGTCGGGGTTACCCACGGGAGGGAGCAGCATAGTCAAATCAACGTGTATCTCTGCAGACGGCCGCTTCCGAGGCTTATCCATGACTATTATTAGTAATCACAGATACTTGCATCAGACGCTTGCAAAGACATCCGGGGGTGGAGCATTGAGAACGGGAATGTTTCAGAAAGGGAATAGAATGACAAGCTTGTATCATTGATGATCCGTCAGTGCAATGTCAGTGTACCGTACAATTTCCTGTATGAATGTATGATCGTACAGGAACTGCACCACATACTTTTCCCCCTGCTAGTACTTATAAACTGACCCTAACGCTCCGACAAATTGTACAATTCGATTTCCCTCACACTTCAGCGCACGCGCACGCGCGCGCGCACACACACACACACACACACACACACACACACACACACACCCACCCATCTACACACACCCACCTGCAATTGAGCAACGTCAAGCGACAACGCGCGCCGCTGCGGGCCGCCGCGTCAGCCTCTGCCACATGGGGCCCATGTGGCAGAAACGGCGCGAGGATCACACAGGGGCATGTGCCGCGAAAGAATGGGCGTTAAGAATAAAGCATCAGGCTCTGTTGGAAGTGCATATCTTCCCACATTCACTTTGAGAAGTTCTCGGGAACAAAGACTGATACATTCACATTTCCTTCTAAAAAGGGGGCTTGGGGGCCAAAAAAAGAATTAAAAGTCTTAACTTAAGACACGCCCCCCTCCCCCAAAATGGGGGAAGAAAAAAAAAACGGGGAAAAATATCATCAAGCAGCCACTGCAACCCAGTCGCCGTCAACTTGCGAACCCTCCCCCTTGAGCACCTTCTTCCGAAGCCAGGACTCGAACATGGCGCGGGCTGCGTCGGGCTCGTCATGTGGAGCCATGTGACCAGCATTGCGCAGCATGACATGCGTCAGGCGACCGGACTCCCGGTGGTACCCCACCACGCGTCCTGGCGGGAGGCGGGGCTCTGCCGCGGGGTCCCGCGGGCTGTGCTTCGTCAAGTTTGTCTTGTCCGCTGCCAGATACAGCAGCTCCCGGGGCGCCGCATTAAAGGCATCTTTCCCCGGCCACTCCAGATCGTAGATCCAGGCCTCATTGCTCGCCACCCCGTCTTGGATGTCGGTTGCTCCTGCACACAATGCACAGCTTATTAGCGCACACGATGCGCAGCTCGTTAGCACACACATCACCCTCCCCCATTGCTGGATGTGCAGGCGTTAGCGCACACACCGCCGTCACTTTGCTTTGAATGTGCAGGTGTTTGTAAACACAACGGCCCCCCCCCCGCTCTTTTTGCGTTGGATGTCCGGGCGTTTGTGCACACAATGCCCCCCCCCCCCCCGCCTTCTTTGGATGTGCAGGTGTTTGTGCACACAACGCCCCGCCCCCCTTCTTTTTGCGTTGGATGTGCAGGCGTTTGTGCACACAATGCCCCCCCCCCTCTTCTTTGGATGTGCAGGTGTTTGTGCACACACCCCCCCTTTTTCTGAATGCGCAGTGTTTGTGCACATACGGCGCCCCTTATTTGGGATGTGCAGGTGATTGTGCACACAACGCTCCTCTTGTTCGGATGTGCAGGCCTGCGTGCACACAACTCCCCCCCCCCTCCTTTTGGGATGTCAAGGAGTCAAAATTTTGTTCAGGTGGCCAGCCATGTGGTCTCTAATGTCAGTGGTTCCTGTAGCATAAGCAGGTGTCAGTGCAAATGCCGTCACCCCCTTTCCAAAACCCCCCCCCCCCCGGGCAGGTTCCTTGGGCGTAAAGATGTCAAATGCTGCCCAAGGTGGCTATGGGGATGTCAACTAGTAACACAAAAACACTCCCCCCCCCCCCCCCCCCCCCCACACACACACTCGCACGCGTACACACAAACACAGAGACACGTGCACGCACGCCCGCGCGCTCTTGCACATACGAAGCAAAGACCAGAAGACGGTTTGCAAACCTTGGTATAACAGCACCGGCACGTTCGCCAAGATGTCGGGGAGGAGGGGCTTCGCTGACTTGAGGTTGTCGGCGTACATCGCAATCTTCACGCACGGGTTCTTTCGGATCCACTCCACCTCTGACGCTACCCCCAACGCCTCCTGAACCACATCCCAAGTGTGTGTGTGTGTGTGTTTCTTTTTTTTTTTTTTTTTTTTTTTTTTTTTTTGTTCCCCAGGGTAAGTTTTGCCAACAGCAAAGTTTCGTCAATAGCAGGGGGTTGTCAGCAGTAGCGTTTTGTTAAATAGTACAGTCTTGTTAATGGTAAGGTTTTGTCGTCATGGATGTTTGTCCATTGTAAGGTTTTGTTCGACACAAGGTTTTGCTAGTAGAACACATCCATCGCTGTCGGACTTTTCCAAGCTCAAGTGTTTGGTTTGCCTTTCCTCCACCCCGTTGCCCTAAGCCACACACACACACACACACACACACACACACACACACACACACACACACACACGCACACACACACGCACGCGCACGCACGCACGCACACGCACGCACGCACGCACGCGCACGCACGCACGCACACGCGCACACGCGCACACTCACACACGCACACACACACACACATACACACACACACACACACACACACACACACAATGTTGCCACCCCTTGGCTTACCTTAACTTCTGGCCGGTTGAGGTACTCACGGACAGTGTTTTTCCCATCGTAACCTTCATATCGTCGGACGTCCAAGGTCGTGCCCAACCCACCCGAGACGGTTAGGAACTCAATCAACATCAAGCGCTGCGTGTGTGCTTCTTGCCATTGCCCTGTCCACCCACGACACCAGCCAATCAGGGCCCGAGACCTCTGCTGCAACAACCACCCCGCCCAATCGAAGCCCGCCACCTGTCCTGCAAGACGAATGCCACCTGGGCGGCTGAGATGGAACCAGAAACCCCCATAGCAGAAGCCACAACCTTTGCTGCCACGAACACACCACCCGATCAGAACCAAACTGCTTCCTGTGCGACAAACACGCAACCCAATCAAAGCCCGCCACATCTTCTGCCACAAACACACCGCCCAATCAACAGCCCGCCACCTGGTCTGCCACATACACGCCACCCAATCACAACCCACCCCCTTGCTGCCACAAACTCACCACCCAATCACACCCCACCACTTTTGCTGCCACAAACACGCCACCCAATCACAACCCACCCCCTTGCTGCCACAAACACACCACCCAATCACACCCCACCACCTTTGCTGCTACAAACAGTCCGGCCGATCAAAGCCCGCCAAAACCTTTACCTTAAATTTTCATAACGGGGGCGAGGGGGAGGGGGAGAGGGCTGTACCGGCTTCAGCCAGCTCCAAAATACGGCTGACTATTCGGCGAGCAGTGTCCCGCTCCCCATCATCAATGACTCCCTGGAAGTAGGCGGCCTCAGGCATGGTCACAACCTGACCAGCACCCAACCCCATGTCCACTCACCTTCCATACTGGCTGCCACTTCTTTGTTGGCAGAAGCCGCCACCGAGTCCAAAGGCAACCAATGGACCACACACCCCTTGGTAGGCTGCAAAGGAGGGGCTCCCCCCCCCCCCCCCTTGTGTGTGTGTGTGTGTGTGTGTGTGTGTGTGTGTGTGTGTGTGTGTGTGTGTGTGTGTGTGTGTGTGTGTGTGTGTGTGTGTGTGTGTGTGTGTGTGTGTGTGTTTGAAAGCCAGCACTCCCCGCTGAGGTATTGCTGAGGGAGGTACACCCCGGTGAGGTACGAACTTGCCTACTTACTCCCACTATGGTGTTTGGCCAAGCACCCCCGGGCCAAGCCCCCCCCTTCCCCAACACACATGGGCGTGCGCACCCGCCCGCCCTCCTCCCCCCCCCCCTCCCGTCTCCACACACACTCTCTCTCTCTCTCTCTCTCTCTCTCTCTCTCTCTCTCTCTCTCTCTCTTTCTCCTCTGTGTGTGTGTGTGTGTGTGTGTGTGTGTGTGTGTGTGTGTGTGTGTGTGTGTGTGGTGTGTGGAGAGAGAGAGAGAGAGAGAGAGAGAGAGAGAGAGAGAGAGAGAGAGAGAGAGAGAGAGAGAGAGAGAGAGAGAGAGAGAGAGAGAGAGAGAGAAGAGAGAGAGAGAGAGAGGGGGGGGGAGGGAGGGGGCAGACACACACACACACACACACACACACACACACACCACACACACACACACGCGCGCGCGCGCCCGCGGGGGAACACACACACACACACACACACACACACACACACACACACCCCCCCTTCTCCCACACTTTTTTCCACAAAGGGCATCACTCCAGGCCTGCCCCATATCACTCCAGGCCTACCTGGGAGAGCGGGTCCGTCAGCCCGTTGCCGATCATAATCCCCACCAGCTCAAAGACGGGCGCGGCCAATTGCGGGCTGTTTGAGGGCAGCTCTTCTTCCACTCTGAGTTCGCTGCAAGCAAGAGCTTGCTTGTGCCGCGCCGCCAACTGAAGGATCACGTGTGCTGCACATGCACACCCCCACCAATTGAATGATCACATGCGCTGTACGAGTGCACCCCCACCAATCCAATGATCACATGCGCTGTACAAGCGAACCCCCACTGACTGAATGGTCACATGCACTGTACGAGCGCACCCCACCAATTGAATGATCACATGCGCTGTACAAGCGTACCCCACCGGCCATTTTGAAGCCTCACTCACACAACACGTGAGAGCCACCAACCCCCTGAAAGTCTCCCTGAGATTTCCAAACCACTTCACAACATGTGGAACCCAAAACCCACAAAAGATCGCAACTCCCACACAGGCCATCTGGAGCCCATAGACTTGCGCTCCAGCATGCCCATAGTTTGCTGCGAATCATTTAAGCAAATTGATGAGGTAACTGGAGACGATCCTTTCTTTCATTGTGGAACAAGAGTGCAAGTTGGGCATTCGCAGCCCCCAAATTTCTGCCATCAACTTGCCTGTTTGCCTAGCCCATGTGCAGCCCACAAAGCTGTGCCAGCCTGCCCACTTGCATCTTGCGTATTTCCAGGCCCCCCACATTTGTGCCAAAATTCTGCCCATCTGGATCTTTCCCATTTGCAGTCGAGAACCTCCCCCCGCTGGCCAAATTTCCGTTTCCCGCATTTGCAGCCCCCCAAATGGGTGCAACATCCCGCCAATTTGCACCGTGCTCATTTGCAGGGCCCCGAAATTTGTGCCCCAAATGTGCGAAACGCCTACTTGCATCTAGCCCATTCGCAAAACCCCCATCTGATACGACTTTCCCTCGTGAAGTTGCTGGAGGATTCCAGCCCTCTCATGGATGCAATACTCCTTCCTTCCTTCCTTCCATTTGATATGACTTTCCCGCGTGAAGTTGCTCAAGGATTCGAGCCCTCTCAAGTATGCGGCCTGCTGTCTCTGTATTCGTGTGTGGCCGCTTGTACGCAGAGCTCCTCCAAGGAAAAGCTCCCGAAGCTCTTAGTTAGCTATTCATCTGTCTTTGAAATTCCTCCACCATTAACCCCATTTCACGCGCCATTTCCCTCTTGGCGTTTGTGGGGGTGCGGGGGTTACGTGGGGCTGCGGGGGTTACGCAAGCCATTTTCTACATTCGTTATTCTACATCCATTGTTTCCCGTGCGTGCCCTTAACGCTCTGACGTACACTTCCCTAAGCCACCCTTCCCCATACCAATGATTTTCTCTCGATCTCGCCCTCCCTCCCCATCTGCAACACATCTCGCCCTCCCTCGCCATATGCACATTCTCCTGGGCCCCAAGGCTCGCTCTCGGCTCACCCAAGCCTGGCACAAACTTTCCGCCGTAGCTCTCCCCTGCAACTATGAGCTGGCGCTGCAGGCCGGAAGGGTTCCCCAAGACTGCCCGGAAAAAGTTTTGTACGGCCGCGTACAAATCCTGGCTGGACTCTAGCAGCGTTTCTGGGACTTTGGCGGATCCTGCCCCCGGAAAACACATTCCCTCAGCTATCTGAAATGACCACCCAGTAGCAATACCATTAGCCCCAGTCGGATCCCACCCTCGCTCACTGGTGGCAGATTGAAAGATTTAACGCCACAGGCAGTGCATGGCAATGGTTCAAATCAAAGGGTCACTCGTCCCAGCCCCCCCCCCCCCCTTTTTTTTTTTTTTTTTTTTTTTTTTTTTTTTGGGTGGGGGGGAGGGGGGTGGGGTCAGCGAGTATTTCCGCCTCCCACCAAATCTTCAACGGCAGATGCGCAATCCATTGGATGGCTGGGGAGTCCTTCGCTCTCACTCCATGCATAAATGTTGGGTGAGGGAGTAGAAGTGCCCTCAGGTCAAGAAACACTCCCTCGGAGGGGTGGAGACAAATCTGGACAATGCAATACAACTTGTATACGAAAGTACAGAAGATGTACCTGGCACGCTGTATCCTGTTCCCAATGGCTGTTCAATGAACAGCAGGTTCGCATGCCGGTTCCATGCCCCTGCACCAAACAGGATGCCTTAAGAAATCTGTACACCAGAGGGCAATTGCGCAATACCTCACCAACTCTAGGAGGGCGCAGACTCCGCCCCCCCCCCCCCCAAAAAAAAGGGGGGGGGAGATCAATTGGGATACAGGCGACGGACCCCACAAACACACACACACACACTCACACGCGCGCGCTCGCGCGCGCGGGGGTGGGTGGGGGGAGATAGAAGGGGGAAGTGGGGCAGGACGTGGCGAGAGAGGAAGGCTGGACGACCGGATGATGTAATTTGGGGGCTTTGGGCTCAATTGATTGCAAACAACAGGAAAAGGGGGGGGGGGGCGCACAAGGGTTGTCGCGTAGTCGAAGATCCTTGGTCACCTTCTGGGGACCGATGAGCTCGTAGAAATTGCCCATCAGACTGGAGGCCCCTGGTCCTCCCTGTTCTCACCCCCCATTGCTGTCACAGTGAGCCACTCGCTTGACAACTGGAGGACCAGAGGCATTGTTTATATTGTTTATGTTTGTCTTGATGGGCCAGAATGAGAACCTTTCTTGCACACAGGCAGCAACACGGCTCTCAAAATCTCCCGAAAACCCCATCTGTCCCCCTCGTATGCACTCCGAGCAGGCCGTGCTAGTTAGACGAGCTGCCGCATAAGATTTACACGCACTGCTGCATGTGCTATATTTGCAGATAAGATGGGCCTCGATATGGAGCTGGGGAAGGGGAATTCAGGAACCCTGACTGTCCCAG
>KV908338.1:690442-705946 GCA_002005505.1 Botryococcus braunii | reverse complement strand
ATGTGCACACCACAGTCAATACCTGATCACCCTGTTGCGCATTAACCTGATAGCTTTGCTACTGCATGATGCTTCTCAGGATGCACAGTACTGCAGTCTTACCTCTGAAACCTCCCCAACGGCAGGAGAAGTCGTGAAAATGAATGACAGAAGAAGGATTAGAGGTAAGAGTTGGAACCAGTTGTACTTCATGCCCTGCACGACCCAAAAACTGATGGATGTCCTTTGTAAAAGGGTGATTTCCAAAAACCACCACCACGCAACGTCTACAGGGGAACTAATCGCAAGAAAGCTTGTGCTTCAAATCTGAGACCCACAATTGAGGGACGTCGAAGCGGACAACGCAGAGATCGGATAGCAAACCAACTCTGTAACTTATCGTGTAAGCAATAATTGCAGTTGTCCCGTAAAGATGTTTTGTTGAGTTGACCGGTCTAATGTCCCTCTAGGAAGTGATCTCTCTCAAGGAATCCCAAATTCGAGGAAGACGACAGATCAGGGCTTTTGGGGAAGGGTGGCAGGGAAGTGGATCGACGGTCTCCATTCTATAGTGAATTCGTCATACGAATATGTATGTCTCCCTTCTGATTCAGCTGACCCCTCTTCAGTGGCCATTTGAGTCTGTTCTCTGTCACTAGGCAAGTTCGCCAGACAGTGAGGTAATGTGATTGAATTCTCAATCGCTCATGGGCTCCTGATAAAGCCACTTTGATACTTAAAATTGCAGCGTTTGAGAGTGCAATGATTGTCAGACAATGAAGAAGCTGCGACGGCTGGAAACCAGGTAGTGTCCCGGGTCAGGGTGCGGAGCACAGACCTCTAACATGCAGCAGGAAACACTTTTATCCCAATTATTTTTAGGGAAGTGCAAGTCATATTCAGACGTTCCAGCACTGTGACCGTGAACCGCTTTGGTGTTGGCCTAGGACGTAAGTTGCTTTCACATTTCCTTTCGATGAGTCAATCGGCAGACGACAGCCGAGTTTCAAGTCACTTCCGTGTGTCCTACGTTAGTAATCCTGATTTTGGCCGGCCACGCGCGGGGACGGTTGAACATTGAAGCTCACATGGAGAGCCCATTGCCGCAATGGGCGTGGCATTGCGTTCCAACTTGTTGGAACTTTCAAGGGTCAGGCATCACGTGCGAGCTGGCTACTTCCGTCTTGAGGAAGCGAAGTAGAAGGATCCCCCGTTATGGAATGGAAATCGCCTCTCGTAACTTACGAGAGGCCACATAGTAGAAAGAGTGAAGCCATGTGAAATGGACGAGTCGGAAGTACGAGGAAGGAAGGAAGGATGGAAATATTACATCCAGGACAAGCTGACGCTTACAGAGGTGCTTACAGTCACATCCAGTAGTTGGGTTGTAAGTATAAGAAGCTATAACTTATAGGCAATTCTTTCTTCTGAACAGCTAAAGAGCAGTTCATTTGCAAGTGGTCAAAGGCACCGGGGAGGAAACGGAGGAGCAGTGGTAGAGCTGAGCATGATGGTCCACCACCAAAACGCTCCCAGTTGCTAGGTGAAACGCTCGCATGGTAGCTCGGTAATAGCATGTTTTGTGTGGCCACCATGGTTGAATGAGATCCCCAAGGTATTTTAGCTCTGGAGGGTCCACATGGTTGAGATATCTCATGAGTTACTTACCTCTGGAGGTTTTTGAGATTATTTACCTCTGGAGAGTCCACGTGGTTGAGATCTCATGGGATGATCATGAAATCTCGACCAGCTGGACTCTGATCAGCCATCGAGATCTGAGGCCTGGGTCCCTAAACACCCCTTGCTCCAATGAACATGAAGTGGAGGAAATGGCGTAAAGCACCACTGCAGAATGGCCCTCCGCAAAGGGCACTAGTGTACTAGCATACTCAGCAAAGGGCACTGGTACCCTCAGCAATGTGCGCACCATGCAACCGATTGCGCACTCAGCAAAGTGCGCACAGCATGCTATGCCGCAACTGGCGCTGAGAGGCTTCATCAAATCATCAAGCCTGATGCACTTTGATGTGTCAAATGAAACTGTGACTAGCCCAGAGCGCACTCTGTTGTCCCAGAAATTTTGCTGGATTTGCTGGGATTCACAGTGTGTACCATGCACCATGCGTGCTATTAAATAGCAATAGCATTCCCAGAAAAGTACACAGGATCCTATGCCGCATTGGCACTTAGAGGCCATGGCCATTCATTCGTTCATGAAGCCTGAAGGACTCTGATAAATCAAGGAAAATGAGACTGGGCCACATCGAACCCTTATCGGCGCAAACATGCATATGTTGGAACTGGTTCAACTTTGAAACTTCTAGAAGTTTCAGACTACATGCGTTCTTAAGATCTTAAGAACACACGTAGTCTCGCTAGATACAAACGGAGGAATACATGTTAAGGCCGGACTTGCTATTCGGAGCACTGTACTACTGTGTTCAGCACTAAATCAGTTTCACGAAGTACCTTATAAGCTCAATGTATTAGCAATTGACAATCTCATTCACATCTTGCTTGGCAACCCCCAAGGATTGCACTGGAAATGATGGATGTGCTGGCGGATGACAACATTGTGATGAACATCGTCAACCCCAAGATCTTGGGGTTGAGTAAGGTCGTAACAATGTGGTCATCCGCCAGTATACCGTGGAGTGTGAATGCTCTGACTATCCTGCCAAATCCAAGCTGCACGCTTACGCACTGCAGATATCTACAGCCCCAGCTGGACGTACCAAGAATTGCAAGTATGCCAAACTAAAATACCAGATGTGCACCGAAATACCAGATAAATTGTCTGTACAACAAATCCATTACTTGTTCTCTGTTTAGACACTCATGATCACACATGTAAACGGAATATTTGAACCTCCATGCTTGTACATGATGCGAGACCAATGCCGGTCCTATGACTACCTGGTTATGGGGACCCCATGCATGCATACTTCATGCACAGGTCAGATACAATGTCAAATGTGACGGGTCGTTAATGCACTCCTCATGTCCCCTACTGTTGAAAACAGTGTGCAGGAGGTTCGAACACGTTGTAACTGCAATGTGCAGAAAGTTCTTTCGACCCCTTTCATCCCAGCGCAACCATGTACCTGTGACGCACCAACTGGTTGCAAACTGTCAATCAGTTGAAGAAAATGTAAATGCCGGTGACCCCCATACGGTTGCAACCCCATATGGAAAATGTGAATGCCGGTGAACCCCACATCAGCTGAAGAAAATGCCGGTGAACCCTATGCATGCCAACTATGAAGAAACTATAGAAGCACCTTCAAGGTGCCTTCGGAGGCACATATGAGCATGAACCATAGGACTATGAGCCATGCATGAGCCAAAACCCTTTGGTCAATGTGTGCAAAGCTGCTGATGCATGTCTCGAGACGCCCATGATCATGATATCATGTGTTGGCCAAGGTGCACCGATGATACCATGAGTGCACTAACAATCACATCCTCGATGATGTGATTGCTAAGATGAACAATTGCTGAGGCAATTGTTGTTAAATTTCTCATGGGCGTCACACGAGATACGTATGTACCCAATATACTTGTTACTGCCCAACCATTAGAAAGTCTTCAAATCTCTCCAGCTGCGCACCGTTGCGTGGCAAATGCGTGGCTGACACTCACGCGTGATAATGAAGTAAATACATCCTTATCGGAGCTACAAACGTATGGTGGTGCAAAAGGAAACTTCTACTATCTTTATCCCCTTCTATAACGCATGAATACCGACAATGGTACTTTCCTCGCTAGGGCTGCAGTATGTCATCATAGCTCACTCTACGGTAACCATGACTTGGTGTAGGACGACTATATGCAAGTACAGAGAATGCATGAAAGATCGGGGGTCGGTATACCTAGATACGTATCTAGGTTTAACGCATAGTCTGCAAACAATATGTATATGCTGGGTTTACTAATTTTTAAACCTGAAATTTGTGATTCACATAGAATAATAGTAAGCACTGCCTGTTCATGATCCTGATAAGGACAGAGGATTGCCATGGCCGCTCAGGGCGACACATTCATGACTGATCACGCAACGAAGACTTTGCTGATCAACTTATGACACTCATGACTGATTCGGGCACAGACTTCATGATCCATCATGCGATGATAACGACCGTCCCACCAGAATAAGGTACTAGAAAGAAGTAAGGTACTCTAATACTAGAGTACCTTCCTAATAATGTACTCTTGACCAGGACACGGATCGTCATCATCCCGATCAACTTGGTTGGTCCCAGGGACTGCCTCGTGGGTTTTCACGCCTCCCATGAAGCGCATGTGCTTGCCTGAACAGGCACTTGCCAGCGTCTCCTGCCCGCCATCGGGGTGTTGTCACCCATGTCACAGAGCTCGTGTGCGCAAGCCTCTCCATTGCATATCTTGAAGAAAGCATTGCACCTTCACAGGGGCAGTTTCATGGGTAGCAGTGTATGCAGAGAAGGCAATGGTGGCCACACGGCTGCATGCACTGCGAAGTTTTCAAGCTTAACCGGTATCTGGACGCTAGACAGCTACTATGTCTGATTCACTGGATGGTGAACACGGACCTAGTGGCTGGTCCTGGACGTTATCGTCCTTCCATACTTCCGTGCGGAGGCCTTTGGAGAGAACTCTTGTTGTCCTTTAGGGCGTTGCATAGATCTAGAGGAAAGGGCTGCACCTCTAGAGGAATAGGCTGCACTGAAAGGCGCACAAATCACTGGAGCTTCAAAGCTCGGCCGGATCCACAATCGTTGCAACGACTTCCACATTGGCAGATACTCACAGGGGCAGATTTTCATCCTGCAACATGGTGGGGGAGACTCTTCACAGATGCTAAAAGCCTGTGAGATAGTCCCACTGCAGAGAGGCTTTCTGACGGGCTCTACTCTCTGCCCTCAGAACCTCGCAGAGCTCACCCAGTCCCCGTACATTGACTTGGTGGGGATTCCATGAGAGCTGAACCTGATTAGGAAAGGGGAGCGCCTATGAAAGATATGTAGTGCCCCCTAGCAAACACGTTTTTGACGAGGGATCATGAGGGCTGTGTTGTCTGTGTGGGCTCTAACCGCCGCCCTCAGGACCTCTCCCAGTCGCCGTACACGGACTCGAGATTTCCCTTAAGAGCTGAACTTGCTAAGGAAAGGGGAGCGCCTGCACAAGACACGTAATACTCCCTAGCGAACACTGTTCTGACCAGGAAATATGAGGGCTTTTGTCAGCATTTCAGCCTTGGATTAACAGGAATAACTTATGAGACCACGACGTGAGGTATAGCTGTCTGTATCGACTGCAGTTGCTTATATTCTTCAGACACTGAAGGCTGGTTCTGCTCCAAGTGTGATACTACACCTGAAGCCGAGGCGGCTCAAAAGTGGCACGTCCTGTCGGCCCCCACCGACAGGACGTGGTGCATACAGGTCAACTGGGAACTCCAGTGAGGTCACATTTCAGTCCGAAATTTGCCACGATCGGGACCATCCCGACCCGAAAGTTGCCACGAAATTTGACCCGAAATTTGCCACAATCGGGATCATCCCGACCCGAAAGGGAAGAAATTTGTGCCAAAATGCTACACCAATTCGATCTCGCAGGAGCTCCCAGTCGAACAGAATAGTCCGGCATGGGTGAAAACGATGTAAACTTACGTGCCTGGAGGAGGGTCTTGGAGCGCTTTGGGAGGATACATCCTCCGTCGACTTTATGTAATGAGGTGACGATGTTTGGCCTCACCATGCACGGTTGTAACTTCACCATCGAAATTGTAAAAGGTGTGGCGTGTGCTCCAAAAAGCGGGAACGTCAGATAGGACTTTCTTCATGCGGGCCAACATCCCTGATGCTTTCTTCACAGGGGGAACTTCCAGTAGATAGTACCTGCACACCCTCGCTTCCGTTGGCGAATCCTGATCGTGCTTCAAGCATCCCCGCTGCCTCATGATGCCTCTCTAAAATGTGCGTGTGTGGCACACACACACACACTCTCTCTTTCTCTCTCTCTCTCACACACACACACACACACACACACACACAGAGAGAGAGAGAGAGAGAGAGAGAGAGAGAGAGAGAGAGAGAGAGAGAGAGAGAGAGAGAGAGAGAGAGAGAGAGAGAAGCAGCAATAACAGGGTGCGTCTGAAGGGCAAGGCTGCAAGAAAGACACATGCAATCTCTCCTCCCTCTTGCTAACGTGGTGTGTGTGTGTGTGTGTGTGTGTGTGTGTGTGTGTGTGTGTGTGTGTGTGTGTGTGTACCCGCGCTCGCATGTACTATCGTTCGAGGGCTTTCTCAGTCAGGCAACCCATTCTCCAGGCCCCATCAGCCTGAGCACTACAATAATGGCGTTTTTCCCACATGTCGGACTTTATCATGAAACCCTCCTAGATGTAATGGTCCTGGATGGGTAATATTTCCTTCCTTCCTATCCTTCCTGTTTCCCCCCAAGGGGACGGAGCATGTCATGGAAGGAAGGAGAAGAGGCCTCCCACAGCAATCAAGGCTCTTCCCGAGAAAGCTATATGCATAAATGGGGTACTGCAAGTTTGGTCACGATTGCAAAAGAGGCGGCTTTTAGAATAGATTCCATGTTGACTAGCCCTGGGCATTCCGAATGCTGAGAAGTTACCAGAAACGTGCATTCAGCATAAGCAGCATAATTAAGCAGAATCAGTCGGGGAACCATTTCTAAGTGTTGCCACTGACTAGGAACCATTACAGAACTTGATGTAAGACAACCCTTTCCTACAAGCATGGACCATGCGAGCTTCAGCCTTGTGGAGCAGCTGCAAGAAGCAATGCAGGATGGATGAACACATGTACGACAAAACCCAAAACGACAAATAAGTCACTGAACTCGTGAGGATATGCCCCACTTTTTCATTTTAAACAAGCCACTGAACTCATGAGGATATGTCCGACTTTTCATTTTAAACAAGTCACTGAACTCATTAGGATATGCCCCACTTCTCACTTTAAACAAGTCACTGAACTCATGAGGATATGCCGCAATGAACAAGTCACTGAACTCATGAGGATGTGCTTCACTTTTCATTCTGAAGAAGTCGATGAACTCACCCCAATTGGCCCAGGCATCAGCGTCGTACACTTGGCCCTCCAGGCTACCAGCATATGCGAATCCCGCCTCATCCAGATTTATGGCAGAGTAGTCACCAGCCCTCCGTTTGCCATCAGTGAGTTTTGTGCCGCTCAGGTACTTATTGCTTCCGTTGAATTTGCCCACCCCATCCAGGTAATACGACTGCACCTGTCCTGTGAACAGATCAGGGCCCCACCCCCTTCCCCCCTGGTGAGTATGGCTGCGCAGATCAACATCGGAAGATCAGCCCGTATATCACTTCCTTTCATGATTATAACAGTCCCTTTAGTAAAGGGCCTTTACGTGCTTGCAGTTGGGGCATGGTAAGGTTGGAGCAAAGGGGAGCAGGGAAGGATGCCGGAGACACCAACATAAAAATAAGCTTACTAAGAATAAACTTTAGTGTCTTCGTCTATGACTTTCTCCAGGAAGGTATTGAGGGGCCCCGATGTGAAGATTGAGAAGCATCGGCACATCAACTCTCTGCAGACATAGCGGTTGAGAAAATAGAGTAAGCATGCCTGTGGGACTTCTGTGACTACACCCCCTCTGGCATGTAAGGGGCGTTTGAACGTGCAATACTTCACAGTTATACTGCCATATCAGGGGTTCTTAGACAACGCAAGTGGACTTTGACACTTTCAAAGCCCCACGAAGAATAAACACCAGTAGTTTCGCAGGGGGATTGATTGATTTCCCCCTCCCTTTTCGCAGGGGGATTGATTCATCCCCCCCCTCCCCCCAACCGCCCTCTCCCCCTCGTAGTAATAAGGCCCTTTTCTCATGAGGTTCTCTGAAATCAACAACACAATCATTAGAGATGAAGTGTGCACTGGAACCGAAAGAAGAAAGGAGGCAGACAACAACAGTGAGGAGATATATGATTACTTGTTAAATACTAGAATCACTTTTCATCTCCTTTAATTACTTATAAAAGTAAAATAGCAATTACTTCTGATGAACATCTGTCACACTGTTTCAAATGGTGTTCGAGCTGACGACACTAAATTATGAACGGTGACGACACTGATTGTCTGCATATGCGCAATGCAGGGTGTGGCTCCTACCAGTTGTTGCCGAGATTGTCCCGATTACTGAGGCACACTTGACATCCGAGTTGTTGGATGGAGTAAAAATGCTCGCAACAAAGCCGATGTTGCCTGTCACACTGTTTGCAGTGATGCTGGGATATATGATGTTTCCAAACGAGCCCCCGTATACCCTGAAATGCCCACTCCCTGTGTTACCTCATGACTCGAGACACCTCCCAAACTACAACCTGTCAGATCAAGCCATCTCAAGTTGCAATTGGTCATACCAGGCCATGACGTACTGCAGCTGGTCATATCAAGCCATGATGTAGGGCAACTGGTCATATCAGGCCATGACGTACTGCACTGGTCATATCAGGCCATAATGGACGGTAACTGGTCATATCAGGCCTTGATGGACAGCAACTGGTCGTATCAGGTATTATTGTATTGCACGTGGTCATATCGGGCCATATTGTACTGCAACTGGTCATATCAGGTCATAATGTACTGCAACTTGTGATATCAGGCCATAACTCTTTGCAAGTAGTCATATCAGGCGGTCACGTACTTATCCCACGCATATACATCAAGGACTGTTCACAAAACTGTAGTTATGCAGACTGTGTGAAAGAGACTGCCGGGAGTGTTGAGCTGCCTCACACTCCCTACCTTGCGTGCATATCCTTAAGTATGGCAAGGTTGCAAGGGGGGCGCACGCCCGCGCACACACACACTCACACACACACACACACACACACACACACACACACACACACACACACAAACAGAAAGCAAGGGGAGGGGATGCTGGGGGGGGGGGAGAGATAGGGAAAGACGGGACACACACACACAGAGAGAGAGAGAGAGGGGGGGGGGAGAGAGAGAGAGAGAGAGAGAGAGAGAGAGAGAGAGAGAGAGAGAGAGAGAGAGAGAGAGAGAGAGAGAGAGCAAGAGAGAGAGAGAGAGGGAGAGAGGGGGGGAGACGGAAAAAGGGGGAACAGTAACAGTGTGTGGATTGTACATACCCTTGCTTAATTACTTTTTGCGTGATGGGGTCTATGACAAACCAGCCGAATCCTAAGGATGTCTTCCCATTAGTGACCACATTTATTGTTGCACCTGCACAGTTCCAAAATAAGCCCCATGGCACTCATTGGTGAGCACGGTACTACTGCATTTTAGAGATAAACTAATGTATGTGTGTATGTGTGTGTGTGCGCGCGTGCACGAGCGAGCATTTTTGGGTGGAGTACAGGCTAACACTCGTGCTAACACTTGTCACAGGCTAACACTTGTCACATCCAAATTGGCCCCAGGACATACGATCTAGGCAGGCACATTGCCGGGCATCCCCTGAGACACGAGTCACATGAATCCCCCGGGACCACCTACAACTGGCGATGCACACAGAACTCGATCCTTTGGATCATATGCTTGCCAGCGTATCTGAGTAATGAACTAACCCAAGCCGCTTTACTTGCCTGCCCTCCCCGCCCCGTCCTCTGCAGGATCCAATCTAATTAAAGAGCGTTTACATACTCACTTTGTATGCCAGGAGGATGCAGACACAAGTTTTTGTCATAGCAAACCCATAGGGGACTTTGAACCTACCCTCCCCCCCCCCAGCCCTCTCAGAGAGACCTTGCTTATCCTACTGTGAAACATTCCACGCAGATTGCAATTCCAGAGCCCTGTTGCGCGTGTAAACCCAGCCTCTTCTAATTTGGCACCCGTTGCGGCTGCTCAAGCTGTCATAGACAGAAGGAAGAAAGAAGAACAAAAATTATAAATGGTAAAGGGGTAGTGCTGCCACCGTTGCTGCCACGGCCCCCGGTGTAGGGACGGCCCACTGCTGCTATTACTACAAAAGCTACTACTGCATTACTACCACTACTGGGAATGCTGCCGCTGTTGCTAGTAGTAGTAATAGTAGTAGCAGTAGTGGTAGTGGTAGTAGTAGCAGCAGTAGTAGTAGTAGCAGTAGCAGCAGCAGTAGCAGCAGCAGTAGTAATAGTTTAGAAGCAGCAGCAGTAGCAGCAGCAGTAGTAGTAGTAGTAGTAGTAGTGCTACTAGTATTACTACTACCTCTAGTAGTACTGATACTGCTACTACTAATACTACTACTAGCCTTAGCACTACTGGTGATGCTGCCGCCGCAACTACAACCATAGGCTGCTACAACTCTACAAACCCTAAACCCTAAAAACCCGTTGCACTACTGTTTGCACTAACACAGCTACTGTGCCACCCATAATTTGCCAACGGAACGTTCCGGAACAAGGACTGTTCTGGTGTTTGCTGGTCCAATCTTTAGGGTTTAGGGATGAGTGTTGAGGTTCAGGGTTCCAGGTTAGGTGACCATGGTACCAAGAACTTTAGTAACAGATCTGAACATTTTGGATCCGTTCCGGAACGTTCCGTTGGCAATTTCTCATGCCACCACCCCCACCAGCACAACTAGCACCAGCGTCTTGTCATAAATGCCAAAGTACGGTTAAGCAACATAATGGCGGAAATTGGTGCGCACTAGTGTAAAGGAGGCCACCCGAGTAGCTTAATTGGCTAAAGCGCAAATCGTTCGTGTTTGTATCAATAGGAATACCATCCGGCTGCGCAGAGCCAGCCCCAACAGGAATTAGCATCTTTTGTTACATTTAAGCCAGAGAAGAGCCCTTAGTTCGACAGAGATTAGCATGGATATGGATACTGATCGGCTGGACTTGCGTCTTAAATAATAATAATAATGATAATAATAATAATAATAATATGGTAATAATAATAATAATAATAATAATAATAATGATAATAATAATAATAATAATTATAATTATAATTAAACCATAGCGACCATAGATATTGAAATCGTTCTTTAATTCCAACACCGAAAAACAGGCTAATAACGATGAAAATAAAAAATATTCAGGGAAATAATGACCGTAACGATCGTAATAGTAATAATAACAACACCAACAACAACAGCAACAACAACAACAACAACAATAATAATAATAAAATAATAGAAATAGTAGTAGTAGTAGTAGTAGTAGTAGTAGTAGTAGTAGTAGTAGTAGTAGTAGTAGTAGTAGTAGTAGTAATGACGACGATGAAGAAGAATAAAAACAACAAACATTCAAAAAAACAATGGCCATAACTATCGTAATAGTAATAATAATAGATGATAAGAATAACAATAATGATGATGATGATAATAGTAGTAGTAATAATAATAATAATAATAATAATAATAATAATAATAATGCCGTACCGTCGCTAGTTATTGGGCATTAAACTAATTTTGGGCACCCAAAAGGACCCGTTATTTTCCCCTCCCCTACGGAAATTTGAAATATTTTAAATGTTGGGCGCCCATTTTTGAAACATTTGTGCCCAATAATTAGTGATGGCACGGGTAATAATAATAAGAACAATTATAATATTATACGGTAATAATGATTACAATAACACTAATACCAATAACAATAACACTAATAACAATAATAATAGTAATAATCAAGGTTTAGGGTGGCAGCGGACACCTTATCAATATTGCTATCTGCTCTCATGCAAGCCTTGCTAATCAGCCACAAACTTGCAACACAGCAACCGGGGGAAAGCAACATACAGTACCTGTCTAAATTCTTGATTTTGAGGATCTGTTGGAACGTCAATTTGGGACTTGAACCGCACAAAGACGCCGTCGGGGGCTTTTGGATATCTTATGGGCCTGAGTTGAAGATTGTAGGTATTAGTGTAAGTTATGAAGCAGAAGCCTTGGTTCTGGAGCGTTGCCGAAAAAGCCGTTTGTATAAAGTAAGCTGTACCTCCGTTATCCAGGTTGTCGCTGCTTGTCGCCTGTTCAAAAGTGTGCTTCCATTGAAATGTGTTCAAATTGTTGAAAGGAAAGGTTCATGTGAGCTTCGGGAATAAATGATCAATCATTCTTCATGAATGAGCATGAGCTTCATGAAGCTGGAGCACCCGGCCGCTTGATCGGCAAAGGATGTGCATGCAAGCGCTGGTTGGGCATACGTCTCTGACATACGGAGCTTAGGTTGAGCATACGTCTCTGACATACCCCTGCTGGTTGCATGTCTACGTTAAGTGCATGTACGTTGCCACTTCATCACGTCCAAGAGAGAGTGGGGCATGTTCCGTCCAAGGGGGATGAGGGATCAAGTCCGGTCAGTCCCACGGTCGCGTACAGACTGCGTCCCACTGTCTCTCTTTCCCGGTGTGTGGTGGGGGGTGGGTGCGCGCACGCGAGCGTGCGCATATGTGTGTGTGTGTGCCGGGGGGGGGGGAGAATACAGATTACAACTTTACCTCCCCTAATCATGTCATCCGTTCTGCTTCTGTACCATCGGAATCAGTTGTCTCCCAGTCACTGTTGTCAGTGGGCACCTTATAAGACGGCACTCATTAGTAACAACCTATTCATGCCTCTAGTGCAAAGACTAGTTGAAGCACCCCTCCCAGACTGAGCGCTCCCCTGATATGCCTGTACAATAATCAAGGTTTTCAACACAAAGCATTGCGCGCTGGAGGTGGAACGATCGTAGAGGAAGCAGGGGTGTGCATGCATTTCAAATTCATGGCAACGATGCTTGTCGACGTCAATCCCTGTGAAATTTGAGGTGAATCCTTACCCTGGACAAGAGCGTAGGTGCCTTCACGACCTGCATGATCAAGACCAGAGATTGTTCTTGTAGTTTTGTCCTCAGTGACGGGTCTAACTGCTGTCTCCCTTTTTGTGTGTGCGTGCCCCTCCCTCTCTCCCCTCCCCTTGGTGTGTGTGTGTGTGTGTGTGTGTGTGTGTGTGTGTGTGTGTGTGTGTGTGTGTGTGTGTGTGTGTGTGTGTGTGTGTGTGTGTGTGTGTCCATTCATCTGCTTTCATGGCTCAGCAAAGGGCAGCCGACCTGGGTAACCCCTGGCTGCAGATTAGTAAGATAGGCATCTACAGGCCTGCCTGTGGCAGGATCTTTG
Organism: Botryococcus braunii; assembly: GCA_002005505.1. Taxonomy (NCBI): domain Eukaryota; kingdom Viridiplantae; phylum Chlorophyta; class Trebouxiophyceae; genus Botryococcus; species Botryococcus braunii. Next base: position 692,856 of record KV908338.1, on the reverse strand, counting down.
CATTTATTGACGAAGGTGCCGCACACGAGGCTGAGGCCGGCTATAAGAAAGTTTTTCCCGCATCCCCATAACTGCGAGCTGAAGAAATTGCCATACGCAGGTGGGGTATTGAAGAGCATAACCGAGATCCTGCATGCCCCAACAACCCCTCATGGTGTGCTTGGACGTTTGGGATCTCCACACCCGAAAACAAGCTCTCAGAAACATGATCAGGCGCTTTCAATCGCTCAATTCTTAGTAACATCAATTCATGGGCTTTGTGGAGCGCACCTTTTAACTGGAGAAGATGGGATGGAAGAAATGTTACCTTATCAGCCCTGTAATGCAGGGTTTCTTTCAGCACTGGAGAACTCCTAGGGAGGTGAGAAAGTCTCATGCAGGCACGAGATGTTCCACAGTGTCAAGGCACACCTCGCACAGGCATGAGAGCTTTCCTAGCAATCTGTTTCACACGCTACGGGCAACGGAGTTGGAATTGTGAGGAAACTGGTTTCCGTCCCCAAAACAAGGTGGGAGATCCTGCGAAAGATTGTATGGTGTGCTGGTATTAGGCCTGGGATATCCCCGGATATTAGTCAAAGACTGAAGACTGTCACAGTAGCACGAGTTCTTGACCAAGTGCTGGCCTTGCCGGCAAAGCAGTCTGCTATTGGTAAGGCTCCTGATATTAGTAAGGATGTCAAAATAGAACGAGGCCTAGATCAAGTGCATGCCATGCCGCCAGAGCAGTCTGCTAGTAGCAAGGCTTTTGATATTTGTAAGATTGTCAGAATAGAACGAGTTCTAGGTCAAGTGCATGCCATGCCGCCAGAGCAGTCTGCTAGTAGTAAGATTGCTGGTACTAGTAAGACTGCTGATATTGGTAAGACTGTTAGAGTAGATCGAATCCTTGACCAAGTACAGGCATTGCCGCCAAAGCAGTCTGCTAGCAGGCCTGTATCATACTGTAACACTAAGGGGGAAACATATGCATGAACGATTTTGGATGTCTCCTTCTGCCCTTCTGCAAAAAATCTAGGACTGCTTGTGGTGTTTGAGCCTAGCTGCCCGTACATGACACTTAAATGAAATCATCAGAGCACAAGAGCACACATTCCGAATTGACTAGAAGCATTATCGTCACCAAAGTTTTTCCGTCCCACCTTCATGTGCAGCCGCACCCCCCCCCCACACACACACACATACACAGGGAGAGAGAGAGAGAGAGAGAGAGAGAGAGAGAGAGAGAGAGAGAGAGAGAGAGAGAGAGAGAGAGAGAGAGAGAGAGAGAGAGAGAGAGAGAAGGGGGGGGGAGGGAGGGAGGGAGGGAGAGAGAGAGAGAGAGAGAGAGAGAGAGAGAGAGAGAGAGAGAGAGAGAGAGAGAGAGAGAGAGAGAGAGAGAGAGAGAGAGAGAGAGAGAGAAGGGGGGGGGCGAGATAGAGGGGAGGGGGGGGAGAGAAGGGAGGTATGATATTGAAATATACATACTTACATGAAAATAAAAGTGGTTTCACACATGCGTCCAGGCTCAGATGCAGACATAGAGGCAAATCAAACAGTATCTGAACGGGTACAACCTTACTACCTTTTAATGGGGTGGGGCTGTGTGTGTGTGTGTGTGTGTGTGTGTGTGTGTGTGTGTGTGTGTGTGTGTGTGTGTGTGTGTGTGTGTGTGTGTCTGTATGTGTGAGAGGGAAAGAGACAGACAGACAGAGAGAGAGAGAGAGAGAGAGAGAGAGAGAGAGAGAGAGAGAGAGAGAGAGAGAGAGAGAGAGAGAGAGAGAGAGAGAGGGAGAGAGAGAGAGAGAGCAACAAAGATGATAAACCGTAAACAATGCATGGACACAATTGTGCATTTCTCAGTTTAGTAAGGAACGTACTGGGCTTTGGCATGTCCTTAGAAAGTATTTCTGCAAATATATTTCATTTGCTTTTAGAAGCCAAATGGGCCTTGTCAGAGAATGACATGAAAAATCCAAAGCGAAGCATATCCTATTCCTCGAACCACGAAGACATCTGCACAACAAGAAGGGTGAAATGCACGAGTGGCCAGGGGCTAATAACGTACCAAAGAGCATTCCGATCGAGGCCCAGTCCCGGGTAATCAGCTTCGCAATGAGTTTCAGGCGTGGTCCCGCAGGATTGCGAAAAAGAACTGCAAGAATCAAGGACACATTTCAAAACAAATCCCTCTGCAAAATCCTGTTTTTCAAGTCAAGAGTGCTGCGACAGCTACGTGCCTCCTCCCTCCCTCCCTTCCCCCCCCCCTCTCTCTGTGTGTGTGTGTGTGTGTGTGTGTGTGTGTGTGTGTGTGTGGTGGGGGGGGGGGGTGGGGGTCAGGGAGATCGTCAATAGGAGATCGCAAAAACATGTTTGACAACCCCGGATTGGACAATGTGATACAATCGTATCACATGTGTAGTATTCAGTGCACA
>KV908338.1:680442-682942 GCA_002005505.1 Botryococcus braunii | reverse complement strand
AGTGCTGTACACCTTGTTCAGTACAAGCATATCATGAACACGGCATCTGTCCTTGAAAAGAAGAAAGCAAGGAGTGAGGGACAGGGCCATTTCGACATCAGCAGCCAGGAGGAGTGCACAAGACATGCCTACAGCACCCAGTCCACTGTCTCTCCAAAGAGTGGTTTTATGCAAACGTTTAAGACGCTGGTTTCAGAAACATGTCGAGGAAATGTCTGGGCCTCTAGAAGAAATATTACATCCAGGACCAGCCACTAGCTAGGGCTGAAGGGCTGAAGAGGAGGGTGCATAGTGGGCATGGGAACAATACAATGGGTCGCGTCACGCGCCGCGACTCGTGTTACAACTGGTTCACAACGTCAACCTTTGGTGTGAATGTGCATGGTGCGGGTGACGGCCAGCACCCGCATTTCTGTGTTTCTGTGTCAATGTGCTCTTCCATTTGGTGAGGATACATGCCTAGCCCACACAGGACTAGCCCACTATGCGTCTCCTTTAAAGAATAAATTTATTCTTATGTTGGCCAACATAAGAATAGAGGAGACGCATAGCAGGATGCCTGAATATTAATCCATGGATGCCTAGATATTAATGATAACATTGAAGTCACCAGATGCATGTTACTGATGGGTACCCAGCAACTGCTGATCAGGCGGGTCCTGCCGCACGGGATTTCCAAACTCCATAAAAGTTTGTCCTAGGCCTACACGACCTGCTTGCCAAGGTCGCGTTAAGGAAGCTTGGATGCTAGTGAAAATAAGAAGAGGTGTGCATGAGGCTTTCACGCGTGTATTACGCAGTGTGGGTATATCCTGCGCAGGCGTGGGGCCAAACCTTGGCACGTCACGTGTATCCGCGACGTGTTCTATCGTTATGGACCTACTGGTCCATTCAGATTACCACTACACAATGTACATTCTGGGACTTTGTGCACACGTCACGCCGTGGTCACACGGTAAGATTAACATGGTCACATTAATCATGAAATACCTTCCCATGGGACCAGGACCGAAACCGAAAATTGGTCAAGACACTACATTGCATGCTCGGATTCAAGCACGCTTGCAGCGGGCATTGGCAACACAACGTGCTGCATATCAGAGGATATTGCAGTTTGCAGTACAACTTGTTATGCATGTACTCCTTCATCTTGCCACGCCTTCCTCCATGAGGGAGCTCCCTCGAGGGGCGTCAGAGGGTGGCCCGGAATTTAAAACTCCCTAGCCATTGCGCATGCCATAAGGCGAGGATCAAATCAAAAGAACTCCCCCGCCATTGCGTATGTCATCATGAGAGGGCATTTTCCCCAATTTCTACCTCGGCTTTGCTGGGTTTCGGCCGTACATAGGGATTGTACAGGCCTCGTGTACCACAGTCATCCTGATCTTGCTGCAATGAAGCACCAATGTGTTGACATGGTACAAGGACTTACGCGCTCCAAGACACATTCAGCACCCATAATGATGTCCTTCATTATGTGCACCTTTGCCTAGACCTTCCTGGAAAACCTTGTCCTTCCTTCCGAGCCCCTTTGTGTTGTCCTTAGCTATGAAGGAAGGTGAGCTCGGACAAAAGCAAACACGGTGGTGAAAGGAGCAGCAAGTCCAAACGCGACTCTGTGTTTGGAGCACCGTTTCCTGCAAGGATGGCTTCAAGCTCTGCAATGCCATGCGAGATACGGCCCTTGAAGGGGACAAGCAGCTTCAAGCTCCTAACTAAACACATTCACATATCAGCAACTGCCGCCACGCCGTATATGCAGAGGAAAAGAAAGATGCATTCCAGATGGGGGACAGTTTTTTTAAAGCCCTTAACTCCAACCCCAACTACCCCCGGCATTCCGACCCCTTGGCTATATGCGCAGTTCTGTACCTGCGGCTCTCTCTTGCCGGTACACTCTACAATAGTTAAAACTCAAGCGCTCAAAATTCCGCATAGCAATCTACTCAGGGAGAGGTGCAACTGCCTGCTGCAAGCGCCGGACCTCCCCAGACTTGGCCCGGACTCGGCAAGGAGGCCGCATGCTTGTCAGTACATGCTAGCATCATGCAGGATCCATTGGAAACTTCCAGTAGACCGTCCCTGCGGGGCAAACAGACATTTGGTCTCAAGCAATGCTCCAGGCAGGAAGGTTCCTCTTCTGATGATCCAGGCATTGTTTTGAAACTGGCCGACCAACTGAACCAAACCAAATCAAGTGAATGGCAGGTGTGTCTGCAAAACATGCTCGAGACCTCAGGTACGTGTTGTTGATGATAGTCATGGTGGTGGTGATGACGACGATGTTGTTGTCGGATGTGTACGTGTTTCTAAACTGGGGGTGGAGAAAGGGGGGGGGGTGAGTCTGGAAACTGAGGGAAAGATTACATTGGGAGTCACGGATACAGCACAGGGGGCCGACAATGGGCATGCCGCATGGAGATACCCGCGCTTAATACCACAGTTATCCCATGGAGCTTAATGGTAACATGAGTTGCTGGCCACATGAGAGGGGCCAGCA
>KV908338.1:672942-675442 GCA_002005505.1 Botryococcus braunii | reverse complement strand
TCTCCAGTTCATGCCTGCTCATTGTGGAAGGATATGCACACGCTCACACATAGGCAGGATTGTCTGCCACCTTTACATAGTCAGCAGCTGCTTTCAAAGTGCTTTAACTCATCATTTCAAGTGTTTCTACCTTTCACGTGTTTTCGGGCCACATGTGAGCAAGGGAGAGAGGCTGATGAGAGTCTTCAACGGAGCCCCTCACCTGGAGAAGTATTACAGGGTGAGATTGCGAGGCTGCAATTCTCATAACCGATGCGAGTGGATGGATCTGATAACTAGATAGGGGTTGACAGGCATATGTAGGCAGCAAGACAGGTCATGTGTAACCTCAAATCATTTCCTCTTGGCGCGATAGCAGGTAGAACAATCTAGAAAGTCTTATATTTTACATGTGTCGTAGCTACTGTCTCCCTCAAGTACATGGTGGGGAGGTGCAATGTCCGTTCTGCCGAACGTCCCCTGTGGCGGTCCCTCTGTGTAAACAAGAGGTAAAATTGAAGGCTATCTAGCTCTTCGCGAATCCCTCTAAAGTGACTCTTGGTGTTATGGAGCCCTGACTCCTCTTGGGAACAACGCCCACTCCCCACTTTGCATCCATCCAAGCTTGTTGTGTGTCTGCCCCTCTGCCGGCATGCAATTTTGTGTGTGGGGGGAAGGGTGTGGCTCTGTGTGTGTGTGTGTGTGTGTGTGTGTGTGTGTGTGTGTGTGTGTGTGTGTGTGTGTGTGTGCTTGTGTGCGTGTGTGTGTGTGTGTGTGTGTGTGTGTGTGTTGGGGGGGGGGGTGGTGGCCATCAAACCTCCCCTTGAGACCCATTTGCGCTCACATATGCGGAAGTTCGGGCCTTGCCTGTGTGGTCGCAGGTTGGACTGTAACTGCAAAGGTATTGCCTCCTCCCTTGGGATCGAGGACCATTAAACTAGAAAGTGTCCCGCACTGAAGTTCTAGGCCCGCCAAGAGACGGTTCTTTCCACAACCGATCATCTGAACTTCATGAAAATCGCCAGTGTTCACGAAAAAGTTGTTCAGGGCTATCCTGCAATTCACCAACAACATTTGAATTTTGGGGGAGGGGGGGGAGCAGGAGACGATCAGGATCATCTGTGATGCCCGTATTTGACAGCGTTATTTTTTTTGGGGGGGGGGGGGAGGGGGGGGATCTAGGATGCCCCACCAGACAACTTTTACTAAAGTTTTTCAAACTCTTCTTGTCCTCTTAATCCGGGATGTCCCACAAGGCAGCCTTGTGTGCGTGCGTGCGTTTGTGTGCGTGCGTGTGTGTGTGTGTGTGTGTGTGTGTGTGTGTGTGTGTGTGCGTGTGTGTATGTGTGTGTGTGGTGTGTGTGTGTGTTGTGTGTGTGTGTGTGTGTGTGTGTGTGTGTGTGTTCCCCCCTTTTTTGGGGAGGAGGGGGAGGGGTGGGGTGGGTCACCATCAGCCGGGATGCCCCTACCAGATAGCGTTGAGGTCCTGCCCGAAACCAGGAAAATCTGGAGAACAGCGATTGTCCACAGTACAATTTGGGGTGCCGGTACCACTGCATTCAGCACAGTGCATGGGTGTCATCAGTTATCAAACCGTCTCACAATACTGGGTCATAAATGATGATGGACTTAAACCACATGAAATTCCCGTAGAAAGTTTGGGATCATCTGGTTAAAAAAAGAGCGGCTGGGATGTGATAGAACTTTCTTTTTTATATTTCTTCCCCTTCACTATGAGCACTGTGATAGGGGTCATCGCTACCGAACCACCGCATTGCAGGTTATGGTTGCCATGTCTGATTAAGTACCATCATTATTGATCATTCATCGATACTCATTGAATCTGGAGCAATGTTTGTCAAGAAACATTATCGTTCAAAGGCGCAACCGAGAATGTGTGTGGGGGTGTGTGTGTGTGTGTGTGTGTGTGTGTGTGTGTGTGTGTGTGTGTGTGTGTGTGGTGTGTGTGTGCGGCATGCGTGCGCGCGCGTGCACATGGGGAGGAGGGGTCGGCGCCGCATTCGGTTACACATATCAATTCCACCTTCGTCTGAAAGTCCACGTTTCAAGTGTACCGACTCCATTTTCCGGGGTTTTGTTTGGAAGGGGGAAGAGGGGGCCCTGTGGAAGGGCCGAAACTTGCAGATCAGTATGCAAATGCACATGGTGCATGCGAGCACCTGGGCAGCGCATAAGAATGCCAATCGAGTCGAGGGTCAGAGCTTTGCGAAATTGCGATCCTGACAAAACTTGACTGGTCCGGCGGTATTTGGATCTGTAGCCACACTATAAAGAAGCGCCTGTAAAATGGATCGAACAGGCCTGTGACAGACAAAACGTTAGAGCCGGATCATAAAAGTCTCATCAGCCACTTTCTTTGAATCAAATTGCAGAGTACTTATCTTGCAAACTCTTTGGATTGGTCCCACACTGCCCAAGAGAACTATGCAAAGATCACCCACCCACCCATCCGCCCCACCCCCCCCCATAAAACACACACACACACACACACACACACACA
>KV908338.1:642942-665442 GCA_002005505.1 Botryococcus braunii | reverse complement strand
TCGGTCATATGATGTTGTTGAGCTGATCGGTGTCATGCATGACGCCTTTCCCCATGAGAGGAGGCGAACGGTCGATACTCCCATATGACACATTGTCGGCCCATTTTGGTTCAGTCTCGCCAACTTTGAAGGTAGATCAAGCCTGACAGTGTTGTGCCTGCTGCAGCAGAAGTGCCAGCCACGTCAGGCAAATATGTGTTGTACAAGCACATCTGCTGCACAAGCTTCCGGTTTCCAAAAGCTTGTGCCTGGCGTGGCTGTCAATAAGCTGCTCAGCTCACACACTATCGTCAGGCTTGAGCGCGTTTGCCATCATCAGCAAAACGACTGTAGCCCTTCAGGACGCTTCCTGTGACACACCTGCACACGAGGTGGGCTGCATTTGTATTCATGTACATGTACATGTTGACATGTACATGTTGTAGCGGCTCCAAGGGAATCTTGACAAAACCAAATATGGTATGTTTGCACGAAGGCGTTGACACACATTTTTCATCATTTTCAAATATTAATTATAAGCGCTTAACGCTTTATAGCGTTGACATTTACGTTGACAATATATGTAAGAGCAGCCAACGCCGGCCAGGCACCTGCTAAGCAGGTGTGGCACGAGTTTAGCTTTCTACTGTGGGGCTTGCAAGCCCCAATCAATTGAACATGCTTCTGCTGCTCTTTTAAGAACTACAGATCAGCCAATTTGTGCACGAGAAGATTCTTTTCCGAGCGAGTAGGCTTGCCAGAGAAGCCTATGGTGCAACTTTCCTTTCCTTTCCTATGGGGGCATCGTACGGCGATGATGAGAAATTGCCTGTCCCCTCAGTCCACACTGGACTCCTGGCCCAGATCTGTCGGATGATCGGATCAACTGCGACTATAATAATCGGCACAGCGCCCCGATCAGTGATCTGGGATCGCTGGACTGCCAGGGGACTCGCCCGATGGGGGTCCCCGCGGGCCGCAGTCCTTCAACTCTCCTTTCACTTTCACCGTGAACTCCCACAGTAACATCAGCCTCCCAATTTAGCTACCAAATGTATTTGTTGATGCTATATTACTGCCGTGATCGATAGTAACGCCTTTTATCTGGTTTTTCTGTAATACATGTGACAGTGTACCACCACTTCTATACAGATTGTAGTTCGTTCGTTTGCTCGTATGATTACTGCCGTATGACACATGCACTTATGGCAGTCGTTATGCCAGGGCATTTTGATCTTCCGCAGAATCTGGCACTTTCGAGTTTCCAGACAAGAGTTGGCCCCTGAATGGAAGACCGACGAGGGTGCCAGGCTTGCGACACTCTGAAGAGACCTCTCCTTTGTGTGCGATGCGTTCAGACGCATTACATTCACAGCGGATATGGGCCGCAATACCAAATGTATCGAATGCACAAAAAGACGGTGCAGAGGAGGCTCGAACAGCTTCTGGAGACCAAGGTAGCGGCCTTAGCCAAACTGTCGTTCCTCAGTACATGAAGCGGACGCCCGCGCGTTTGGTAGCAATGAAAATAAATGTTATGATTTCCTTCGAAGCTTTCACCCATTTATTTAAAGCCAATTGGCCAATGCCCTGGGTTCATGGCCTATGCTCCAGTCCTGTGAAGGGCTGTGGTTGTTGCGCGCCTGCTTTTGCTGCCTCTTGACTGTGCAAGGACCTGCTGGCCTGTTGTGCCAGGCATCTGTCTCCTCTAAGTCTGGCTAAGCCTGGATTTGCAGGAGAAGTTCTGTGCTCAGAAAATTCAACGAAAAAGGGTCGAGGAGGCTGTGGAGACTGCACAGTCGGATGCACGCAAAGTCCAGGAACGTCTGGTAGCAGGTCGAACCTAGCAAGTTTTCTAGGGATGGCTGATAACTTGGCCTGCGCCCTGTCTGAAAATTTTTGCTTGACACTTCAGTGTCTCATTACAGACTGGTACAGGTGGACCTGTGATGGGGTTGGCCTGTTATGTGCACGATTCAAGTTTCGATATGAGGTGTATTTTGTAGTTGATAGTGAGTACATGTGAGTGAAGTGGCAACCCAATAGTCCAATGCCTGTCGTTTGACAGGCTTGTACTGTGTCCCATACCAGTGTCTGGTCTATTTCGCACAGTTGCTCGCTTCAAAATTAGCTTGTTGACTCCACAAGAAGGGCAGCGGAGATCGGATAACCATGCAGCATTCTGCTCTGCCATGCTCATCCCAGAAAGGAAGCTAACACAACGGGCGTTATTTACTGACCATGTTTTTGAGTAACGGGGCCAGTGCGCAAGGAGATCCAGGACCTGCAGGCTTCCAACCATACGCGTCGACAGGTGCTTTCGAACGCCCAGAGCAAAGTAAGTAACCTACTTGACACTGACATATTATGGGAGTTATTCTGAACCAGATGCCAGCGAGGCTCAATTCTCATTTTCCCATGATGCACTGCGTGTGGAAATATACATTGTAAAGCCAGGACTGAAGTCTTTGCCTGATTTCTGAGATTGGCTTTGGCACCCGGCTGGCTGCAAATTTGGGGCCGAAGGAAAGGTCGTCAACCCTTTACACACGTGCAAGTGTGTGATGTTATGGTTCCTTGATGGCCACTTTTGTCTGTTGCTTTCTGAAAGCATCAAGAAGCTGAATAAGTCACCTTTTGAGCTTAATCAGCACCTTAAATCAGCGGTATGCTTTAGGATTCCGTGCATGCAAGTGTTACTGGAACGTGGGGGGGGGGGGGTGCAGTCCGGGGGGAGGGGGAAAAGAAAGAAAAAGGGGCCCTTTGCATGCTCTGTCCCTCAAAATGGCAGCTTTGAGGGGTTGCACTCTGGACTGTGGATCGGCTAGGACTGCTCAGGAGCCAGTAAGTGCACGGCAGAAGTCAGCGCTGGGGATTCTGGAGCATTTATGGAAAGGGGTGCAGGGTGGGTGTGATGGCTTGTCATAGTAAATCAACATTTGTTGCGGGGGCTACAGTTAGTTGCAAAAAGGCAGCTGTTGATGACGGAGGTCGAGGAAGTTGGCAACCGCCAGGCAAGACAGGAGGCAGTTACTCTCGAAGCTGACTTTGAAGGACGCAAGAGGTACGTTATGCAAAGGGATCGTGTACCCTAGACATTGAACTGCATTCCGTTGCTGTTACTGCATAATTTTATTTGGGGCTATTCCCACACATGTGCATGTTCGCCTGTGCCACCATTGCTGCATCCATACATACATATATATATATATATATATATATATATATATATATCACTCTCGCGCGCTCTCTCTCTCTCTCTCTCTCTCTCTCTCTCTCTCTCTCTCTCTCTCTCTCTCTCTCTCTCTCTCTCTCTCTCTCTCTCTCTCTCTCTCTCTCTCTCTCTTTCTCTCTCTCGGGCGCGCGCCCACACACACACACACACACACACACACACACATTTGCGCGCGTCCTTAACGGGGGGAGGGGGTCCAATGTTTGTTGCAGACAGAGAGAGTGGGGCTGGGAGAGAGTGGGAGAGGGAGGGGACTGAAGGACTTGAAGACCACGCGCTTGCACCCTTGTCGAGAAGGTTGATGTTTGCTTGCAAGCGTGTACCCTAACGGGACATCTGAAAAATTGGCCGCTTTAAAACGAGAATCAGATATCTCTTCTTAAGCCAAAAATGCTGTGAGAAGTGGCATCTGTTTGCGTTGCGTGAAGGGGAGGTGTGACTGTGTGGTGTTCATCTGTATCCTCTCCACCACCCCTTGTGTGTGTGTGTGTGTGTGTGTGTGTGTGTGTGTGTGTGCGCGCGCGCGGGCGCGCGCGTGCGCCATGGTGTGAATGATGTGTTGCTGCCTGCTAATGTCGTGAGCATATGCTTTATGTCCTTCGCGAGGATTATGCTCATAAGAGGACAGCATGCTCAAAGAGGATCAAGTGTGATTACAGACAAGGCTAGGAATGTGGATAGTCCGTGCGTTGTGGTTGCTCGCAGAGCATGGCTGGTAGAGCATGTCCATCCCAAAATCCACATGTTTATGTGCAGGGTGAGCTCTCTTTTAGATGATCCCAAACCCTCATTCTTTGTTAAATCTTTTATCAAAACTGCAAAGAAAGCCACATCGTTATGTGCAGGGTGAGCTCTCTTGTAGATTATCCCAGAGCTTTATTCTTTGTTAAATCTTTGACCAAAACTGAAAAGAAAGCCGCATGTTTATGTGCAGGGTGAGCTCTCTTGTAGATGTGCTGCAGCTCAGGGCCAGAGTGAAAGAACCTCTTCACTCCCTCAATGACTTCTTATCGCAAGTCCGGCCTGCCGATGTTTCCATTTGCGGAGTTCGCTTCTCAGACATTCTGGACCCCAGTCTTGAGGATGTCTCTCGGGTACGCTTCCAACCAATCAATGCAAATCATGGCCTCATCATGGGAGCATGCAGATTTGAAGCCTGTGCATAATGATGATGAGTCTCGTCTTAAGCGATGCCGCTCGCAACAGTCGAACTCCCGTGTGTGTCAAATCTTGATGTGGTCCTTTTGTGCACATCATCGTCAGGATTCTTCAAAGATGGACAAGTTCTCACGCTCCTGCGCTGTGGAAGTTTGATTTTGTGTGTGTGTGTGTGTGTGTGTGTGTCTGTGTCTGTGTCTGTGTCTGTCTCTGTCTCTGTGTCAGTGTCTGTGTCTCTGTGTTGCTTTGTTACATTTGGGCAAGGCCTATTTGCATTTTGTTGTTCAGGTGCTGTACTGCGTGCTGTGGATTTCTCTTGAGCAAACACCACCAATGCCTCCCTCATGATGGCAGTGTTTATAAGGCCCTGCACCCCTCAGTAGTGTTGACGACCTCCGTGCAATGGTGTGTGCAACCAACAGTTCCAGTGCTTTGGTCTCAACTGAGTTCTCAGTGCAGTTGTTGCCTCTGGCTTTCACAGTTCACTGAAGTTTTGCAGAGGCCAGAATCTTTTTGTTTTTCCCCTCTTTTATACCTTTTTTTTCGGTTCTTTTCCTCATCTTGTTCAGGGTGCTGATGCGAGTGCCTTGGTTGCGTTTCAGGCGTTAAAGGTTGCTAGTGGGCTTGGATATCTGCTCCAATTTTTGGATTTGGCAGCCTACTACATGGACATCCCCGTATTCCACTTTCTGGTATATCAGGGCTCCACAAGTCGGCTGTTTTATCCTTTGCCGTCTGGACAGCGTCCCATCCCTCCTGAGAACTGCGGGATTGACGAACTTCCCAATTTCCTCTCTGATCCCGCGCCAGCTACAAATGCTGTGGAACCCAGTACGGGGTAATCAACGCCATTCCTGCGTCCCCCCTGCCCACCCTTCAATTTTAATAATAGTAATAAAAATCTGGTAATTGTTGTTATTGTTATTGTGAGGTGATATAATAATACTAAGTATCATAATTATATCACCTTATTTAGAGCCAACCTCAATTATTCTGATGTGGGTGTATGCTGGCTTTTGAACCCACCCCATTGAGGTAGGCTTTGATTGAGATGATGTAATTGCAAAACAGGAACTCTGTATGCCTTTTGTTGCAAGGATGATGTGGACATAATAGCCAAAGCGTTCCCCCTGCCCACCCGTATCCCCTCATTTGTCCAACACACACAAGTGCCCGCAACCCCCCTGCGATGCCAGTTCGTCCCTATCTTTGATGTCGTGCAGACTTGCAACGGCTGCAAGATTGCTCACATGGTAATGAATGGAAAGAGGACAAGAGCGGGGCGGGGCGGTGCAGAGTGTTCATAATAGGGGATAAGAGAGGGAGGGGGAGAGGCAGGGAGGGACGTATAGAGACTATGAGGAGAGAGGGAGGGAGGGAGAGGCGGAGGGGAGGATGGGAGAGAGGAGATAGGGGGGTGGAGGAGGGAAGATGGGGAGGAGGGAGGGGAGGGGAAGCGAGAGGGAGGGAGGGAGGCGGAGGGGCTGGTGAGGGGGATAGCTCTCAGTTGATGGGCATGCAAATTTGGCTTAGTATGTGTCAGAAAGGCATTGCACGAAAGCGACACTTGGTTTCCTCCTGGCAAGAATCAAGAACCAGACTGATATATTTAGTCAGGGTGGGTGTCAAGTTGCGGTTTCCATGCCTGTCACAAGTTAGTGTAATGTTTAGCCAGGAAGTTTGTGAAGTTGGGGTTTCCATGCATGTCGCAGATTTATGCAGAAGACGCGCAAGCTGTACTCCATCGCAAAGCTGACGGAGCAGTGGGAAAACTTCCGGTGCGCATCCTGTCCCCAAAACAACCTGGAATCCAACTTCGAACTAAAATGTTATGTGATTATTTGCTCGTCAATGTTGCAAAAGTTGAAGTGTGATGGGACTGAAGCTACCTGTAAAGCCAATGCTCCCTACAACAGAGAGGAAGCTACCTGCCGGAGCTAGCTGAGATGCCATTTTCTTTAAGCCAGCAGTTGAACCGCCTTACCTCTTCTTTCTTTCTTTCTTTCTTTTTTTTCCCTTTTCCCTTTTTTTTCTTTTTTTTTTTTTTTGGGCACACACACACACACACACACACACACACACACACACACACACACACACACACACACACACAAGAGAGAGAGAGAGAGAGAGAGAGAGAGAGAGAGAGAGAGAGAGAGAGAGAGAGAGAGAGAGAGAGAGAGAGAGAGAGAGAGAAAGAGAGAGAATATAACAGAGATGCCAATGTATTTCTGGTGGGAGGATGTTGAGCCGTTTGCGAAACGGATTAGTGAACCTCATTTCGATGGGTCCCCAATACAGACCGAGAAGTAAATTGCAAAGCCCAGCTTGGTTGTGAATGTATTTGGATTTCCTTTCTTCTTTTGAATACAAGTGGAGTGGGGCAACTTTGCCGAGTTCAATCATCCCTTGTCCGTGCCCAGCGCCTTAGTGATGCTTGCATTGGCTGGCAGAGACCTAGCTGCCAAGTACTCTGACTTCCAACGTCCCCTTCCAAGTAATTTCCCGCTCCCCTTGTCATTCATCCTTGTATCGTCCTACGTCCCCCAAGTAACTCTTCCCGCTCCCCTCCTTGTTGGGAGTCAGGAAACATCAATTGCCTTTTGATGCTTAGAGGGCCCCCAATCTGAACTCTAGTGCTGCCACGGTCTGCAGGCAGGGGAGTGTCGCTCCAGTAGTGACTCGGCCAGGGCAGGCCATGCAGCCGTTCCTGCGCTCCCTCTGTCAGTCATTGGCCTCGTTCACTGCCCATCAGCTGGGTCCAGACCTCGGCCACTTGCACCCCCACGCGCACCCCCTAATGGCCTTTGCAGGTGCCGCACAGCTGTTACCCAATTTGATGTGTACTTCCGGTATATTGGATGGTATCGATATTGTGTTGTCTTGTATTTGTTGTGTATTGGATTGTCTGCATTAGCTTTCCCTCATTCAGTGTTCCAACTCCTGTTGGTAATCCTCATAGCACTGCCTTGGACGGGTGCGTATGGATGCGCATACCCTTCCTAATTCACATTTGTCTTCAGGCTATCGTTGAAGCACGGCAACACCACAGCGGTTCTTTGAAGGCCCCTCCCAAGTTCTAATAGTCAGTTGCCCTGGCACGGCCTTAGCAGCTTTGTTGTGTTGGTGATGTTACAGAATTTGCTGCAGTATTACAGGGCCTCTGGAATTGAAAGTATGGTGAGCGACACAAAACACACTGTCCTGGAAGCCCACATGCTTTCAAAGTGCTTACTTTGCTGGCGATTTGGGTCTCGGAACTGTGCATGGCTGTGCAACGTTTCCCGTGTACTTTATGATTCGAAGAGCTGAAATGTATCCAAAATTTCGAGGTTGACCTGCCGTGATAGGGGCTTGGGGATGGCGGGGCTGGGTTTCAACATTCATCACTTGGGGGAGGAAGTTTCCGCGCTCCAGTAACAAACAGCAGCGTCCCCCTTATAGCGGTGGCCTGTGGTCAGGCAGTGCCTTGTGGGTATTCGGTTTCTTCGATGATCAACCTGGCGTTTCCTGGGTCCCCTCACCACTTGTGACATGGATGGGACCCTTGTGGACACATGTGTCCTCGGTCCCCTCACCACTGGTAAAATGGATGGGACCGTTGTGGACACATGTGTCCTCGGTCCCCTCACCACTGGTAAAATGGATGGGACCCCTGTGGGAACATGTGTCCTCGGACCCTCACCACTGGTGACATGGATGGGACCCTTGTGGACACCTGTGTCCTCGGTCCCCTCACCACTGGTGACATGGATGGGACCCTTGTGGACACCTGTGTCCTCGGTCCCCTCACCACTTGTGGCATAGATGGGACCCTTGTGGATGCATAGCAGCCATGGACATTCTCTGCATGCATCGTTCTTATCAAAGCCTGCAACCTTTTCTGCAGCTGTTCTTCTCGTAGCCTGCACCCGTTCCTGCAGCTGTTCTTCTCATAGCTTGCACCCTTTCCTGGTGTCGTGCACCCCCTCTCGATTCCCCACTCGCTGGGCAAGCGCCTGTATGCAAAAACACACGTGCTCGAGCATTTTGAAAGTGCCTGAGTTGACTCAGATGAGACACCGGCTTGTCCTGCATGGTCCGCAGGTGTCTGCCTGATAATATCGGAAGGTCCTGGGGCGAAGAGCCACTTGCGGAGCAGGTCTGTGGGACAGTATCATCAGCATTGCACAGTGCTGGGCATTGCCTCCACAATGCTGGTGTCGACAATGGAGGGTGCGAGCCCTTGGGAGGTTCCTCCAAAACATACCACAGACACGTCCTTTGCAAAACATACCACAGACACATCCTTTGTGAAACATACCACAGACACATCCTTTGTGAAACATACCACAGACACATCCTTTGCGAAACATACCACGGAAACATCCTTTGTGAAACATACACGCATCCTTTGTGAAACATACCACAGTCATATCCTTTGTAAGCAAGAGTCGCGAGATGCGACCCCTTGCATTCCCCGCTATGCCTTTGAGGCCCTAATTTGGCCATGCTCTTCAGGCCCTAATCTGGCCATGCACAAGTGATAGGCTTCCACCATGCATGCGGGTATCGTGATCTACAAATCGTTTTTGTCAGGGCTGGCCAGCTGTCTCTGTTTGGGGTTTGTGAAGCACGTGTCCTGTATGCTTGGGTACGTCCACCTGTCTGACCTGTTTTGGGGGCAGGCATATGTGGTTTGTATGCATGCGTACAGGAAGTGGTTCCCTCTTCTTTGAAGGAAATGTGTAGATTGAGATGTAGAGCTGACTCCAATAGTGGAAGGACTTGGGGGCACACGGGGACCCATTGCAGTTGATACTCTGCTCTGGACAAATAGGGATCTGCACAAGTAGGGAAGCCACTGTCCCAGCCAGCGTAGCCAGTGTGTGTTTAAGCTCGGTAAGTGTTGTAGCTATGTTGCCGCAATAAGAAAGAAGAAGAGACCTTTGGAATGGCGTGACACAGATGACGGCTGGAGCGTATTGCCTGCATCCAGAAAACACCGTGGTATGGAAAAGCGAGGGTCTGATGAAGTGAGTCGCCTCCCCTTTCAAATGATGCGACTTGCAGTGGTTTTCTTGCTGTCTTTGAGGATTGCAAAAGTATTGGGGACTTGTGTCACACTGCAATCAATGGCAAGGTTTCAAGGGGAAGCTTTCCTTGGCGTTAGTACTAATGTGCATCTCAGTTAATGGCTTTGTAATGAATTCAACAAAGTGTCTGTTCCCCTATCATCCTCTCGTGGGTGTTTGTGTGCGTGCTCTCTCTCTCTCTCTCTCTCTCTCTCTCTCTCTCTCTCTCTCTCTCTCTCTCTCTCTCTCTCTCTCTCTCTCTCTCTCTCTCTCTCTCTCTCTCTCTCTCTCTCTCACACACACACACACACACACACACACACAGAGGGAGAGAGAGGGGGGGTGGGAGGGAGGGAGGGAGGGAGAGAGAGAGAGAGAGAGAGAGAGAGAGAGAGAGAGAGAGAGAGAGAGAGAGTGTGTGTGTGTGTGTGTGTGTGTGTGTGTGTGTGTGTGTGTGAAGGTGTCTGCAACACCGCCCTCCACAAGTTGCCCGATCGCTTGAGCAGCAGGCGTCATTGGCAGGTACAGGGACCCAACACAAACGAGAAAGAGCCACATCACCCGAGGTATTCCTGGAGCAGGATTTGTAGCCAGGCTCTGTTGAGTTGCGCTGGCTTTATTTCAGAGCTACATCAATTGCCGCAGTAGTTTTGCAACTGACTGTACACATGATTGCCCCCCCTCCCCCCGGGGGGGGGGGGGTGCTCCAGTATGGGGTCCTCCTGTATCCGGCAGGCAAGGCCAGGCAATCGTTCTGAGTAGGTGGGGGACATTTCCCTTGCAGGATCTCAAGCAGTGGGAGCAAGTGGGGCGGGGAGAGATTGCAACAGTGTATTGGGACACCAACAACCGGTACTTCATGAATACAGCGGTCACGCTGAGGTCCCTTACCCCCAGGGCTGCCGTGGCAGCTGCCCAACGCTTGGCCACTCTTTCGCCAGGAGCTATTGCTGCGGCTCAGGAACACCTTGCCACCGCTCAGTCGGCAGCTTCGCAAGTGACTGCTCAGCTGCTGAACCCGATCAGGAGGAGGCTGGGTTCCAAGTAACATGCTTTTGGGCTTTTGACAGCGAGGCAGGCCGTAGGAGCCCGTCTACTGCTACAACAACTGAATTGACAAACTGGATGCGGTGAGGGTATGCTTCATTTAGAATTGATTCGGATGTTGTGTCCGGCGTGCCTGGCTGTGTTCACATTAGAGCAGGCAGGGGCCGGCAGTTTTGCAGTTTTGGAGTTACGTGCGAAGTGGCACGCATATGCAGAGGTTGTTTTGGAGTGGAATGTGGTTCGAGGACCGCATTCAAAGGCAGTGACCACGGACATTTTTTTATGTGCCTGGGGTGCACTTGAGAGGGCAATGGTGTGTGTGAGTGTGTGTGTGCGTGTGCGTGCGTGCATGTGTGGATGTGTATGTGTGTGTGTGTGTGTGTGTGTGTGTGTGTGTCTGTGTGTGTGTGTGTGTGTGTGTGTGTGTGTGTGTGTGTGGTTGGGGGGGGGGGGAGGGGGCAGGCCCCGGGCCCATGGGATGGAACTGACATGTGTGCACTCCAGACAAAAGGTGGCGAGTTGAGCTTGGGCTGCAAACTACCTCCCGTGAAGTAGTGTCCATTCGCATGGGCTTCCAGAAGTGTGACTGCTGAAGTTACATCTCCTTCATGCATCTCCAGTTCATCTGGGTGGTCGCTACTGAAGGCGGTTTTGTTAGTGATCATGAACCATAAAGAGCCTGGTCATGAACCGTAAAGAAGGCTTCTGAGGGAGAGTGCATAATGAGGCATCGAGCTGCGGCTGCGGCAGTTTGCAAACGGAACACAGGCAGAAGCTGCCACACGATGTAGACCAATGGCTCTGAAGCTCGAAAGGTGAACTCTGTAAGTATTATTGAACAAAGTGTTTTGAGTGTTTTTGTGTTGTACTGTATATCTCAGGGAAGTTTGTGGCATGGTGTAGGCTTTGGAATGCGTGTCTGTTGGGCTGTTGGCATCGCATTTGTTACGTACGATGTACCCAAAGGGGGTGGTTTCACGTGTGTATCTATTCATTTGTAGAACTGATTACAGTGCATGTTGTAAAGTGATTTCGGTTGCAAACGAGCATATTGCGGTCCTGGGTTCCTGACATAGCCCTGTGAAGACGCAGCTTTTGCTCAGGGATTATATTGGTGGTGGCAGTTGTCACCCCTGCCACATGATGGAAGGGAGGAATGATTACATCCATGACATCTGTGGGTCCGACTTGGCGTCCTCTGGCCCTTGATGCAGTGTAATAATAAGTTTGTATCACCGCCTCATCTGTGCAGCGGTCTCCCAGATTGAAGTCGTTCTAGTTCTAGATTCAAATATTCATTCTAGATGCTAGTTTGGAGTGGCAGTGCTTGGGTTGTGGGGAATATACCCTCCAAGGCAGATCTTGTGGGGCTAGAAAGCGACTCGGTGATATCTTGGGATGACGTTTGTGAGCCCGTCAGATCCGGCTCGTTCCTCTAACAGTCAACTGCACGCCATATCTGGCGAGACAGTGGAAGCTCCAGTACTAATTGTTTGGGAGAGCTTGGGGACAAGGCGTTCGTTGGTCTGTATTTGTGTGGCAAATCAACACCATGGCTCGAGTTGATATGGAATCTACAACAAGGTGCGCTGACGCCAAAGCAGGGCACCCTGGAGGCCTTCTACAAGACCAGATGAACTTCGGAGAATCCTGCATTGTTCCGCGACAAACAAGGTTTTTCCTTCTTTCATGCTGCAGGGTAGGCAAAGTCCCCCCCCCCCTCTCTCTCTCTCTCTCTCTCTCTCTCTCTTTCTCTCTCTCTCTCTCTCTCTCTCTCTCTCTCTCTCTCTCTCTCTCTCTCTCTCTCTCTCTCTCTCTCTCTCTCTCTCTCTCTCTCTCCCCCCCCCCCCCCATCCCTCCCTCCCCCCTCCCTCTCTCTCTCTCTCTCTCTCTCTCTCTCTCTCTCTCTCTCTCTCTCTCTCTCTCTCTCTCTCTCTCTCTCTCTCTCTCTCTCTCTCTCTCTCTCTCGCTCTCTCTGTGTGTGTGTGTGTGGGTGGGTGTGTGTGCGCGCGCGCGCGCGTGCGTGTGTGCAAAGGGTCATTGATCAATCCCTCAGCTCCAGTGGCCCTTTCTCCTTGGTATAGTACAAGCTTTACAAACGAGTACACATGTATTCTCTCTTGGTACAGTACAAAGCCGTACAAAGGAGCACGCATTTATGCTTCCAGTACGCAGTACAATTAGTACAAACGAAAACACAAATTCATTCACTTAGAGGTCTTTCACTTATCAGCAATGCCATCTGCTTTATCCACTCAAGTGGCGACATCGATGGACACTTGCTGTTAGGGCCGAGGCCAGTTCCAAGGTTGGTATCTACTTTGCACTGTACATTGCAAACTAGCTACACGTGTTGGAAACTACGGATACTGTTCCTCGCACCACAATTTAGTCGTCGGCCCTAAGAATACAGCTCCAGGTAGCCTTGGATAGATATTGTGCAGTATAGCACGCAAACATCAAGAGCGGTGGCCCAGAGAACATTGCAAGTCCTCCCACAGAAATATATGAGCCCGGAGGACAAAAGATCTGAAACCCCACCACGTGATTCCGCACTGATCCCCACACTACATAAGAGCCGGTCTCAGCTCTGGGACAAACTCCGCACCACGGACCCAATAAGTCCCCCCATTAGCCCACCAAAGCATCAGGAAACACCTTCCCAAATGGCCATGCCAAAGCGTAAGGAACCACTCCCCCCCCCCCCCCCCCAAGCTGGACCCGCCATGGCATCAGGAAACACCTCCCCAAATGGCACTGCCAAAGCATCATGCCACACTTCCCCCTATGGCTCTGCCAAAGCATCAGGAAACACCTCGCCCCATAGCCCAGCCAAGGCATCAGGAAAAAACTCCCTCCAAGAAGCCCCCCGAGCATCAGACAACACCTCCCAGCATGGCCCCGCCAACGCGTCAGACAACACCTCCCCCCATGGCCCCGCCAAAGCATCAGGAAGGCCCGGCGGGGGAAGCAGCAGGAGCATCTGAGGCTGGGGCCAGCGAAGACATGCCGGACGTTGCAGCGAGAGGCGCAGGCAAGCTCTGACTCGCAGCCGGGGGAGCAGCGGGAGGAGCGGAGGGGCTCGGAGTTGGTGCCGCAGGTGTGGGCCCCGCAGGCTGTGAGCTCGACGGCTGTTGCGACTGCGGTTGCGTCTGTGTGTGCTCCTGCTGCTGCTGCTCCTGCTGCTGCTGCTGCTGCTGCGCGACCCGAGCCTGCTGCTGTTGCATTTCGGCCATTCGCTGCAGCTGCTGCTGGTGCTGCTGCTGCTGTTGCTGCACCAAAGCGTGTCCCCAGCGTACGCTTTGTTAGTGACGCACATCATGCAGGCAGGCACCCACCCGCCCAGTCGTTCAGGGTGAGATCACATACTTCCAATCCTTCAGGGTGAGAAATACTTCCGATCCCTCGGGGTGAGACATACTTCCGATCTTTCAGGGTGAAATACACCTCCAATACTTTCAGGGTGAGAGATACATCCCAACCTTTCAGGGTGAAATACACTTCCAATCCTTCTGGGCCAATCCTTCTGGATGACACATACTTCCGATCGTTAAGGGTGTGACATACTTCCGATGTTCCAGGGGGAGACATGCTTCCAATCTTCCTGTGAATTCGAAGCCAACGTGCTCTGAGCGATGCAGGACACCCCCAACAATGTGCAACTGCTTGGTGACATGTCGGGGATGGGCCGCCCCAAAGAGATGTGGCCGAAGAACTTTGGACATCTGAAATCAGCTCATGCACACTGTCACACCTTTTCTAACCACCAGGTCATGGACACTTCCTCGCTTTTACACACACACACACACACACACACACACACACACACACACACACACACACACACACACACACACACACACATGCGCCGCTGTGCTGCTCCCTGATGCGCTGCCGTGTAAGCAGGGCAGAGAGGTTGCGGTTTTGATTCTTTGTCCAGGCTTGACTGGGCATGTGGGGTCAAAAGCTGGGTGTGCGCAAATCTGCCGTTCCTGTGAGCATATGCCTGGAGGTGTCTGTCTCAGAACAACAGCGGCATCCACCCCCACCCCGTAAATCTGCTTTGAAAATCGTTTCTTTTCGCCCAACCGTGCCCAAGGCGGGTGGGGGGGGGGGGTAGGGGCGTGAATGGGAGTTGGGCATCAATTGGGGACCTGTGGAGGCTGTCAGCATCATGTGGAGGACAATGGCGAGGCCTACAGGAGATATGGTCGGGGGCTTTGAAGATAATGAGCGGGCAACTGAAATGGACTCCAAATCAAACAATGCATTTTGCAGAGTACAGAAGCCCCCCCCCCCCCCAAAAAAAAAAAGGGGGGGGAGGTAAGGGAGATGCTACATCACAAGACGTGGGAAGCAGAGTTACCTTGGCGTGAACTTTCTGGTACATGGCCAGATTTTGCACTTGCTGGACAACGTTCTTCAGGACGACCTTCGCGGCCGTAGAATTTTCAGCCACGACAAGTCTGTCTGTGAAGAGCTGGTCTCTCATGCTCTACAGACCCCCATTCTGACCCGTTAAGCAGCTTGGCCCATGCGCCCCACTCATTCACTAAAACACGCACGCACGTATGCACACGCACGCACACACACACACACACACACACACACACACACACACACACACACACACACACGTGCACGCGCGCGCGCACGCACACACGCACGCACGTGTACGAGCACACATGCAATTCTTCAATGGAAAAAAAAAAAAAAAAAAAAAAAAAAAAAAAAAAAAAAACAAACGGCGACGAAAGAGCAATAGACATACTTGGCATAAGAAGAGGCAGAGTAAAGGATCGAAGAAAAAAACAATGCTTTTCAACCAGGAACTAACGGACCGCAGGGAAACAAGATGGTCACGTATTAACATGCAGTTCCACGGCAACTGAAGATGGTAATGCTGGGAGCTGCTCTCACTGGCCTCTCTCCCCCCCCTTCCCCAAAGAGACAACCCCGAAAGCCCCCCCCCCCCCCCCGAGACACACACACACACACACACGCACACACACACACACACACACACACACACACACACACACACACACACACACACACACACACACACACAGAGAGAGAGAGAGAGAGAGAGAGAGAGAGAGAGAGAGAGAGTGAGAGCGAGAGCAAGAACGAGAGTGAGAGAGAGTGAGAGAGAGAGAGAGAGAGAGAGAGAGAGAGAGAGAGAGAGAGAGAGAGAGAAACGAGGAAGAGCCGGAAGGCAGAGGGCACCTCCATGACGCTTTTCTCTCGCAGGAGGCCCTCCTCCATCTGCTCGTAAGTGCGCAGCTTGATGGCCAGCTTGCGCTGCTGGGTCTCCACCAGCTGCTGAGTCAGGCGCAGGGCCTCCCTCTCCTCGCTCTCCGCCATCAGGCGCGCCTTCACGGCCGCCGCCCCCAGAGCCGCCGCAGCTGCTGCTCTCACGCGGGACGCGCTCGCCCCGTCTGCAACAGCAGCAGAGCCCCCCGTCACCAGAGTCACCACGGCTCCCCACCAGAGTCACCAGAGCCCCCACTAGAGCTATCAGAGCCCCCAAGAACCCCCCCACCAGAGGCACCAGTCGGCCCCACCAGAGTCCCCAGAGCCTCCCACCAGAGCCACCAGAGCAACCAGAATCTACGGTACGCATATTTATATTTACAGCAAGTCCCCGAGGGACATTCAGAGCCTGTGGGACAACCGGAAGGGGAGGCAGCTTGCAAAGCTGTGCCAGCCTGTTGCTTCAGGAGGCTCTGACTTAATCAGCTGACGCACGGCAGGGATGGATTGCAGGTTGGATCGGTGCCGGGGGTGTGTGCTCCAACAACACGCCAACCGGAATTTCACACACACACACACACACACACACACACACACACACACACACACACACACACAATGGCGGCACACAATGCACTTGTCGGCATAAATACAGCAAAGTGGCACAAAGGGGGAGGGGGAGGGAGGGGAAGGAGGAGGGCGGACTGGGCGTGGCGTGGCCGTTGGTGGGAGGGAGGGTAGCTCCATTGGCATCTGCCACTGCCGGGTTCTCTTCGGTCAGCACTTCCAGCGCAGCTTTTGCTGCTGCGGCTGCGACTCTGGGTCCGACCACTGCTGCTAAGAAAGCCACCTGCGGACCGCGAGGACGCACAGAAGGGCCTCAGCCTGGCTCGCGTGACCCTCTGAGGAGCAAGCAGCTGCCCCACAAACACAGTGTAGGCCACTGGAAAATGGCTGGGGGCCACTTAATTATGATCAGTATGTATGTTCTCCGCAGGTGGTGTACCGCCTACTAGTACTCCGCAGGTGGTGTACCACCTAATAGTATTCCGCAGGTGGTGTACTGCCTAGTCTTGTCCATCCTCCGCACCCCTTTATGTTCGAGAAAAAGTGTGAGGTGTGCATGATCCGGCACACGCGGAGAAAATGTTATGTATGCACCACAAATACTCCCCCTGCCCTCCCCGTTTGTGTTCTACTGGAGGTGCATCCACTCAGCCTCGCAACCAGAACATGGAAGAGGTCGGCAACCAGACTGGAAGTACAGCAGTACATGGTAAGTACAAAATATGGAGAGGTTGGCAACCAGACTGGAAGTACAACTGTACATGGTAAGAACAAAATATGGAGAGGTTGGCAACAAGACTGGAAGTACAACAGTACATGCTAAGTACAAAATATGGAGAGGTTGGCAACCAGACTGGAAGTACAACAGTACATGGTAACTACAAAATATGGAGAGGTTGGCAACCAGACTGGAAGTACAACAGTACATGGTAATACAAAATATGGAGAGGTTGGCAACCAGACTGGAAGTACAACAGTACATGGTAAGTACAAAATATGGAGAGGATGGCAACGAGACTGGAAGTACAACTGTACATGGTAAGTACAAAATATGGAGAGGTTGGCAACCAGACTGGAAGTACAACTGTACATGGTAAGTACCAAAAACAACATGAAACATGTGACACTTGCACTGTGGTACAGTACATCGTACATCCCTCGGCCACTACACAGTTCATATTTCCGAACTGCAACTACACAGTACCTTGCCATTTTCAGTGGATGGCTCTGCCAGTACACAGTACATGGTCACATACAGGACATAGGGAAAAGGAAGTATGCAGGTACATACGAAAAAGGTAAGTACACAGTACATGCCTCCACCATGAGACAGTACATGCATCTCCATTGATACAAAGTACGCGCCTCTGCCACTATACAGTATATGCCTCTTCCAGTAGACAGTACATGCCTCTGCCAGTACACAGTACGTGCCGCTGCCGCTACACAGTACATGCTCTGCCAGTACACAGTACATGCCTCTACCAGCATACAGTACATGCCATTACACAGTACATGTGTCTGCCATTATGCAGCACATACATCTGCCATAATGCACCACATACATCTACCATTACGCAGCACACACATCTGCCATTACGCAGCACATGCCTCTGTCCTTCCGCAGTACGCACCTGCGTCATGATGGGATTTCCAGCGTCTTCAAAGGGGATGGGTGCCTTGGGGGGCAGCTCGTCTGCAGGCTCCATGTGCACATCCTCGCTGCTTTTACTCCCGATCCCGGACGCCGCAGTATTGATGCCATTGGCAGCCCCGCCTGCAGCCCCGCCTGCCCCAATCGTCGATTCCCACACCCTTTACATCGATTCCCGCACCCCTTGCATCGATTCCCGCACCCTGTACATCGATTCCCGCACCATTTACATCAATTCCCGCACCCGTTACAACGAATGCATCCTGAATGCATTCAAATGTATGGCAAACTTTATGCAAATCAATACCATGATTTCATCCCGATGTTCAGTGGATATATTCGAATGTGCAGTGAAGTTGTTTGAATGTACAGTGAATTTATTCGGATGTCTTGTGGGCCCCTAGCCCCCAAGCAAGACTCCCTGGAGGCCCTTCCTCTAATCCATAACCCCCAACCCTCAACCCCCACCCTCCTTGCCCCCACACAGGGATCCCCAGGAGATCCTCCACTTCTCCACGTCCTCAACACTCCCCTCGCCCTTTTGCCCCCATCCGAGAATCCCTGGGGAATGTTCTCCTCCATTACATAATCATCACAGCTGCCCAGGGAGCTTGTGTAGCTATCAGCGGCCACTCTGGCACCGCTCACCCATCAGAAAGCCCCTGATAGCGACAGCTGTCGCACACCACAGATCTACTTCACCGGTCCCCACAGGTACCGCGAGGTCTGTGCGGGGGGCTTCCACACACAAGAGGAGCCCCTGCCTGGATCTGCTTCAGCTTGAGGGGGCTGCGGGGCTGGGGCAGCTCCAGGAACGGGGGCGGGAGCGGGGGCGGGAGCGGGGCCGGCTGCGTCAGCAGTGGCGGGCTCCTCCCCGGAGCCCGAGGGAGGGACAGCGGCGCCCGCAGGCGCCGCAGCTTCCGGTTGGGCAGGGGATATTGGATGAGCCGGACCGGGGAGAGCCATCTGGGCAATGTATGGGTCTTCAATTGGGAGCTGGATAAGACGCATGATGCATTGTGCCTGGCTCTTGGTTCCCACATGCTCGGCAATGTCTCCCCAGCCCTCTCCATACATCTCTACGGCCTCCAACAGCATGAGGTCCTCCTGGTCCGTCCATTCGTTCCCCTGCGAGTGGTGACACGTGACCCCATGTGACTGCACCCCGGCGTGAGTGCGGGTTCAATTCCCCTGCAGGTACAGTTTTCTTGTTAAGCATTTTTTTTTTGGTTCTAGCCTGGGATGCACGATCCCCTTTTGAGGGCAGTCAGGGGCTGGGTCAGCCGTTGAAGCATCCGTTCCAAACATGGACCCGGCGAAGAGATCCTGGAGGGACAAATCCTTAGGTAACTGTTTTATCCTGCAGAGGACTCATAAGCACCTAGTCAAAGCTAACCCAAGGAGGGCGATGGCAACTGCAACAGTTGCTGGACCCGACCTGACGTCTCTGCAATGACCCCGTTGTTCGGCACATGACTGTTCACTCTGCTCAACTTGTTATGCAAACGAAGCAGAAGATTATGTGTTAGCATGCCCTCTGCAAGCAACGGCCCCGCTCACCCACCCACCCCACACCCACCCCACTCTCACACCCGCATCCGCACGCACACACACACACACACACACACACACACACACACACACACAATAGACAGATCAAGACACGGGGGGAGGTCAAAGATGGCTGGGGGGGGGGGGGCAGAGAGGGAGTCGCAGAGGGAGAGTCAGCATGCAGTGGCATCCGGGATGGCAATTCTGAGAGGGGCAATGTGCTGGTAGGTACGGCCGAATACCTGGTTCTCGGGCTGGTCAATTTTTATGAAGTCCTTGGCACTGCAGCCCGGGGGGAAACGGCCCTCTGCAAAAGCTTGTGGACACAGATCTATGTCCGGCTCTTTCACGCAGTGGTACCGCGACTGCGTGCACTCCATCCACGGCATCGCATTGCAGAAGAACTTGGGCTGTGCTCCCATCACCACCGCCAGCTCGTCAACTCCAGGGAAACAACACTCTCGTGCCCCCCCCCCCCCAAAAAAACCAAAGAAAGGCACAAAAAGCAACACACGAGAAGCAACCAACAACACCAACACACACACACACACACACACACACACACACACACACACACACACACACACACACACACAAGGTGATAATGGCCCATAACGCTCCCCAACCCAACCAGAAGGCACCCGACACAAATTTCACACCGAGCTGCACACACACATGTCCTCCAACCAACAAGAACTACCTCTGCCCCAACATGAACATTGCCCCCACCGGCACACAAACTTCCTCCCAACGACCCGAGCTTCCCTCCGACCCGACGCAAATACTGCCCTCACCGGCAGCAACTTCCTCTGATCCAACACACACAATTGCTCAGGCCGACCACACACTTCCCCCGGCTGACACGCCCAGCACGCGGACACGGGCGAAACGCCGGCGGCGACCCTCAGGAGGGGTTGAGGGAAAGGAGAGAAGGAAGGCAGGAAGGCAGGAAATATAACATCCAGAAACCAGCCATTATGACATCTGCCTCCCTACCTGAGCGACGGGGGCCTTCAAAGCAGTACGCCCGTACAGGTCCGGCCTTGTGATGAGGTCCAGGGCCTCGTTCCCGCCAGCTGCTGCAGTGAGGGCCCCTCTGGCGCTGCCCTGCCTTGGCAAGTCCAAAAGTGCCGCCCGCGGGGCCAGACCCCCTATGTGTACCGCATCTGTTTTGCCTGCACCCGACAGCCGACGTCATGCATGATCTGCTTCACCTGTGGACGCACGCACGCACGCACGCACAAACGCACACACACACACACACACACACACACACACACACACACACACACACACACACACACACACACACACACACACGGCGCAAACAATCTGGTGTTTAATGCCTACACACCACACACACACACACACACACACACACACACACACACACACACACACACACATACGGAGAGACAGCCAGACACGTGCGCGCGTGCGTGCCTGCGTGCGTGCGTGCATGCGTGGGTGCGTGCGTCCGTGGTTGGGTGCGTGCGTGCGTGATAGGAGAAAGAGAGGGCTTTGTGCAGGGGCACAACATGCACAGTGCCATTTGTGGACCACTGTATTGTGCATAGTGCGGAAGGGAGCAATCAGGGAGTACAGTTTAAGAACTACAGGGTCAAACGTCCAGTAAACTATCGATTGTTCTATTAAAGCTGCTGCCACAAAGGTTTGGCAGAGGGGCTCCACCGGCAGGGGCCACTTCAAAAAGCACTTGAGAGCTTGACTCCGGGCGGGGCGGTCCATCCTTTGCTTGGAAGTTGATAAGACCCCACTTATCTAAGAAGTCCCACACGCGCACGAGCGCATGCGGCTCTCCGTCCAGCAGCGTGGATAGCTCCTTGGATGGCAGGTGCCGCTCCACATTCTCGCGGTACTTGTTGATGATAGCGTTGCGGTACTCCCTGTACAGCTGCAGCAACCAGGGCCCGGAAATTCAAAAAATAATAATAAAAAAAACCCCGAACAAATGTTTTTCCAGTCTCTCGGCTGGGTTTGAACCTTGTTTAACAGTTGTCTGCAACATTTGTGGCTACAGTGTAGACACACCCCTTGGGAGCACTTCAACCGAGGGTTGACAAATCACAGCATGAGCAAGACTAAATAGAAACTAACCAGGACTTGGACCCTATCAGGCGCTCAGATTCAAGAGAGCACATTATGCTCTCCCCTGTACCCTTAGGCACCCTCCTGGAAAAGCCGAGCTTGCCAAACGAGACGCATGTCACACAGCAAAAAATGAACAATGCCTGGGAACGGGCCTCAGTGGCAGGACCCCTGCTGTGCACAACAGTCCCTTCTTCCCCTGGGAGATATGCCTAAGAACCTTCTCCCACTCCCTCCTCCCACTTGTGAAAACCCCAAAAAGGACCACAGGGTCCACCGTGATCGAAATCACTAGATTCACATGGAACGAGATTCTTTACAGGCATTGGAACGCCCAGGCTTTGTGATGAACAGCATTGCAAAGGAGAGTAATCCAGATAGGACTTGCTCGGCTCCTCGTACTTAAAATAGGAAAGTTGAGCGAATCCTAGCCGCCCACCACTTTGCCAGATATGAGACGAACTGCAAGCTGGGCAACTGGCATGTCTTAGACAAAGATGTTAAGGACATGAAACTGCTGAGCCACAACAAAGACACGCCTCAGAGAGGCTATTGTATCTCGTGTGAGCCAAGCGTGCCTGATCACAGGACGCATGATAACGTTATAACAACCCAAGAGAGAATGACCACGGTATGGAACCGGGATCAAAACCTGGGCAGGCCACTGGGACAATTGATATTACCTTTGGTGTGAGGTTGCTGCCTTTACCAGAGAAGAAGTCCGGCATGTAGGTCCGCTCCAACTCGTGGATTCTGTCGTATTTGAACCAGGCCGAGTGCGACGGCACGTGATAGAGCTGCTTTGTTGGAGGCGATGCCAATGGGCCTCCTACGCCAAACAGCAGAAAAGTTTTTCCAGTACAACAGCACACGTTTCTCCGATCCAGACA
>KV908338.1:632942-637942 GCA_002005505.1 Botryococcus braunii | reverse complement strand
CGGTGGTCATTTGCAGTCATTTGTCTTGCGGCACACTGAATGCAACACACATGTGGAGCGATTGTGACAGAACTTCGCAAACCTCACCCGCCCCGACACCCTCCACCTGTCCGCCTCCACCCCCTCTCCTTTCCCTCTGTCCCCCTCTCCATCCTGCCCTCTGGGGATGGGGTGCATGCGCACAAGCACGCACGCACAATCATCCCATGCTCTGGTCTATGTTGCTGCTCCCCATGCCCACTCGATTGGTATTGTACATAAGCTGTACGAGGATACAGTTTATGTATATTGTGCTTTGGTATTGCGCATAAGCTGTTTGAGGATACAATTATTTCTAGTATGGCAACCTGCAGCCCGGTTCGGTGATCTACATATGAGAACACGGCATTACTTGCCTGCGGAAATTGAGCAATGATCCAAAGTTGAACTTCTGATGCACGTTGGCTGACCAAGCAGTGGGGCCAACGCTGATAAACAGAACCTGATCGGGCAACTTATATAATCCCAAACCAAACCTGTACAACGAATTCCAGAAGGGAGAACAAAATCCTGGCTGCAAGTCCAGAGATGGGAGCCAAAAACACTGACACGAGCAGGTGCGAGTTGGAACCCCCACCCCTACCCCTGCCCCCACCCTCTTACCCCCTTACCCCTGCATTAACCCCCACCCCCTTACCCCTGCATTACCCAACCCCCAACCCAGCCCCCACACCCACCCCCTTACCCCTGCATTACCCCAGCCCACTTCCGTACCCTACCCTTACACCCCCCCCCCCCCAACAAAAAAAAAAAAAAAAAAAAAAAATCCCCCCCCCCCCAAAAAAAACTTCCCCAACCCTCACTTCCTTACCCTGCATTGCTGATTGGCTTTGAAAGGGGTGTCACTCTGCAATGACTGAATCACTAAATAAATAAATCTATGGATGGATGATTGATGGCTGGATGGTTGAAGGGATGGATGGCTGGCTGGCTGGCTGGCTGTTAAAATCAATCAATCAACCAACCAACCAACCAACCCAATCAATCAATCAATCAACCAACCAATCAATCAATCAGTCAATCAATCAATCAATCAATCAATCAAGGGATAGATGATTGATGGCTGGATGGCTTGGACGGATGGATGGCTAGATCGCTGGCTGTTACACCTAAGCTTGATGACCACCATGATGATAAACACACGAGCGTCACGTTCTGCAATTGTACTTTGGAGCGAGCTTCAAAAGGGCCATCGAGGACAGCATCTAGGTCAGCTTCTTGCAGCTTGGAAAGCTGAGACAGGCTGGGCGCACCCTCCTCCACAACTTCCCCTTGAAGATTGTGAACTAATCTCTGCAGCTGGTCCACCTCCAGCCCACAGGAAGAATGGATATGAACCCTAAGAGGATCCAAGAATCCCGCGTCCTTAAGCAAGCGCCTCATCTCTGCTACGAGCTGGAGATTCTGTACAAACATTGCAAATTAAAACATTGCAGATACGTACAGTTTTATTACATTATACCACAGGAGTTTACAGTATATTCCGGTTATGTGATATATCTCAGTAGTTTACAGTGCATTACGGTTATGATATGCTATGTTACAGTACTTTAAATACAAACATTGCACAACAGCTGCAGATTCTGTACAAACAGAGCACAATTGCTCAGTTTTGCTGTGTCTGCAACGGGAGGAATCCATTTGGCCCCTTTAATTAGAGCATGCGCGAAGGACCCCCGTTAACTCAGCTTTCTCTGCAACACTCTGGAACTGACATTGCTGTCAGGACAACAGTGCCCCGCATTGTAAATTCCCAGTGTATAAGGTCCTCCTCCTCCTCCCCCCCCCCGCCCCTTTTGCAATGGGCCCCAGGGCCAAGTACAGTGCAAATGATGTGATTTTGCCATGACAACGAAGGTGCATGTGTGCAGAAACACTGCATATTTTTTCTGTTCCCTCCTAACCTCCCCTCACCATCCGTCACTCGCTCCCACTCCCCCTCCCTCCCCTTCCCTCCCCCCCCCCCCCCTGCCTCCCCCCCCCCCAACTCTCTCTTCCCCTCCCTCCCCCCCCCGCCCTCCTCTCTCTCTCTCTCGCGCTCTCTCTCTCTCTCTCTCTCTCTCTCTCTCTCTCTCTCTCTCTCTCTCTCTCTCTCTCTCTCTCTCTCTCCCTCCCTCCTCCCTCCCTCCCTCCCTCCCTCCCTCCCTCCCTCCCTCCCTCCCTCCTCCCTCCCTCCCTCCCTCCCTCCCCCTCCCTCCCTCCCTCCCTCCCCCCTCCCTCCCTCCCTCCCCCCCCCCCCCTCTCCTCTCTCTCCTCTCTCTCTCTCTCCTCTCCCTCTCTCTCTCTCTCCTCTCTCTCCCTCTCTCCTCTCTCTCTCTCCTCTCTCTCTCTCTCTCTCTCTCTCTCCCCCCCCCCCCTCCCCTCTCCTCTCTCCCTCCTCCCCCCCCCCTCCTCCCCCCCCCCCCCCCCCCCCCCCCCCCTCCCCCCCCCCCCCCCCCCCCCCCCTCTCTCTCCTCTCTCTCTCTCTCTCTCCTCTCTCTCTCCTCTCTCTCTCTCTCTCTCTCTCTCCTCTCTCTCTCTCTCTCTCTCTCCTCTCTCTCTCTCTCTTCTCTCTCTCCTCTCTCTCTCTCCTCTCTCTCTCTCTCTCTCTCTCTCTCTCTCTCTCCCCCTCCCCCCCTCTCTCCCTCCTCTCCTCCCCTCCCTCCCTCCCCCTCTCCCCCCCCTCCCCCCCCCCTCCCCCCCCCCCCCCTCTCTCTCTCTCTCCTCTCTCTCTCTCTCTCTCCTCTCTCTCTCTCTCTCTCTCTCTCTCTCTCTCCCCCTCTCTCCCCCCCCCCTCCCTCCGTCTCCCTGCCCCTCCCCCTCCCTCCGCCCGTCCCCTCGCCCCCCCCCCCAAAAAAAAACCCCACCTCCTCTACCCCTCTACGCGAAGAGCAACCGCCACGTTAAAGCTGTCACTTGCCTGAGACCTGGATGCAAGACTTGAGTCGATCTTCCTTGAGTTCGTGTTCCGTATGTTCTCATACAGCTTCTTGGCAATTATAAGCAGAGGCCCATCCGGTCGAAAATCCTGGAATAACTTGGCTGGCAGCTTGGGAAAAGGCCGGGGTTGAAAGCTCTGCAGAAAAGAACTGCACAGTCAGGGTGACAGTGCAATTGCAACAGCATGGAAATGTTGATAAACAATTGGGACCAGGAGATTGGACATGCACCAAACAGCACAGCAGTCCCTCACTCATATTTGTACAAAGACCTTCGATACCCTTACTGGACCCAACCGAAGTGTTGCACTTTACTTGCACCTCCTGGACATTGCATGACCTCTTACGGGAACCAGTCAAATGTAGGCTTGAATGCTACTTGAGCTTCTTTACAGGGAGCTCAAACTCGCAAAACATAATGAGAAGGAACACACCTTTCTCCCCAGAGCTGTTTCCATGAAATGCAATAAGCTCACAATGTGACCTGCCAGATATTTGGCCGTCCATGGGCACCCTGTAGCATCTTGAAGGGACTGGACTACAGGACTTAAGCTGCGCAGGTACTCCTCGCTCTGAAGGCATCAGCACAGAACAGATGCACTCAATGCACACAGACCTTTCAAAAATTTTCCATTCCGTACACTGCATACTCCTTTACTTAAATTCGCTAGGACGGTTGCACAAGCCATGACAGAGATCAACACGTCAGTGTTCACCAGCCCTGCTATGTTGTTCCGACTGGCTTGTTACACCACCCAGCTAGACGAAGGAAAATGAAGGAAAAGTTCTAAAGCACCATGTCGCTTGTCCACTGATTAAGGTGCCTCAATTTGGCAGGCAGATAGCCAGGTCGCTTTTCAATGGGTACCACAGAGGTACGGAGCCCAGCAGAAGACGGGTAAAACTTCTGGCAATTGAACTGAAAGAGTCATAATAGTACTACATACCCAAAACGTGGTTACAAAATGCATTCACTATGGCAGCAAGATCGGTTTCTTCTTCTTTAATCCTCAACATAGCCAGGAACAGTTCAACCTGCTTTCGAAGCCCAATACTTTACGTGTACCAAAAAAAGGTATTAAGCTGTGTCCCTGTGGACTGTCCATTATTTGTGTTCTCGCAGCTCTTCTGGTTAGCACCTCACTGTGCTCAGGGTAGAATCGGTGCCCCTATTAGGGACAAAGGACCCGGGATGGCTTGACGAGCACCCAGTAATGATCTTCCGTCATAAGTGTTAACGCAAGTCCTACCCAGGTTCAAAGATTACTAAAATTTGGAGGAGATTGACATCGGCTGTTTTGGACTACAAATCAGGCGAAGGTCCCGCCAGAACCCCCCAGCACATTAAACCGTTTCTGTCCATCTCAATTCAAAGCAAACGCAGACAAAATGGAGGATCATTAATCAAGTTGTCACCTCGTAATCTTCGAGACGATACGAGATCTCCCTCAGGAATCGTCTGTTCGCCATACCGTTAAACTTCCGGTCAGACCAGAAGTGAACACCTGCAGAGCTGCAATGTAGAGCTTTGATTCATCGAAATCGAAGGTAGGCCGCTGCGAAGTCCATGATGAAAGTGCAATGGTGACATGACCCGGGTGCGACAAGTGAACTGAAACATTGATCGGATGACCGGCTCAACTAGGCGGCTGTTGATTCAATTGATCCGGATCCCCCAGCGGGCGACGCCCAACTCGGTGTTGCACATCGATATGCAGACTGTGAAACTTCGCAAATTATTTAGTATTAATTAGTATTAAGAGTGAAGCCTTTCCTAACCGCACACCATAAATCCGCCATGCGGGTTATGGTGTGCGGTCAGGATAGGCTTCACTCTTAAAAACTCTAAGTAGTCCGCTGCCGTCGCTCAAAGCAAGCAGCATAGTGCCGGAGATGCCGCGAAGTGTCTCAATTTTTCCGGGTTTCTCGAAACCTCAGAAGTCCAAACCGTCTAATAACATGAAAAACCTTGTGGGCTGCCTAGACAGCATGGAAGTAGTACAATAACGAAGCAAGCAAGAAGAAGAAAATGATGTTCTTGAA
>KV908338.1:617942-630442 GCA_002005505.1 Botryococcus braunii | reverse complement strand
AATACCATCAAACTGAAGAAGGGCGAACACATGCCCCTGCCAATGTAATAGGGAGAACATATGCCACATGCCAATGTAACGGTGCGAAGCCCCATGAAAAGAGGAATACACTCCCGCCGGGCAGTCACGTAAGCACCGGCTGCTGGGATCCCTCCCGGTACGAAGAGTGCAGTGAGCTCAATGGTAAAGCATGTGTTCTCCCAATCCTAAGGAACACTTCCATAAAAAGAAACTTTTTGGAACGCACAACTTACTCGTTGGCTCTACAGAGGAAGGAGGAGGAATGGGGGGGGAGAGAGAAAGAGAGAGAGAGAGTGAGAGAGAGAGAGAAAGAGAGAGAGAGAGAGAGGGGGGGGAGGGAGAGAGGGGGGGAGAGAGAGGTGGGGGGGGGCGGAGGGAGGGAGGGTGGGAGGGAGGACGGGAGGGAGACTCCCTGGGAGGGGGGGGTCTCGGGGGGGGGGGGGGGCATGCCTCTCTTTCCCTTCCCCCTCCTTCCCTCTTTCCCTTACTTCCCCCACTCGTTTTAACCTGCTCTCCCTTGTTCTCCTCCAAACCTCACTATTCATGTATCCAGTTCTTTCGATCTCAATCTTTGTTGTTTTAGGGTCATGAGTTCTTGGCCCGCGGCATTCACATGTGCACACCACCATGTATGACACATGGCAAACGACCTAAATGTACTTGTGCTCTGAACTCTCAGTTCTTGCACTTCCCAAGTTTCCCACTTTCCACGACTGTCACAAAAATATTCACTAGCAGCAGGAAAACATCCCCCAAAAAATTCCCCCTTACACATCAAAAACATCCATCATGCAGAAGAAGGTTACGTAGATGGGCAAAGGAGGGGATTTGCCCATTGGGATTTGGGGATGTGGAAGGGGCCATGATTTTCGCGTGTTTGTTTGAACTTTGAGGCTCGTCCATGACCCAGAAGGTCTCGGACGTCAGAGGTTTGGAGTAAGCAGTGAAATGAGTTTTGGACCGGGCGCAAAAAGAGGAGAAGCAGTTGCGGTTGACGTGACCCTGAACTTCAGGGGCCGTAGAATGACATCAACCCCCAAAGGAAGGAAGGAAGGGCTGATGAGATGGACAACCAAACACAGAAACAGCAATACACCGTCAGACAGAGCCGGGTCATGCACACATTACCCTTTTCGATATACACCGAGAGGCAGTGTTGTGTTCAGCCTGGTGTAAAGCAATAGTCAGTGAAGGGCTCTGTAAACGCGTAAAGGGCTATACATAGTGTGAATGCTGTGGCTCACATAGTGTGAATGCTGTGGCTCACATAGTGTGAATGCTGTGGCTCACACCGAGTCGTAAGCCTGAGGGGGCCTGTGAGCCTGTGACTCACAGGGTGGTTTTCCCCTTTTCAACAGCAGTGTGAGGGGCCCTCACTCAGGGCGTGGGCGGCACGAGGGTCTCCTCCCGCGGTTTCATGCCCGAGATCTACAGCATCCAA
This sequence comes from Botryococcus braunii, assembly GCA_002005505.1. NCBI lineage: Eukaryota > Viridiplantae > Chlorophyta > Trebouxiophyceae > Botryococcus > Botryococcus braunii. The sequence goes on along the minus strand of KV908338.1, from coordinate 628,980 downwards.
GCCCAGCCGCGCACGTTGTCGATCTGAAGGACTTTCAACTGCACAGATGCAGCAGGGTCTAGCAACTCCCTCATTTCCAATTTTCATACGACTGGGCTAAATGCACGAAGTTATCTGTGCTTTGCTGGGCCAGGAAGTGGGGGAGGTGTTTGCGCAACTGACGAGAGGGAGCGTTCAGATTGCCTTCTTGGATGCTGCGTTACTCGTCTGGGTCTGTATTTGCAGTAAAGATTGCATATAGTTTGGATGTCGCCAGGATCGGCCCTAAGGCCGGAAGCATCCAAGTGGGATTCTAGAATTCGGAAGGATCCTGGTTATTTGCCAGGGCGCCTAAAACCCTTAAACCCCGTGAAGTGCAGATTTTGAATAGGATGAATTGCTTCGAAGGTAAATCATATGTTTTCGTAATACATTGCCGCTATGACATAGCCCTTGTTGGCTGTTCGCCGTCACCTCTGATCCCTTGGGTTGCGGACAAACCCTTCGAGATTTAGTGAGTTGCTTGTAATTGAAAGCTTCAGAAACTTAAGAGGATGGAGCGTTGTTAAATAATGTCTCCATGTTTGGTTGACATTTTTTCGAGAGCTCTTGTGGGCACTCTCTAACATCACAATTTCCGCAAACACTTTTTCTGATGACGTCTGACTTGTGAAACAGTTGCAGATGAAAACGCTGGTCAGGCTTCACAAGGCCTTCAAGGAGAATGTTCGCGGAGCGCACCTCTTTCCACCGGTGTTGCACCGTCTTCGACAGAGGATCAGGGCTGTATTGCCAAACCGAATCTTGTTGCAGAGTTTGAGCAATACTTCAGATATTCAGCAAGGACGTGGAAGGGGAAATCGCCCATGGTTTTTTTGAAGGATTGGTGCTTGAAGAAGAAGGTACTCCTTCTGTCAGTGTGATAGTTGGGATCCCTAGAATTCCATCCTTCACGTTGTGCTGCTTTAAATGCACATGACGTGTTGTAATGTTGTTGTACTGTTTGTTGCGTTATTGTTTAAGATTGACTGGCCAGTCATTGGGTATGGCAGTAGCTTAGCAGGCTTGACGGCTTTGCAAGGTTTCTGCGCAGATACCCGAAGTTTGCTACAACGTGGCTGATAGCAAAATCGGGTCGTCTATGTATGCAGCCGCGTGCATATTGCCGCATCTTGGCGTCCAGATTGTCCCATGTAGGCCTCCCCCATTTCTGCGCCATGTTCCTCAAACACACCTCCTTTTCAGTGTTGACGTCTGGCAACAACCTAGGCATGTTACTCTTTCCGACAAAGTCTTCATACTACATCGCTGTTGTTCTGCAATTGTAGTAACAACAGCTATCTCATTTGCATCATTGTTTAATTCAGTACCTGATCGTGTGCGTGATCTTGTGCGTGGCTGCGTGACCTTAAATGTCGTGAAGGCAAATGAATACCTGTCCTTACATGTCGTGAAGGCAAACAATTAGATAAGGCATAGTGAACCCTGATGATTTGAATTTTAGAGGCTGAATGGGGTCCCCAAGAGTGCTGCAGTACGGCCATTTTCAACAGACACGGAAGCAAGGGAAAATTCCGCTCTTTGTGCAATTTTATTCCTCGAAGGAGTGATAACGCATGAGGAGCGGGCTTGGGTATCAATAAGACATGCCGCCGACTCTGTCAGCCTAGCGTTTGTCGGCCAAGTCCCCAGCACAGCGGATGCCCATAAACACTTGGAAACTAAGGCGCAAAGTCTCAGTGATCAGCTGGTGAGCACATCTTGCGTTTCCCAGTTTAGAAAAGTTAATGGGTGTATTTCCGAAGGCCACGGACAGCGACACCAAAGAGAGTTCATTTCCCTCAAGGCAGTACATCTTAGGGTTAGGCAGAGGAGACCGCATCTGGAGGTCAAATCTGCCTTGTAGGACTGAAGGGCTTCATCTTCCCCTGTATGGCGGTTGGATTGCGAGTGAAATGTAAATAGCTTAAGTGTAATATGTTATGTGTAATATTGATGTCATAGTGGGAAATACATTGAGTGACCTTGTCATGACTTGGAGCCAAGGAGGGTTGAATATTTTTGTTTGCTCATCTTTGTGGAGTAAGGCGGCAATCCAGCATAGGATGCGCTTGATTTGGGTTCACACACAAACACACACCTTGGAATTCTGGAGCCCAGAAACGGGCATCGAGCACATTAGATTGGAGTTGTGGAAAATGGTACCAGAATAAGAATGCTGACATGGGTCACACACATTTTATTTTAGATCCATGATCGATGTAAGCCCAAGGCTTCCGTAGATGTTTATCCTTATGGAGTCAGATGGCCTTTCGCGAAGGAAAACGAGTGTGTACTTGATGGGAAGAGGGATCTTTGGCAGCCTACTTTTTCTATCAAACCCCAGAGGATTAGCAAAAACAAAATTTCTGCCTGAAAGACTTCTTAAGGGTTCCAGGATATGCTTGAGTATTTGATTTGATCCACAGGAATGCGAGATATTCCCAATGGGATAGATTTATATGTGTCGCACTAAAACCAACACTGGTAATCTGGTTAAGAGACTAAGATCTAGAGAGAAAGCAGCCAGAAGGAAAACAGCAAACTGGCTCGTTAACTGAAGTAAGGAGGAGGGCCGACCAGTTTCAATATCCCGACAGGTTTGGAAGGTGGCACGGTCATGGGGAGCCGGCCTTTATTTAATTAAAAATAATTAAAAAAATAATTTAAAAAAAAACACACAATTCTTCTCACTGGACACTGATGTATTGAGTCTGTGACCTGTCCGTGCTGGAAACTAAGTGGGAACCCTCAACCCCTGTCCAATAAGGGGAACTTACCCATAGCTCAACAAGGGTTCACATCACCGCATTCCACAGTAATGTACAGGATGGACTTTGCTGGAGCCCCCAAAAATGACGGCGATAACTTTGTTGGCCCAACAGGAGAATGACAGGGTTTGCAGAATTTAACTGCAATCAATGGTTGCAAACTGAGGACTTGTTAAGAAACACAGCGGGCTGCTATTAACAGAGCTTTATGAAGAAGGGGATGTGGGATTTCGTTTTGCAGGAACAATTGAAGAAATACTATGGCGAGAAAATGTTGGAATTAGAAACGAACCTGGCCAAGGTGCGTGAACAGAAGGAGACTCTGGCCGCTGGTGGGCACGACGCCAAGGTGAGCGAGACACTATGGGTGGTCTCCACTGCTGGTGCTCTCACATCCAAGGGATTTGTATAACCCATGCCGCATTTTATGGTCATGAAGAGTTTACATATTATGGTGCGGCCGTGGCATCGTGTTGGAAGCTAACAGGCAACTTTAATGCCGTGCCTTGTGACATGAGCAGGCCGTTATTCAGGACGTGGCGACACAGATCATTCTGGAGAGGAGGCGTGTGTACTCCAAACCAAAAAGGCTAAAGCCACAGAGAAGCAACAACTTGGAAAAGAACCCAGTTCAGGTACGTGGCTTACTTGAAAACACAAGACCCCTGCCGCCCTAAGGAGTGGTTGCATCATGCTAGTACCTGCAGTTGTTTACGACCTTTGTTCCATGGACAAGCTCCCTCCGCCGCACCCCCCCCAACTTTTCCTTATTTCTCTCCATTTTTCTACCTCCATCCGTGCCTCCCTGCACTGCTCCTTTTGCCTCCCTGCCCTCCTCCCTCATCAGTGCGCCCCCCCCGCCTCTCCCTCCCTCGCTCGCTCGCTCTCACTCGCTCGCTTGCCCGCTCGCCCCCGCACTCTCTCTCTCTCTCTCTCTCTCTCTCTCTCTCTCTCTCTCTCTCTCTCTCTCTCTCTCTCTCTCTCTCTCTCTCTCTCTCTCTGTCTCTCTCTCTCTCTCTCTCTCTCTCTCTCTCTCTCTCTCTCTCTCTCTCTCTCTCTCTCTCTCTCTCTCTCTCTCTCTCTCTCTCTCTCTCTCTCTCTCTCTCTCTCTCTCTCTCGCTCGCTCGCTCGCTCGCTCGCTCTCACTCGTTCGCTTGCCCGCTCGCGCGCGCTCTCTCTCTCTCTCTCTCTCTCTCCTCTCTCTCTCTCTCTCTCCTCTCTCTCTCTCTCTCTCTCTCTCTCTCTCCTCTCTCTCTCCTCTCTCTTCTCTCTCTCTCTCTCTCTCTCTCCTCTCTCTCTCTCTCTCTCTCTCTCTCTCTCTCTCTCTCTCTATCTGTGTGTGTGTGTGTGTGTGTGTGTGTGTGTGTGTGTGTGTGTGTGTGTGCGTGCGTGTGTGTTTGTGTGTAACCTCCCTCTGCCTCCCAGAACTCTGACTCCCCAAACAGCAAATGAGACAGGGCACCGCCAAGGGGCTCTTTGCAAGTATGAGGTTTATGATGTGCGTTTGTGACATTAACACTTTTGAACATGTAAGCCTCAGGTAAATGGATGTGATCAAGCAATTGCAAGCGTGTGGGAGAGGCATTTGCTGAACGTCATTCTGCAACGTCATTGCGTACCACAAGGCCATGGTGGTGGCATAACCCAGTGGACTACGTGTGATGATTCTTGGGGGAAGGACTTAACATAATTGTTAAGATGTGTTGGGGAACAAACTCCATATGTTGTTGTGGGCTCCTTTTTAGAAGAAGTTTGTTACGCGGACGATGCGGGACTGCACAGGCTCTGAAGGAGCTGTGCGACAAGCGAAAATGGAGCCAGCCCTATTACAAGTTTTTCAAAACACCATTTGGTGACGCCCACCAATGTTTATTGTGTATCAAAAATGTGGAAAACCAAATGCCAAAGTTGATTTCCGAACCGGCTGGAAATCAAAAGAATGCGAAGAGCCAAGTTGCAGCTTGTGCCTTGCAAAAATTGAGCGAATTGGGCTATGGTCTGGATCTGCCCGAGGCACAGAAGCCTTCCTCCTTCGCATGAAGTGGACCATGTGGTGCATTTCATTGCCAGTTTGATACTGCGGGCTCCATGTACATGCAAATGTTGAGCTTCAGTGTGAGATGGCTGCAAAGGTGCCTCACCAATGCCAGGGCGTGCGAAGGCTTATGGAAGCACTTTTTGTTGTTCCAGCCCCCATCCTGTTATGGAAGGCACCCCCTCTTTTGAGGGCTTAGCATCTTTGACCAAACGAAGTCAGTAACTTCAACGGTGCAGAGTGTGCTATTGGTAAAGCACTCAACACCCGGCGAATCCCCCAGGGTGCAGTCCTCTGCTTGCAAGCAATTTGAAGTTGAAGAGGTGGGGGTACAGCTTTGGGAGAGTGAAAAGGCTGCGAATGCATCCTTTCCCCTATCCCGGCAGTTTTGTTTTGCCGTGATGATGTCTGGGCCAAGCTGGCGTGGCCTTGGATTTGAAGTGCAGCTCTGTAGTTCTATTAGTATCAGCTCCTCGCTCGCTCCTCATGTGAGCTGAGGGATACCGTTGAAGCTCGAATTAGTTTCGGGTCCCAGTGTTCGAGTGGGGCAGCAAGGCTGGTGTGGTTTGGAGTCCAAACTGTCAACCAGATCATTAGCCTGCTGCTTCCCTCGGGGACAGACCACCGAACAGGGAATGGTGTGGCATTAAGGGCTTGAAGGTTGGAAAGGGTTAGTGGTACATTAGGTGGTACATTCAAGCATCACAGTTTACCCCAACAGTTCCCTTCACGCGTGTGCCCATGTTCTGAGGCTTGAGAGAAGCTTTGAGGCCTGCACTTATCTGTAGTGCATGCAAACCTAACCCCTCTGCTTGTCAGGGGGTTGAAGTCTGGCAGGTCACCCTCATAGTTGCAAGCTCTGCAGGCCTGGTCTGCCCGGGCAGGGGCGCGAAGTGGCGCCTAGGGCCCACCTTGAGCAACTATGAATGAGGTATGGTGTTGCCGTCGTCCCTCGAGTTGGCAGATTCTGAAAACATTTTCTCAGGGTTGGGCCGGGGGGGACTGGGGGGGAGACGGCGGCCTGAAGTGTTCGCCGGCACCATGGAGTACTAAACCCTCTCGACCCTTCGTTTTGAGGTGTAGACATGCAGAGCTTTTGCTGACCTGCTATTTTGGCGCATGCTGTGCATTCTCAGATCATGTGTGATGGAATGCATGCATGGGCTGTCGGCCGCAGGCTGCTGCTGATTGCTTCTATAAAGGCCAGGGATGAGGGTGTCCGGTGCATTGGAGATCAATGCCTGCACCATGAAGGGGGTGGTAAGAAGCTTAGCATCACTTATCACACGATAAACTCATATGGGCATATGGGGTTGAAATCAGGCTGGGAGTGTATGAGAATGTGTGGATGTAGGGGGGCATGCGGATCGAAGAGAGGTGTCCAGAGAGTGAAGTGGGGGGCGGGGGGAGAGGAGAGGAGAGAAGGCGAGAGGGGAGAGAGAGGTGAGAAAGTAGGAGAGCAATGCACTGAGAGTGTGTTTGTGGGGGTGTGCATGTGCGTGTTGGGGGGGGGGGCGAGGCGATGGGGGAAGGGGAGATTTTGCAAATGAACTGGTCCACATATCATAAAAGAGGTCCTGTGCCCTCCTCCGGGGGTGCAGCATGTGGCGGGATGAGAGGGGGCTGGAGCTTGCAATAGCCACTGTGTGTGTGTGTTCTTGGGGTGGATTTTGCCTTTTTTTTTGGGGGGGGGGGGGCGCGTTGAAGGGATGTCAAAGATTAATGGAAGGTTCTGGCAGACGAGGCTGATGGTCAAGGTGGCTTTGCAGTCATTAATGCAACTCCAGCGAGTGCGCAGCAGCCAGAATCTCTACAGGGTCAGGTGGGATACTCCACTTGGGAACCTGGAAGGTGTTTAGCTTATTTAAATGCCGACAACAGTTTTACAGTCGTATCCGCGCTTGGAAAACTGTTGTTTATGACATCAAGACGTTCATGATCTCGGCCTATCCTGCGGAGGTTGGTCAAGTGGAAATGCCATGTGCTGGTCCTTAATCCCCATGCAATGGCTGGCCACCGAAGAGATCATGTGGTCAACAAAGGTTAACTTGGCAGATGCCACATTTGAAGAAGAATTCAAAACGGAGCTGGAAGTATTTGTTAGGCTCATTCTTTCTAACAACCGTAAGCCTTTTGAGGCTAGGCACTTGGTTGTGCGAAATATGCTTGAGTAATTCCTAACTCGTTCCTCGAAGAACTACTATGGGAATGTTGCCTGGATCTAGACACGTTGCATGCTTTTTGCTATATGAAGCTCCGTGCTATGGCATGAGAACCCCATTTAAGAGATCCGGGAATGTTTCTGAAGTGAAGTGTCGTGTCCCAGCTGAAGTGAAGTGGCATTTCCCAGCTGAAGTGAAGTGTCATGTCCCAGCTGAAGTGAAGTGGCATTTCCCAGCTGAAGTGAAGTGGCATTTCCCAGCTGAAGTGAAGTGGCATGTCCCAGCTGAAGTGAAGTGGCATTTCCCAGCTGAAGTGATGCGTCATTTCGATGTTTCCGGATTGAAGCCGGCTGAAGAATGCTAAATCTTCAATTGCCATGAGGCCAGAATCGCTGTATCACTCCCATGCAGGGTTTGGATATTCTTCCAGAGGAAGAACTCTATTTAGTTGTTGTCTGATGCCGCTAGCTGTGCTAGCACAGCTAGCACTAAACGGTCGATTGGTTCATATGCAATTGCAAGCGTCATGTTAGGCCACGAATTTACGACTTTCCCTGTATAAAGAAGGTTTTTACAGATTTTGCGGAAGTGGAATCCAGGCCTAATGCTCGCTCATGTGTGTATGTGCACAGATATGAAACGTGTCTATACACATTTGGGTGGCAACTGAAACAGGCAATGCAGTAGGCAATATTCGGTCCTACGTTTGGATACGAGACAGGCATTGCGGCAGGACTCATTTCATCCTACATTTTGCCGTTACATTGTGTTCCAGGCGTTTCCAATGCAACCATGATAGATTTGAGAGGACGAGTTCACTGAGGTTCATATATGTGTGGGGAAGCTAGAACACGTAATCTGCCACAACAGATGCCGTGATTTGCCCGACTCACTGCTTATGTTATGACAGTGTTGCTCACGGGCAGACCTTCAGACAAACTTGTTCATTCCTCTACAACACAATTAAGCGGGCTCGGAAACATCCAAAAGTGAACTTTTGGGACGTGCTTGGATTCATATGACTGTCCTTATGCTCGACAGGACAGTTGATCCCATGATTAGACTAGGAGAGTTGCGAGGGACCCAGCTGTGTGGGTCCCTGGGGGGCCAGACGTGCGACCACAATCAAGTGATGGCATCGACAGCTGAGGCATTCGTTTTGGTAGGCTAAAGATGCCTGGATTTTGATGCCATGTCGCAGAGCCTGTCTGAATCTGTACATGCTGTATGTTCTGGATGTGAACCATCCGACTTGTGACTGAAATGCGTACGGCGCATGTTTGCTGTCTTCCTTTGGGCTTCGCCCACATCGCTGAGTCAGGAGCGCTGTCGCACTTTGACATGTTCTCTGAACGTCGGTAGTGCGCTTGTGTGATCCCTGGAGATCTCGCTGCCAGTTCGTTCCACACATTGGATGTGGAGACCATGCATGCAAGTCAGGCTTACGGAGAATTATGTAAGATTGGCACACCCTTCCCTCCATGCTCTTGTTGGTGGTTCATGCTGGTGTAGCTAGGATTTGGTGTTGCAGTATTACCTGCCAGAAACGGTGTTATGGCAGGTATCTCAGCTCAGAGGGCGAGGCCTCACCAGGACTCTGATTCGGTATATGCCCTGATCAGGGGGCGTCATGAGGAAATGTATCTATGATGGTGTGTACTCATAATAGGTCTCAGATCGGGTATATACATATATGTGCCCCGGGGAAATGTATCTATGATGGGGTGTACTCACAATGGGTCCCCTGGTGGCAAGAAATTGGAGCGTATTTTCAGGCATCCTGGGGTGATAGCCTTCGCGTCCAGCGACATTATGTGATCCTAAATGACAGTAATGTAAAGTTGCATTACGGTAAAGTTCCAAGCTTACAAGCCGGCCAGCTGGAATGGTCTTAAGGAGTAAAGTCTGGAAGTAGTGGTCCTTGAAATGCATGGAAGGCGCCTCTCGAATTTTGGAAGATGAGATCCGTGTGATCTGGGTTCTGAGAGGCTTATGGGAGATCTGGGTGTCATCTGGGGAATCTCAAAGGACGTTGGGAATGTGAGACTCACCATTTATTTGCCCCGCAGAGTACAGTCCTCGTGGATGGCCATCTCCTTGTATGCTTTCAGAGTCGAGCCGCCTTGCACTTTTTCTTGGTGCAGAAGAGCTGACGATATGGCGTGGCAATTGAGTGTAGGCAAACCTTGGAAATAGGAAGTCTGGCAAGCTTGCTATTTCCATTTAAGTCCTATAAGGTTTACGATTAGGGTATGCGTCACTTTAAAGTCTATATCTTGGAAGTGGCAAGTCTGGCCTGTGTTGCCGAACTAGGGGGCATCAGGCAACCAGCATATGTTGGGCAGTGAGCCATGTCCAGGGGTGCCACCGAATCCACTTACATATATCTGACTGGCCTCGACCATATAGTCGTGAGGGTCTTTGGGCTCAAGGTCAGGTTTTGACGGGAAGGGTTTCGCGTGCAGAGAAGGGTGCATTATGGCAAAATGGGGGGGGTATGTGGCTTCCCTGGTTCTTCAACGGCTACTACCGTAACGATTCATATGCCAGGTGTCGATTAAAGTAGGCAAAGGGCAGCTGGTGCCCAAGACGTGACGCGAGAGGTTGAAGGTTGAACCGTTCCTTCACAGAGAGCTACCTTTGCCATGGATAGCGGACCCCACATAGGGTAGACCATGACCCTACAGACTCACAGTGATACTGGGTCGAGGGGGGGCTGAGGGTGTGATGTTGCCTACAGGTCTGTGCTGGCCTTGGCTAATATCTCTGTGCTGTAACATGTGCTGCCTCAATCCCACCTTGAATTCCTCTGTGCGCCCGCGCACGCGCGCGTGCGTGTGCTTGTGGGTGTGCGTGTGCGTGTGCGCCCCCGCGCGCGTGGGTGTGTGTGTGTGTGTGTGTGTGTGTGTGTGTGTGTGTGTGTGTGTGTGTGTGTGTGTGTGTTCGCCTATATTGTCTGCAAGCTCAGTACGGTCCGCCAAAGCAAGAACACTCCCCTGGACTTGTTCCTACCTCAATTATAACACGTTCTCCCCGCTGTGAATGTACAGACACGGGCACAGACATGGGCATGGGCACAGACACGGGTACAGACACAGGCAGCATGACGGTGTGCCACACCCATCTGAACTGTACACCCACGGTCGCCATTCACAATCTCCGCATTGTGCCAGGTCATCCATGGACGGCAACCATCTTCGTGGGGAGAAGTTGTAGTGCCAACGAACCTTTCAACAAGCCCTCTAAAGTGGGGCGCTGGGCCCGAGTTACGACAGCCGTCGAGCCACCACCCACTTAGGCCATGGGGTGTCTTGTACACAAGGGGTGTCGCTCAGTATAGGATCCCAAACTAGGATGCTGAATAAGAGCCGATAATACAGGGTGGGCCGAGATCGACTACCTGGGCTGCGAGGGTAGTCAAATGATCAGTACCTCACTGTGTATGTGTGTGTGTGTGTGTGTGTGTGTGTGTGTGTGTGTGTGTGTGTGTGTGTGTGTGTGTGTGTGTGTGTGTGTGTGTGTGTGTGCGTGTGCGTGCGTGCGTGCGTGCGTGCTGTGGTGTGTGTGTGTGTGTGTGTGTGTGTGTGTGTGTGTGTGTGTGTGTGTGTGTGTGTGTGTGTGTGTGTGTGTGTGTGTGTGTGTGTGTGTGTGTGTGTGTGTGTGCAGGTGCAGGCGTAGGGCTCTTTCAATCCTCCCTTCTGTCTCTCTTCCGTTATCTCTCTTCCTCTCTCTCCCTGCCTCCCCTACCTCCCTCCCTCCCTCCCTCCCTCCCTCCCTCCCTCCCCGCCCTCTCTCTCTCTCTCTCTCTCTCTCTCTCTCTCTCTCTCTCTCTCTCTCTCTCTCTCTCTCTCTCTCTCTCTCTCTCTCTCTCTCTCTCTCTCTATCTCTCTCTCTTTCCCTCCCCCTCCCGTGTGTGTGTGTGTTTCTGTGTGTGTGTGTGTGTGTGTGTGTGTGTGTGTGTGTGTGTGTGTGCGTGTGTGTGTGTGTGTGTGCGTGCATGCGTGTATGTGTGTGTGCGTGTGTGTGTGTGTGCGTGCGTGTGTGTGTGTGTG
>KV908338.1:552942-615442 GCA_002005505.1 Botryococcus braunii | reverse complement strand
TGTGTGTGCATGTGAGCACATGTGTCTGCGCGGCATGTGGGCAAGTGTGTCCGAGGTTCTATGGTGGCTTGCATCCACCAGTGCTTGACTGACACGTGGCTTGAACAAGGGAACTTCCGGAGTGAAAAGCTTTGGAGACAGTCCTGGCAGTGTTGGGGAGGGTGGTGGGGACAACGAGGCTGATCCCACAGCCAATGGCCGGGTGCCTGGGGATTCCAGGGACTCACGACAGTTAAATAATATTATCTTTGTGGTTTTGGCCACTTTGGTAACATCCCGAAAACCTTATTCAACAACACTGGTGAGAAAGAAGAAGAAAGAAAGAATGAGTGAGGAACCTGGGACTGGCGCATACTGGGACACATGCACAGGCAATGGTGGCCCAAGCAACCAAGTTGACATTATGCCTAGCAGTCCTGGCAGAAACTGGGACAGGGCTCTCCACAGGGGACTGCAGACGCAGTCCCCAGCAGGGGAGCGATGTGACTGAGTTGACGGGCTTCCGGGCAAGGGGATGGGTCAAGCGGTCTCGTCAAGGGACTGGCCTGATCGATGCTGGAGTGGATTTTGAATCAAGGGCAGTAGTGCGCGGGACCCCTGGCGCAGTCTCATCAAGGGACCCGGTCCCTCGGATTGACATGGCCGGTACTGAGGGACCCATAGCGCAGGGATCCAGTCCCTGAGACTGACAGGGCCAGAATTGAGGGACTCCTGGTGCAGTCTCACCAAGGGACCAAGTCTCTCAGATTGTCGGGGCCAGTACCAAGGGACTCCTGGCGCAGTCTCATCAAGGGACCAAGTCCCTCAGACTGACAGGGTCAGTACCAAGGGACTCCTGGTGCAGTCTGAGCAAGGGTTTGGGAATCTCATCCGGGGGTTGAATACTGTATCATTTTCGCATCCCGTCCGTGGTAATGCGTGGGGACATGCACAAGGGCGGACACTTGGGGTAGTGGTCTCAGTCCATGTTCCGTCCCCTGCGTGTGCCGGCTAATGTACACGCTTACACCACTTTTTCTAAGGGATCAGGTCCCTCAGTTTGACAGGGGCACATTGTCGAGGGACTCCTGGTGCGGATTGGGCAAGGGATCAAGTCCCTCGGAGTGCCAGAACCCTGTTCGGGGAAGTGACCTCTTTTTTGTGGGGGTTTGCAATGGGCGCAGCTGCCTTCGAGACCGGCCGCGGCAGCAGCTGTGGTGGGTATGGGGCTGCTGTGGGCGGCGGTGGGAGGAGTTCTGCTATTGGCTACTGAGTACGTTGAAAGCAGCGCAACCAAGTGCGTGCCCCATCCCGCTGTACAGGAAACTGTACCATCATCTGCTGCGCATCGTACGTTTCTACAAACGTCTCTCTCTGACTTTAACGGTCTCCCCCCACTTTCCGGTTTTTGCTCTGTAGTGTGTTGGGTTCCTAGCTCCATTCTTCTTCTGGTACTTGGTTTCCATTGGGGTGCAATATGTTTTCCCCCCCGGGGGGGGGGGGTTTGAGAGGGCGCGTCATCCCTCTCAGAGTGGGAAGTGTGTGTCATCCCTCTCAGAGTTGGAAGTGAGTCTCATCCCTCTCAGAGTGAGAAGTGGGTTTGTTTCTGTCGATGGAAACAGAGGGTGCCCAAGTCCAGAGGGTGCCCAACTCTTGAGAGGAGTTGGGTGTGGGGGCCTCTCGCCAGTGTTTGGGTGCCAGGATCTGAATAAGTTCACTCGTTAGAGTTATACCAAGCAATGTACTTTTCAAACCGGTGGGATGGGAGTGTAGGGTGGTGTACTTCATTCTCTCAGGGGGCTGCTTACTGGTGGCAGCCACCACCACGCACGGCCTGGCTGGTAAGCTGCGGTACGAAGTCAGCCACAAGAATGATTCTGGCCTGCCTCCCTGGCAGTGGCGCTTCTTTCAGCCCTTCAGGTGATGCTCTTCCCACCCCCGTCCCCGCCCCCCCCCACACACACACACACACGCACGCACGCACGCCAGCCCCCCCCCCACACACACACACACGCATGCATGCAGGTGCGCACGCACACGCCCACCACACGCACACGCACACGTCCACACACACGCGCGCGCGCGCACACACACACACACACACACACACACACACATATACACAAGCACACACACAAACACACACACACACACACGCACACACACACACACACACACACACACACACACACACACACACACACACACACACACACACACACACACACACACACACACACCCACCCACCCACCCACCACCTGTCGCGGTGACGCCATCAAAAGCCGGAACTGCGCCCCCCGGGGGGGGGGGGGTGCGACAGCATTTGTAGCCACGCCTCTTGGAGAGAGAAGCTGTGTGAGGAGCTGTGTGAGAAGTTGTGTGAGAAGCTGTGTGAGAAGCTGTGTGAAAAGGGGAGGCGGGGGGGAGCAGGGGCGGCAAGGCATTTGTAGCCACGCAGGCGCTGGGATGGGCCCTCTTCAGCGCAGCCCTGGCGTGCCTGTTTTGGCTGTGCGCCCAGGTCGTCGCGGGGGTTGCCTATTGCATCCGCTGCTGGATTTTCGCCACCTCCTCCCTCATGTTTTTTGCCCAGCTGGTGCGTCCAACACTCGCTTGCACCGCGCCCCTGCATCTCCCAACCGTCTCGCTATTCCCCTGAGTATTCGAACTGTCCTCCCTTTTTCCTGCATTTTCCAATGTCATCCCTTTTTTTCCCCCCTGCATTTTCCAGTATCCTTTTCCCCTGCGTTTTTCCAATCGTCTCCCTATTTCCCCTGCATTTTCCAATGTCCTCTCCTGTTTTCCAGCAATCTCCGCAATGTCCTCCTTGTCCCCTGCACGTTCCCCTTCTTTTTCCCCTGCATCTCCCATTGTCCACTGCATGTTCCATTGCCCTCATATGCTCCTGAATTCCCCACGTGTCCTCCTTACCCCCTACATTTTCCGATGCCCCTTGTTTCCCCTCCCGCAGGTGGTCGCGAAGGAGTTCGACGAGGCATTTCCCCCCCCCCCCCCACCCTGCATACTCCACTTGTACTACTTTTCCGTTACAGTTTCCAGGTCTCCTCACTCAGGCTCTGACAGGAGCTTTGCCTTCTGCAGTTGGCACCTTCTGCGACAATTACTGAATCTAATGAAAAAAACTGTCCTCTCTGAAATCAAAGAAATGAAATGGCGCGGGGCCGGTGCATGCCTGGCAACCCTCTGTGCTCTTCTCCTTCCCTTGCACCTCCCTTTCCCCACAATCCCCACATCCCGCAGTTGCAACAACCAAGCGTGCACGACACACGTACATCTGTCACACAAGGCGCACATGCTGGACATGCCCAACCTCAGTAGGGCGTGTCCACAATGCCCGCCACGCACGACACACGCACATGCAATTCACATGATGCAGGTGCGCTGCTTAAGTTGCCTCCCATCTCCTGCACGACACATGCACGTGCCCTGCTGAAACTTTACCTCCCATCTCCTGCACGACACATGCACATGCAGTGCGCAAGGTGCACACGCACCGCTGAAACTTTGCCCTCCCAACTCTGCACGCCACATGCACACGCAATTGCACATGCTCGCGCACGTGGTGCAATGCACTGCTGCAACTTTGCCTCCCAGGCTCTGCACGACACGTGAACGCGCGGTAGGCACGGTGCACAAATGGACGTGCGGTATACACGGCGCACATGCACTGCTGAAAGGTTAATCCCCAAATGGACATGCGGTACGCACGGTGCACATGCACTGAAAGGTTGGTCCCCACATGGACATGCGGTACACAAATGGACATGCGGTACACACGGTGCACATGCACTGAGGAAAGGTCAGTCCCCAAACGTCCACCGCATTGTCAAGAGGGCCGAAGGGTGCCCTCAGCCCTTCCCCATCAATCAACCCTAGCACGTTAAACTTGCACAGAGTCCTCCAAGTGTTTTTGAAGCTATTTGACTCTCAAAGCCGTGGTTCAAAAGCATTCATGCGTTACGGTTCAAGAGCATTCATGCCTTGGGGTATCAAAACGGTCATGCGCCACGGTGCGAAAGCATTCATGCGTCACGGTTCAGAAGCATCCATGCGTTGTGCTTCAAAGCAAGCATGCAACGCATGCGCAGGCGCTGGCGCTCTCCCTCCTGGTGTACAAGCGCAAGACACGGAGGAAGCTGGCGGAAGAGCCAAAGAAGCCGGCGGCGGCGTTGCCCTCTGTCACGCTGGTGGACATGTGGGCTCCCATGCTCCTCATGTACACGCCCGTGCACCTCTTCTGCGTGGCAGTCGTGCTCTCCCTCATGGCCTTCCCCTCCCCGCAGATGCTGGGACTCTGGCTCGCGGCCATGACCGTCTACTACCTCGCGTTCTCCATGGATCAGCCCGAACACACAGGTGGCTTTATTCCCCTCATAATATGAGGCTCATAAACTCCCCTTGATGAGGCAATTATCTAATAAACCGCCCTTGATGAAGCAGATTCCTCAGAAACCTCTTTGAAGAGGCAGTTGTCTTGAATCCCCCACAAAACGCTCTTTCATGCGGCAGCTCTCTCATTATCCCCCTCGAGGCAGTTTATTTAAAGCCCCCCTTGATGAGGCAGATGTCTCAAAGCCTCCTTGATGAGGCAGCTCTCTCATTATCCTCCTCGAGGCAGTTTTATAAAGCCCCCCTTGATGAGGCAGATATCTCAAAGCCCCCTTGATGATGGAGTCTGCTCGATGCATTGCTTTCGTTTACATCCCTCCTCGCCTCTTTTTTCCTCTGTCTTGCGCTTCCTTGTTTAATGGCACAACCAAGCTTGCTTGTACCTTGCGCTTCGCCTTCTTCCTTTTCTTCTTCAATAGGTAGGGTTTGAACCGCACACTTATCCCTTCATGTTTTTTTCCCTTTAGTGATGGGTTGTCGTACCTTATGTTGATGGGTTGGTTGCACCTTCTGTGTGTTGCAAGAATGTCAAGCAACTGCGTTTGGGCGTGTATGGAAAACTGCAGTATGCAATGCAGTTGCTCCTGTTTGTCCTGGTTGTTTGTTGTAGCACATGACATGCTGGGAGAGGCCCTGTATGGCTGGGTCTCAAGATTATAAAAGTTGCTGACATTGTTTAGATGGAATCTTTCCTTGGTGGACTCAAACCTGATGATCCGAGCGCGTGCTACGCTCACAACGATAGCCTCCCCGCTTTCTCTATCTCTGACGCGCGCTTGCACACACACACACACACACACACACACACAGTCTCTCTCTCTCTCTCTCTCTCTCTCTCTCTCTCTCTCTCTCTCTCTCTCTCTCTCTCTCTCTCTCTCTCTCTCTCTCTCTCTCTCTCTCTCTCTCTCTCCCTCGCACCCTCCCTCTCCCTCCCTCCCTCCCTTTCCCCCGCCTTCTCTCTCCCCTGTCCCCCATCCGCACACACACACTCTCCCCCACTCTCTCTCTCCCATCCACACACACACACACACACACACACACATACACACAGACACACACACACACACACACACACAAACACAAGCGTATGTTGACATGCACATGCACGCATGCACTTGTGCGCGCACGCATGAGCACATACATGCATAGAGAAGAGAGGGGGGGAAGCTGGCGATGACTTCCCAGGCGACAACTAAAGGGTCACAGCGTGGGGGCCCCAGGATCAAGAGAGTGGCCCATATTCAGGAGATGGATCTGCCGCAGCCTGGACCTCACCCTGTCAGCCTGGTTGGGCGGCGTCGAGGTCGTGTACAGTGGCAAAAAGCCTCTGGAAGCTTCCGGAAAGTACATCTTCGGCTACACTCCTCACGGTCTCTTCCCCATCGGTATGCCACCCCCGCCAGCCATTCTCGAGACCCCTGCTGGACAGAGAGACGTCTCTGTGAGTTTGGTTTGACCAAAAGGGAACCTGGGTAGATGTCCTGCTCCTGTCACCCGTTCGGTTTGCGGGGCTGGAAACGAAATTATAGCCACGGGAAATCCTATGGGCATGGCGTTATGGCCACGTTAAGTCGTATGTGCATGGCATTATAGCTTTATGAAATCGTATGTGCAAGGCATTAGAGTGGTTTGATTTAGAAACGTCGAGGAAAGCGCGAAGGGTTGGAGGACGTGCAGGAGGAGGACAAGAAAACAGGAGGAAAAGGGGTCAGGAGAAAATCGATATTTACCTCTTCACAACCCCCAGATTCAGCAGAAGGAAAGAAGGCAGAGGAGGAAGGAGGAGGAGGAGGAGGAGGAGGAGGAGAAAGAAAAGAGAAAGAGGAAGGAGGAGGAGGAGGAAGAGAGGAAGAGGAAGAAGAAGAAGAAACAGGGAATGCGGGCAATGAGAAGGGGCTGTTTAATGTGCAGGTGCCTTGTATCTTCCGCTGCTGAAGAGCTTCCAGGAGGCCGTGTCGGGAGTTCGCCCAATATCGCTGGTGGCGTCTGTCGTCTTCCAGGCTCCGATCATCAGAGACCTCTGCTGCTGGTGTGGGGTGCGACAGGTCTGCACATTTGCTTTGTCCTCCTGTCTCTCCGCTATTTTTCACGAATTACAAGAACCAAATTTTAAGCAATTCCGTGAATATGGAGTAGCCCAAGCTTGCTGGGTTGCTCACAGAGAACGTGGCCGGGGGGGGGGGGGGGGAATTGAGGGACTTGTGTGTGTGTGTGTGTGTGTGTGTGTGTGTGTGTGTGTGTGTGTGTGTGTGTGTGTGTGTGTGTGTGTGTGTGTCTGCGTGCGTGTGCGTGCGCTGTGTAGACATCGGCGGGTAACTCCTTTCTGGTATGCATCTGGCCCATGTTTGAGGTATAGGGGTTGGCAGAGACGGGGGGGGGGGGGTTAGGTGGCGGGCGGGGGAGGGGGTGGGATCTTTGCACCTATGTGATCTGGATACACTTCCATTCACCTCCTCCTCTTGTCTACTAATTGAGGACACCGTGCTTACCGATTCCCCTTACCAAATGCTAGCAGTTTGTGGGCCGTTGAAGCTTCACCTCGGCGTGTTTTATTTATTACTGTTTTTGGGCTGTCAATCACAAGCAGGGTTGTTGCAGGTGGCTCGCCAGACCTTTGTGAAGGCCTTGAGGGAGCGGGGATCCGTGCTGATGGTCCCCGGGGGCCAGGCCGAGCTGGTACACACCTGGCGTCTCCACAACAACAAAGAGTTTGTCATATACACACGGCACAAAGGTAAATGTCCCAATCACCGCAAATCTCACGCAGGATAATCTCCACGGAATATTCTCTACTCCCCCGATCACTGTGTCATACATGATTTTCATATGCACGTGGCGCAAGGGAGAGTGTCCCAGCCGCATGATACTTACCATGGACAACATGATTTTTGACCTCCTTTTGTTGGTCGTGCAAAGCTGTTGTCCTCGAGTAATCTGAGCAATTCACTCTCTTTCTCACTCTCACACACACACACATACACACACACACACACACACACACACATACACACACACACACACACACACATACACACTCACTCACTCACTCACTCACTCACTTGCACCCCCCTCACGCACACACACACACACACACACACACACACACACACACACACACACACACACACACACACACACACACACACACTCAAACCCCCCCCCTCTCTCCCTCTCCGTCTCTGCCACCGCCGGTCCTGCATCAAGAATCCAGCGCCCCATCGTTGTGCGAACCGTCCGAGGGAAGCAGGAAGTGAGGTAAACGACCAAAGGCAGCACCGCGAACAAGGCATTAACGACCCACAACCACCCCCCAAGAAGGGACCAGGTTTGCAGAGATCGAGCTTTGCCAAGTGAGGGGCTTGAGCCTTCCCAATCTGTCACTTCCAAGAGAGTCTGGGGGCGATTCCATCTAGCCCTCAAGGGAGTCTAGAGGCGGTTCGATTGAGCCCTCGAGGGATTCTGGGGACGATTCCACCAAGCCCCCAAGGGATTGGTCGAGTCCTTCCAGTAATCTCGCACAAGGGACCAGCCTGGCGAGCCCGCCTCCCCCCCCCCCCCCCCCAAAAAAAAAAAAAAAAAAAAAAAAAAAAAAAAAAAAGAAAAAGAAACGGGCGCTGACCTGTGGGAAGCGGAGCTCCGCAGGGTTCGTGCGGATGGCTCTGGAGAACGGCGCTGCGTTGGTGCCCGTGCTGGTGTTGGGAGAGATCGACACGTTGCGCAACCTGTGGGACCTGCCAGATGTGCAGCAGTGGACGTATAAGAAGATCGGGTTCCCCATTCCGTACATCGTGGTCGGCCGCTGGGGCCTGTCCCCGCTGCCCTCTCGCCGCCCTGTGAAGTTCGTCATCGGGGAACCCCTCCCACTCCCGCCCGCGGACCAGATCTTGGGTCCCGACGGACATGTGCGGCCTCCCCACTGACACGTAATGGACATGTGTGTGTGTGTGTGTGTGTGTGTGTGTGTGTGTGTGTGTGTGTGTGTGTGTGTGTGTGTGTGTGTGTTTGGATTTTGGAGGCCTCACTCCCAAACCCCTGCTCCAGACCTCCCGCTGTGCTCCTGACCTCCCACTGCGATGAGGAGGGAAGTTGAGGGGGAAGCTCTGAAAGCAGCTTTGGGGGAACAGAACAGTTTTTTTTTCCCCCGAGGCTCCCTGGCATTTGCATCCCCCTCCTTTTTCAATCGCCCTCCCTGTTTCCCTCCCCCCCCCCCATCTGTGTGTGTGTGTGTGTGTGTGTGTGTGTGTGTGTGTGTGTGTGTGAGAGAGAGAGAGAGAGAGAGAGAGAGAGAGGAGAGAGAGAGGGAGAGAGAGAGAGGGAGAGAGAGAGAGAGAGAGAGAGAGAGAGAGAGAGAGAGAGAGAGAGAGAGAGAGGAGGAAGAAAAAAAAAAAAAAAAAAAACAAAAAAAAAAAAAAAAAAAAAAAAAAAAAAAGAGAAAAGAGAGAGAGAGAGAGAGAGAGAGAGAGAGAGAGAGAGAAGAGAGAGAGAGAGAGAACACAAGTGAAAGGGAAGCCTTGTGTCACGTGGTTTGGGGACGGGGGGCATTTTGCAGGTGGACCCAGAAACCTTGGACCGGGTCCACAAGGCCTTCTATGACGCGGTGGAGGCTCTCTACCTCGAGCACGCTCCCTCCTTCCCTGGCTACGAGCGCATGACTCTCGTCATGCACAACTAAGTTTCGCTTTTCTTGGCCCCGGCCCATAGGCGAATGCCCCGTACACACCCAAATTGTCGTCACTCTGGCTATGGGGAACGCCTTGTACTGCACAGCCAAATTTGTCGTCACTCTGGCTATGGGAGAGCGCCTCGTACTGCCTGGCCGATCTGGCGTTTATTCTAGCTATGGGGGAACGCCTCGTACTGCCCGCCCAAATTTGTCGTTAATCTAGTTATGGGGGAACGCCTCGTACTGCCCGGCCAATTTTGGCGTTTATTCTAGCTATGGGGGAACGCCTTGTACTGCCCGACTAAATTGTCTTGGCTCGGGCTATATGAGTCAATGCCTCGTAATGCAGAGCGACGTGTTTCTTGCTGATCAATGATCTGCATCTGGGCAGTGAATGCCTCTTGTAATGCGGAGGTAGCTTGCTGGTTACTGTGCCTCTTTGGCGCTGTGAGCACATGGCTGCTGGTGCTCGGCTGCTTAGGGGAAAACACATGGGTGCCTATCCCCAGGGTACCGGGACAAACGCCATATGTAGAGAAAACTTCAGCGCCATATGCCGGAGTCCCGTATTCCAACCCTTTGTGCGTAGTGTGTGCGGTACACCGCCCCGTTTTTTTTGGTTGAAAAAACAAGGTGCAGAGATGGACACGCCTGCTGTATGCGGTATGCGGCAACAGGCGAAGCACTGAAGTGAATGGCGTTACGAAGTTCCATTTACCTCGACTGCTACCAAGGGAAAGCTTCGCTTGGTTTTCCGCGCAGATGTGTGTGTGTGTGTGTGTGTGTGTGTGTGTGTGTGTGTGTGTGTGTGTGTGTGTGTGTGTGTGTGTGTGTGTGTGTGTGTGTATGTGTGAGGGAGAGAGAGAGAGAGAGAGAGAGAGAGAGAGAGAGAGAGAGAGAGAGAGAGAGAGAGAGAGAGAGAGAAGGAGAGACACTGAAAGTGTGTGTGTGTGTGTGTGTGTGTGTGTGTGTGTGTGTGTGTGTGTGTGTACGTGTGCGTGCGTGCGTTTGCGCATGCGTAAATGCAGAAGGGTAATGTTCTTCTGCAGCTCAAGGCAGCATCACGGTGTTTTTTCATAGAAGTTTCACATCCACCGAGAAGTATGTGGAGCAGCGCAAGTGTGGATACTGAAGAACTTAATTCCGGAACACTTCCTGAGGAGGTCGAGCGAGAGTGTGGATAGCAAAAAGCATCTTGTTCGTTTTGTTCCTTTCTTTCTGTTTCCCTTTTTTTTTTTTTTTTTTTTTTTTTTTTTCTTTATATTTTGGTGGTCTCTAGTATGTCCATCCGGACGCAAGTTGTCTGCAAAAGCTGCTGGGTGGTTCTAATGGGTTTTCCGCCCCGTGAGCTTACCCTCCATGCATAACCGGGCCAAGCGTGGCGTCGCTGCAGCTTGAGTTCAACTTATGAAAATTTTCCGGAAGGCGTCCAAAGATTGTTTTTCCGCCCTCAGCACTGTCTCCAAATGCTGTTTTGTCATTTCCGTAGCAGCCGGAAGCCATCCTCAAGCAGTTTACACCTTATATATGTCCTCAAGAAATTTAGAACTAATTAGTTTGCGCAGGGCACTCGCTGTTATATGTGTGTGTGTGTGTGTGTGTGTGTGTGTGTGTGTGTGTGTGTGTGTGTGTGTGTGTGTGTGTGTGTGTGTGTGTGTGTGTGTGTGTACCTGCCCGTGCGCACATGTGCACACCCGGGCAGGGACTAGTCCAAAGTGTTACCGGCAGAGGATGGCACGTGGCAGAGGATGCCTCTCTGCAGATGGTGGACGGTACGGTGGCACATTGTCTTTGAAGATTAGTAATCTGATTACATCTGTAGCAGAGGGTGGCCCAGTGGAGACAGTACATACCAGGTGTACAGGTGACTTGTACAGGTACCAGGTTTACAGGTTGCAAGTACAGGCATCAGGTGTACAGGTGGCATGCGACAATACCAGGTGTACAGGCTGCAAGTACAGTTACCAGGTGCACAGGTGGCAAGTACAGGCATCAGGTGTACAGGTGGCATGCGACAAGTACCAGGTGTACAGGTTGAAAGTACAGTTACCAGGTGCACAGGTGGCAAGTACAGGTCCCAGGTATATAGTTGGCAAGTACAAGTACCAGGAGTATAGCTAAATATTTACAATGTACACAGGTGTTAGTCAGTACACTGTCCTGAGCATGGTGTGGTGCGCTGCATTACGGGCGCTGCCATGCCTGCGCGAGTGTGACAGAAGGGATTTAAATTTGCGACTGTTTGTCACATGATTTTATTTTTTTTTGGAGAGACGCTGTAAAGTGTCATGTGGTCGAAGAACGCTTTGGTCGTGGGTCCAATCGCTGAGTTCAATGTCGGAAGATGTTGTAGCAAATGTCTTTTGAGGGGTTCAATCCTATGCGTCCTAACTTTTTGGGTGCTGTGAGCTATTGGAGATCAAAGTGCTGTGTCTGCACATTCGTTGCAACAACTGTCCTGTGAGCTATAGGAGGTCAATGGGAGTCAGATACCTCATACCTCTTTGAGGTATGTACCTCTAGAGGTATACATATATGGAGAGCATTCATAGCATTCTAGAGGTATGGAGAGCATTATAGTGTGATTGATCAATATGATATTATGTGATTGAGACCTGCATAGAGGAGAATGTCGAGCTTTTGTTGGAAATCAATTGATGCTCCGCCGAAAGTTTCTGACATGGAGAGCTTGGATGAGGAATACGAGCCTCCCTCAATTGACTATATATGTCCAATATAGCAAATTTGCCCACATTTGCGATGAGGCATTGAAGCCTCTCAATTTCAGAGGCAATGGTATCAATATTCATATTAATACCATATATTCCTCAGCAGGATCATGAGTCAGTATCCAGTACTCAATTGAGTTGCAAGGCGGTGTGGTTAGTAATGACGCAGTTTACTTGAGCTCGATGCACCAAATGAGCCCAATCATTTTGAAATTTCTTTGAAGGGTCGGTGCGTGGCCTTAAGGCCTGAAGCTTCCGGATTGATTTGATGACGCAAGCAGTGCCTCTGGCCCCTGCTTTGAAGCGTGGCCGCTGTGGGGTTGAGATTTTGCATCCTCCACAAGCGAGTGGTGCAGGATTAGTGACAATATCGATGAAATTCATGATATGCATATAACTAATTAATTAATCATATGATTAATTAATGACGGCATCTACTGCGAGATCTGCACGGTTTGCTGGCAAGCTGCCTGCTGCATGTCTGACAGGGATGCGGTCTTTAAACGAGATGAAGAAAACACAGCCAATTGGAATGCAATCGTAGACATGCATGAGTGCATCATACGAGTGCTCAAGGGTCTTGAGTCTCATCACAGAGTTTTGGCAGCTCAAGCCCCCTGGGAAGGAAGGAAGGAAATATTACATCCAGGACCAGCCATTATGAAGCAGAAGAAGAAGATCCTTTGCTTCTAGAAGAAGGCCTAGGGGCCCTTAGGGGCCCCTAATTAGGAAACCTGCAGCGATGATCTCTACTTGCAAAGTATGTACGCAACACGTAGGCATCAAGTTTTGGTTAAAGTACTGACTGATCCTTGCGGTGGATTCAAATCAGTAATATTAATATTATTGATTATAGTTCAGGTAATGTTACTGAGGATCGAGAGGTTGCGAAGTGCTGAAAGTGTCCATAAGACTGTGGCAGCCCTTACTATGGCCCAATGTTATGATCGAAGCTCATGATCAGAACTTAAACGTCCATTCCAGCTGTAGCTACGTCATGGCAGGGACAGTTGTCGTATGGGAAGGAAGCGAGGACATGCTACATCCAGAACCAGCCATTATGGCTGAAGGGATGACGATAGATTCGTCTGAGGCCATAGATCACGTGCACGCAGGAATGCACCTGAAACAAAACATGCTCATGCATATGCCGACGAGTAATTAATATATATATATATATATAATATATATATATATATATATATATATATATATATATATATATATATATATATATAATATATATAATATATATATATATATATATATATATATATATATATATATATGATCATATATATTCATCACGACGCCGTCATATAAAGAGGCTACATAGCACTTCAACTGAGGGCATTGACGCCGACGTGAACGTCCTCATCTGAAGTGCTGTTGAGGCCCTCTACCATGTAACCATGTCATATGTCTGTGTACGGTGAAGCATAATATGTAGCTGATGATACTCATGAGTTGAAGCTGATGATATTCGTGAGTCGAAGCTGATGATACTCATGAGTTGAAGCTGATGATACTCATGAGTTGAAGCTCATGCGTCAATCTGGCCTTAGTTAAGGCCAATTATAATAGGCTCGGGTTATTGTGTCGACATCGCAATTTGGATCTTGCAAGATTTCGAATTTAAGTGTTAAATCTAAAGAATTCTTTAAAGAACAGCGGATGGTCAGAGTCTCAGGGCAAGCAGCACTCCCCGGGGGGGGGGGGGGGGGCAGGAATTAGCCATATGGCAGCTGCTACCACTTTTGCAGGTTCAACTAGTGTCCATTTACTGGCTCGGTAAAACTGATGTGAACAGCAAAACCAGTCGTGCACTTTAGTCTAGGGCAACATCTATGTATGTATCAAATTATTACTTTTAGCTACTTTCAGATTTCCCTGTGCCCAGTCATCTATACGCATCCATACCCATCTCATTTACATTTATCTAATGCCTAGCTGCGGCCCCCTTGCCCGGAGTTGCTCACGCACAAGCTACAACTGCAATTACAACCACTTCGAAGCAATTACAACCACTTCGAATTACAACCACTTGAATTCAGGGGCTTCCAGGGAACAAAAGTGGAGGTAGGAAGGAAGGCTTTGAATTGAGGTAGAAGAAGGAATGAGTGGCATCGGAAAACAAAGACTGCAAAGCACTGCCCAAAGATGCACCTTAGTTTACCTTCTTTTAGCTGCGGTACAAGCGGTACTGTACGAGATGTACCTTCTGTCCGTTAAAGCCGGACTGGGGTGTTAGGCTGCCGCCCTTTTCAGGTTTCCGGGACGACCGGAAACATAGTGTTGCAAAAGGGTGTTCAAAACACAATGGCTTTGCGGTCTTTCGGGGAAATTTGCAGAGGGATCCATAGGGTGTGTTCTTAAACTGCGCCTGTTGAGGACCTGTGCGTCGACCTGGTCGCAAGTCCTCGGCGGAACCGTCGAAAATGTTGGCTTCTTACGGTGCAGACAGCACTAATATCTTTGTAGATCGCATGAATGGAAAGATCTCAATCAGTGGACGGAACTGTCTCCGTATTGCATACGTGCCTCATCGTCTTAATACAGACAGGTGAAGGATCTTTTGTGAGCCGAGAGTTGGACTCTTACATTAGGCCAAAGGATCCGTTTGCACATATAACAAGTCCCTGTTATTGCTAATACTCATCATCAAAGGGTGACGTAAGAACAATGTTGGTTGAAATGGGTCACCAATAGACTTGTTCACAACACGCCGAACGCGAACGCACATTGACAACTGATGGAGCCTGAGTAAGGTCGGATGAAGCGGCAATTTACTATGTCATATTTGAAAGCTGAGTACTTGTACCCCACATTGTTCTAAAAGGACACGGCCGCCAGTCTGCCCAAGCTGTCCCGAAGTGTGGGCCAAAACCAGAATACTCCAACTTCGGTCCAACTGCCGTTAAATCTTCTACACCAGGGATCAATGCATTTCATGGTCTTACGCCAGATAGAGGGTGATTTGTGTATTATACTAGCTAGCTGGGTGTTCGTCAATGACATTGATCATTGGCCCTACCCTCAGAAAGAGTGTGGTCCTCTACTTGTTGATTTCTCCCTCCAGTGATACTTGCAGCTAGTGCCATATTCTTAGCAACTTGCCAGATATGGAATTTTGGCCGCAACCTTGTATGGGAGGTAGACATTGCTGTTTGTTGAAGTGGGCATCAGGGCTGCCGGGGAACGTTAGTATGGATTGAAGTAAAGTACTATATGTGAAATGGGCAGTTCAAGATTGTCTTGCATCATGGACCTGTCTGAAATTCTAGGACCGTACTGCATCAACCACACCGTTTTGGGACACAGTACATATCCCTTCACAGTCTGTCTGCAATCATGAAGAGTGTGTTCCTACAATATGGTTTCAATACATCCCAGATGTACTGAGCTGTATCACTATTTCCGAGCGATGTGAGGCTACTCGGGGTGGGGGCCCACTGACCATGTCTGCATTTTCTTTGACCATACCCATAGCTTCTTCAGCTCTTTGTGCAAGCAGGACCTGCGTGACCTGTATGATCAACTGCATTACTGCTCAAAACGAGCTATTTGTATTCAATTGAAGCAACTCCTCAGCAGGCCTCACCTAGGGCCCTTACATCTGGTTTCATCAGTTCCTTGTCTCAAGCAGCCAACTTCGAGGGCAACAGGATCCACAGTGATAAATGCTTCTGCAGGCGGCACCAGACATTCCCCCTGATAGCATCCAGTGCAGGGGGAGGGACTCTAAATCCCGACGGCAGCTATCCTAGACCGCCTCCGAAGGTCACATCAGGACGGGAACAGTCCCCCAAGCGGTTCTTTCCCGGGCCATCCCAAAAGCCTCCCCCACCGCCCACTGGAGGTGGGGGAGGGCTTGGGGGAAGTGGAGGGGGAGGATCCAGTGAAGGGGCTGGCGGAGACGGCGACAGCCCTTCTGGAGGCGATGGCAACTTTTTGGTCCGTGGCTGGCGTGAGCGGGTTGCCGCAGACTCCGAATTTCCATTCAAAGTGCTCATCGAGCAGGTGCGCTGGTGGTCATGGATTGTGAAGGGACAGGGTCAGAGCTTGCTTAAAGGGCTGGGATTTGGTGGGGGATGGTCTTGTTGCATAGTTGATGGCATGCGTGATATCAGTTGGAGATCTAGTCATGACATCAAGCATACCTTGCAATCATAATAATTACCCTGTAAATTGCTTTTAAAATTGGAATTGATATTGATATTGAGGACATCCTTTTGGAATGAGATCAGTGGTAAAGAGTTTGATGACGGGGTCCTCCTGAAATGATTGTAGTGGCAACTTCGGTCCAAGTGTAATCTTGAAATCAAGGCCATCCGTAGGTTTGAACAAAAGCGCACAAGAGAGAGAGGGGTGGGGGAGATAGAAAAGAAAACGGGAAGGGAATTGGGTGGGACATCCTCCATATAGCATGTCCACATGGCATAAGCAAGTGGACGCAATGGAAGAGGAAGTGAGATAATTGCAAGGCAGCAGGTGTATTCCCTGCCTGGAGTTGGTGCCTGCACAAGGGGACGTTGGGAGAAGTGTTTGAGGGATGGTTGTTTGACTCTTAGATTGAACAAATAACTGCGGGAGAAGACACAAGGACGGTAACCAGGCCCGTTTTGGCTTTGGCTGCACGTGACCCCTGATAACGCAGCGCGGACAAGGATCTGGAATGGAAGGGGGGAAAGAGGTAGTCCTGTAAATGAGGCAGGGAGGCTAAGAATGGCTAGTGCAGAAAGGCAGGACGTACAGGGCATGAGTAGTTTAGTTTAGTTTGTGGAGGGGTAGCATCTCGATGTGTGTGTGGGGGGGGGGGGGGGGAGGGAGGGAGGGGGAGAGAGGGCGCGCGCGCTAGAGAGAGAGGGAGGGGGGGGGAGAGAGAGAGAGAGAGAGAGAGAGAGAGAGAGAGAGAGAGAGAGAGAGAGAGAGAGAGAGAGAGAGAGAGAGAGAGAGAGAAGAAAGGGGGAGAGGGGAGGAGTGTGTGTGTGGGTGTGTGTGTGTGTGTGTGTGTGTGTGTGTGTGTGTGTGTGTGTGTGCGCGCGCGCCCGCGCGCGCACGCGTGCATGCGCATGGTGTGGGGAGCTGGGCGCCGGGGGACGGGGGCAGGGGTAACTGAGGAGCGAGTCTTGAGAAGAACCTCTCTTGTGTGTCATGAGGAATCTCAAAGGGGCATAGACTCTAAATCCGATGATTGGCAACGCCGTCGCATCCTGCCACTAAAGCCTGTAAATTCCACTGTCCTGACACAATGGAAGCTGGGACAAGGCTTGTCCAGAGTTGCATTGAAAGCTCCAAAACATAGAAAATGGCATAAAGAGCTGCTGGCCAGATAATGCACACTTTGGCAAAAAGATGGGTGGCTGAGGGAGATGTTGGGGGGGGGGGGGGGGGGTGGGGCTACTTGATCTGAACACCCCCCTGTCCTCCTGCTAGAAGTTAGGGGGATGAGGGCACTCCCACTGGGTGGCCACATGATCAGAACGGCTCTCCAACCACTAAAGAGATGCCGCCCTTGACAAAAGGAACCGTGACTGTTGCGGTGAATTTTAGAAGAAACCGATCAAACGGGACATTGTAAACAATGGGTCGGTGGAATTCTGAACAGGATGGATTGAACAGACACGAGTAGAAAGGTGGGAAGAAGATGCATCCCCAACTTCGCTCCGTTACTCACGAAACAAGTACTAACTACAGAAATGAGAAACTCTAAGATCCTATGTGCATCGCGTAAATTCATCGTCGTTTTTGCTTTTGCATTAATGTTTCGAGAAAGTGTACGACTATTCAACATGGAGGCCCGGGGGATTGGCGCTCCTGCCCCCATAAGGAGGACGCTCTAGATCAGGATCTCCTACCCGCAATGTCAGGTTTTGCCTACCTGTACAACAGAAGCGCCAAGATGTGTGGCAGTACATGTAATTCAGACAGCCTACCTGTACAACAGGAAGGCGAAGGTGTGGGGACGCTCTAGGTGGCCAGGACTGCCTACCTGGACAACAGGAGTGTGACGGTGTGCGGGCAGTACATGTACATGTGGCCCGAATTGCCTACATGTACAATAGGGAAGCGAAGGTGTGTGGGCAGTACAGGCGATTGGGATCGTCTACCTGTACAATAGGAAGGCGAAGGTGTGCGGGTATTACAGGTGGCTGGGATTGCCTACCTGCACAACAGGAGTGTGAAGGTGTGCGGGCAGAACAGGTGACGGGGGTTGCCTATATGTACAACAGGAGTGTGAAGATGTGTTGGCAGAACAGGTGATCGGAGTCGGGGCGTCTGTCCTGGGAGACATGTCGTCACGCCCATACTGGGGCCTCTATGAGCTGGACTTTGTTTTCTCCACGCTGGTGGTGAGTCTATTGCAATTTAGTCGTTCAAGGAGTGTCAAGCATGCTGGTTTTGGGTGCTTGTTTTGTCAGGCTGCGTTGGCCACCATGTTGATCAAGCCATTACTAGATAACAGAAAGAAAGACATTTATTTTTTAATTTCATTTTTTTTAAAAAAAAAAAAATAAAAACAACCAAAAAAAGAAGACGCCCCTCACATTGTGTGATTTTGGTGAGCATGCTCTAGAGGAGGGGAAGGAGGAGGAGGAGGATGTTTGTGGACATGTTGTGAATATCTATATGTACACCACTTGCATATCAGGTGTGCTTCACAGTGGACCTTCATGGGACATGCTGAATGTAAACGATGATGACATATTTCATACTGGCATGCTCCAGAAAGGACGTTTTTGCTCTTGCTCTAGAACGCTCTTGCTTATCTTAGAAACGTGCAAATATTTTGCATTGAATGCATGTTTTGAAAGGATGTTAAGTAACCGGAATGTGGCTTTTCCCAATGGGTGGCAAGCGTTTGTCTGCAACGTGGGCTTTCCCCCATGTGGCGAGCGGTACACTGACTGGAAGGTGTCGGGACTGACAGGTGGGCAGCATCCTCAACTTCTCCCTGATGTATCTCTTGGCTCCGACCGTGGGCAGCTCGGCCGCATCCAACAATCTCATCGGCAAATTCTTCAGCGAGCAAACGCTCAAGAACTGGGGCGCTCCAGGTCAAATCCTGCCCCTTTCACGTCCTGCTCATATTCTAGCAAGTCCTGGCCCTTACACATGCAGTTCAGAATCTGGTTAAGCCTAGGCCCTCCCACCCTTTCACGTCCTGCTCATATTTTAGTTCCATGCACGTGTGCTTCATAGTTGTTCTCGTTCTTGCGTTGCCATTTTCACTGTGCCCCTGTCTTTCTTTGGCTTGGCGTTGGGAAGGGGGGGAGAGGTTGGGGGATTTGGAAGAGGTGGGCCCCCCGGGGGGGGGGGGGGGGGCTGCCTCTCCATGTCTGGCTTGGCAAAACAGCCAGTGGCTGGTATGATGCAGGACAGCGTGCATCAGATAAATCACTGAGGGCCTTGCTCCGGGCTGCGCAGGTGGTCACATGTTTGAGAGCGGCTACTCTTTCTCCGCAAGAGCAACAAACTTTCTGTACAAGGTAGGCTGTCCCGCCACTTGCCCTTTCTGATCTTGCCTGTCGGGATGCCGTCCGTCCCGCTCGAACCCATGAGGCTTGGGGACATGGGTCATGAATGGTTTTGCACTTGAATGAATGAATGAATGTTACACATCACCTGTCATGATGATTAGGTGTGTTTGCACTTGAAGAACGGGAAAGGAAGGCCACAACATCTTGCACTCAAATGAAAAGATGAATGTTACATGTTATCCATCGTGATGACTAGGTGTGTTTGCACTTGGGAAACGGAACAGGAGGGTCTGGCATCTGCTTATAGGTGTATGGGAGCAAATAATTGAAGTAATATCAACTTGAAGAACAGAATAGGCGAGCAGCATATTGTTGCTGTCAATGCGCTACAACTTGTAGGGCTTGGGCAGGGGGACTGCTGCTTGGGGCAAACTTCCATGGGGGTTTACATAAAGAAAGGAGTTCCATGTCAACAGACTTTCTGTGGCGGAGGAAAAGCAAATGCACCCATGTTTTCTAGATTGCAAAGGTCTAATAAATATCGTCATCGCAACAACATCATTTGTCATGATATCATGTAACTATCAGGGCCAGAAGAAATAAATGTGATGCAAAAGTGCTGTTGGTGCACATCTTGCACATCCGGTCATATTGTTCGGTGATGTGCAACATCTATTCTCATTCAAGAAGTGCTGTTGGTATGCAAATCTTACACATCCGGTCATATTTCTTGGGTGATGTGCAGTATTTATTCACATTCAATAAGTGCTGGTGGTATGCACATCTTCCACATCTGGTCATATTCTTGCGTGATGTGCAACATTTGTTCACATTCAAGATGTGCTGGTGGCGGGGACAGGGCGTCGTGTTTGCTGTCGTGGGTTTTGCGGCCGCGTTGGTGGGGACCGCCATGTCCAATGGGCTGATAGCGTTGCGCTCTCGTCTCGACAAGAACTTCAAGTCACAGAACAAGCCCCCCAATGTGGTGCTGAATGCTGGCACGTGGGCTGCCCACATGGGGATTTCGTCCAATCTCCGCTATCAGATGATCAACGGGCTAGACACGGTGCGCTATCATCTGTTTGTCTGTACCTGCTTGTACGGTACCTGTACCTGCCTGCCTGCATATGGCCAATCCCCTGGGACAAACACCCAGGGTGCCGGGTACCCCTGGGACAAACACCCACACTTTCTTTTTTCGGAGAGCATAAGCTAGGGTAGCCCTTCCTTCTCATTCTTGTCCATTCTCTTCCCTGTGTGTATGTGGGTGTGTGGGTAGGGGGTGGGGAGGGGTGCGGCGAGGGGGATAAGTAGGCATGACCTTGTGCATGTTTTTGTATGCATGTGCATATTCACATACGTGCGCGCACGCGCGTAATTGTATATGTGTGTGCGTGTGTGTGTGTCTGTCTCTCTCTCTCTCTCTCTCTCTCTCTCTCTCTCTCTCTCTCTCTCTCTCTCTCTCTCTCTCTCTCTCTCTTTCTCTCTCTCTCTCTCTCGCGCCCTCTCTCTCTCTGTCTGTCTGTGTGTGTGTGTGTGTGTGTGGGTGGGTGTATGTGTGTATGTGTGTGTGTGTGTGTTTGTGTCCGTGTGTGTGTGTGTGTGTCTGTCCCACCCCCACCCTCTAATGAGTTGGGTACTGAAGACAAAGATAGTTTCTGGGCATATCCCGTTATTTATTCGTGACCTCAACTACAACGGCCACTGAAAGCTTGGCTGACAAGCACATCCAGTAATCATGATGCGTGTAGTGTGTCACATTTCAAAGAATTCATTCCACTACTTCGACAGTCTTGATCATCAGCCTGGTTGAGGTGGCGGAGGTGCTTGGACAGGTGGTACAGCCACTGCTGTCCAGGGGCGTTTTCAAGCTGTACAGCTCTGGTTTGCGTGCCTTCAACAACATCATTGGGGGGATGTCCTTTGTCACGCTGGCCAAGCTCTTCGGAGTGCAGTCATCTGCTGGAGACGAGATCAAAACCTCTGCCAAGGCCAAGAAGTGAGAACCGGCAGGGTGCGACGAAAGGGAACGGAGCCCGTTCTCTGTTGGGGTGCGAACTGAGCACACCAGCATGGGAACTGAGCACACCGCAATGGTAACTGAGCAACCCAGCATGGAATCTTCATATGAAAGTGGCACCCCACGAATTTGATGCAAGAGGCATCCTGGCATGGTAGAGCCCCTCACGTGACATGTGACCAGCAGCCGCCGAATGGACTCAAATTTGGTTGTCACTCAGAGAGGCTTCCTTGCCAAACAATGCCTGTACTTACCGTGCATATTTCTGCTTTCCGGCGTATAGAGAGCTCTTAGTTTGCACAGAGAGCCTGTTCCTTCTTTCAGGCATGTGAAGAAGCTTCGAGCCACGCAGTGCGTCTTCCTTCCTTCAGACATGTAGAGAGGCTCCGAGCCACGTAGTGTGTGGTCCTTCTTTCAGGCGAGTAGATAAGCTACAACTCACACACTGAGTCTGTTCCTTCTTTCAGGCATGCAGAGAAGTCCAGGGTCACGCAGTGCGTGTTCCTTCTTTCACGCGTGTAGAGAAGTCCAGGGTCACGCGGTGCGTGTTCCTTCTTTCAGGCGTGTAGAGAAGCTCCGAGTCACACAGACTCTGCTCCTTCTTTCAGGTGTGGAGAAAATTCCAGGTCACGTTGCGCGTGGTCGTTTCAGGCATGTAGAGAAGCTCAGAGTCGCACAGAGTCTGTTCCTTCTTTCAGGCAAACTAGAAATGCTCCGAGTCAGACAGACTCTGGTTCCCCTTGTAGGCATTTGGGAGATCTCCGACCCACACAAATGCCTGTCCCTCCTGTCAGGCATATGTAGTTTTCAGGCATTTAGATAAGCTCCGAGTCAAACAGTGAATGTGTCTTCTTCCAGGCTTGTAGACAAGGTTCTAATCACACAGGAGCTAAACATAGTGGGTTTGCCTTTCTATACTTATTCGCCGACGGGATGGCAGACACCATGTGTATAGATGCATGCATGCATGTACGTTCCTGCAAGGGCATAAATATTATAGTTGTCCGCGGCCTCAATCAACCACTCTTTTGCTGTAAGAGCTTCTATCTACACGTGCAAAGTGGCACCAGAAATAGAAAGCGCTTGTGGCGCACACAAATCCACGCGTTCACTTGACATTGGGTCGAAGGCAGTTCCGTGCTAGAGCATGCTGAAAAGATGTGAGTTGCGCTTTGGTTGTAGAGCTGCATATCACGTGGAGACGGGCGGATGATGTACGTCCTTTAAGAGCTGAATTGGGGACACATCCTCCACCATGCTGGATCTGACGGGCATTCCTTCTTGTGGTACCACTGCTGTTTTACTTCAGGTTTTGCAGGTACTTCCGTAGGTGGCCCCCAATTGTCCCTCAATTGGCTTTCAAGCGACGTTTGTCTTGAGTTGATGGGAGAGAGGCAATGAAAAAGGGGTGCTTACGCACCCCGTTTGCCCAGGCAATTTGTATATGTACTTGTCCATTGCGATTTTTGGAGAACTGCCATCAAAGGCTCTTAAGGGGAAAAGGTTTGTGTTGTGTCTAGACTTAAAGCCTTTAAGACTTTAAATTTAGAGCCTTTAAGATCCTTAGAAGATCTTTCAGCTTTTAAGGACACGCCTTGCTCCGTCTGACGGGACCTGGCACAGAGATCATTGTAAATATAGATTGTACTTTGTAGGAGAGTGCGGGTGTGTTGTACAGCAAATGGGAAGGCCCCAAGTGTAGGACCGCTTCTTCAGGACCCCTAGAAAGAGCGTCTTGGAGATGAAGAGGAGGAAGATGAAGAAGAGCACTTCGGACAGGATTTTCGCCACTAACAAGGCAGAGAGGATTGCTTTGGGCTTGACGCAGTAGGACGACAGGAGGAAGTCCAGTTTCAGGGACACTGGCGTCTCTGTATTGTATGTTGTATTACTCTACTCTACCCTTTTGGACAAGCTGGTATAAATAGGCTATTACACATAGACTGTTTTAGATAGGCTGTTGGACAAGGGACGATGCACAGGTGAGGTTTTTAAGGTAAGCACAGGCCCTCCTTCAGCGTGCCTCCTCAGTACTCGGCAACGTGGCCCGTTGTCCCTACCACTCGGGCAATTTAGTATTTCACCAATGTGGCGTTGATCAATAGCCGTGGCTATTACAACAAGCAGGGTCGAGGGGGAGGGTGCGGGAGGGCTCACAAAATGAGACTGGCTCATGGGTTGCCGGCTTTGAAGCTGTGAGACTCCCACTTGGAGGGCAGTCTGAATGGGAATTCCCGCGAGGTCAAATTTGTGTAGATTCCCTGGGCAAATTTATTCCTTTTGAGTCGGGCCAGTCCCGATCTTGGCAGATTTCTGGCTGAAATGTGATCTGACGGGAGTTCCCAGCTGGTCTTAAGCTTCTGCAGTCTTAAGCTTCGAAGGAGGAATTCTCCTAGCGTGAGAGGGGGTGGAACATTCTACGCTTCCTGCAATTGCCATACAGTATTTGTGCGCCGACCAGTAGAGCTCGCGACTCGCGAGTCGCGAGGTCTGGTGCAGAGGAATTAAGACTGTGAATGCTCGTGGCTGTAAAAGTTGAACCATCTTCCTCCGTGCACATCCTCTGGGTAAGAGACCCACAAAGCTTGTTGAGGGTTGCTAACAACCCGCCACAGGCCTTGTCAAGGTCGTGAGGAGCTCCCCACGACCTCTGTCAAGAGGGGTCGTGCGTTTTGGAAAAGTTCTGATTGGACCAAAGCGTGCTTCCATGTCGCTTCACCTCTTTACAAATGCGTTGACAAATTGTCAGAAGGACGTCCTGCTGCCTGCGCAAGGCATGACAATGCTGGCAGTGAGATGCTGCCCAGATATGTCAATATGTTGATCAAGTGTATGATTCATGAGTATCGTGTTACTGATTTACTCAAAACAGATATCTGGCCAACAAGGCACTGTGAGCTGTGGTACCTTCTTGCAAGTCGTCGTCAAGGAAATCCTCCAGTACTTGATAGGTTATACTATGTTTCGAACTCGTCACATGTCTAGTGACCAGTAGACCTGTGAATCCACGTGCAAGGGAAGCTCCATGAAGACCTCCACCCTCCGTGTAAGCAGTGCCCTTCAGCCTCTGACAAATCATTGAAGTGGGTGCAACAATTATCGGTTTCCATGTCTATTATAATCAAGCACTTTTTTTTTTCATTTTTTCTTTTTTTATGAGCAGCGACTCCTTTCTGTTATTTGATAATGTTGTCTCCAGAACGGTACCAGTTCCAGTTCCAGTATTCCCTGGGCGTTGCTGACATGTCAGTACTTGACTACTCTTTCGGGTGTCCGACTTTAAGTTGGACTTCCTGCAGTATTTCATCAAAACCGATGTCGGTATATCAAAAACTCCAACCAGGTCGGATTTGTGTGGGGTTTCGGCGCAAATTCCTTCCTGTAGAGTTGGGACAATCCCGGTCGTAGAAATTTTCGGACTGAAATGTGACCACATTGGAATTGCCAGGTATACCTACAAGGGAGAAGGGACCGTGCACACTGGAGAATGAACGAACGCAGGTGGATCTGCAAGTTGGAGGCTTGGTTCATAATTACAAGCTCTTATTTATAATTATATTCTCTTACTTATATGCTCTCCCGGACGAGGGCCTCCGCAGAATCATCGTAAGGACCATCATAATTATAGCCCTCAATCCATGGCGGACCATTAATGGCAATATTGCAATCCTTGTCAAAGGTACGACTAAACTGAAGCAACAGCGGATGATCAAGGGCGCGCACGATCCGAGGATTGAGGGATGATTATGAATAATGGTGTACTACTACAATGGCATGGTGTACTACTATTATAGCCCTCAATCCTCGGAGGGCTGTACAGGTTCTGGCATCAAAATGGCCAGATTCAATGAAATTTAAATGGAACTACCAAACGTTTAAAAGGGACTACCAAAATCACTCCCCTGCCTGTATCGACCAGGCTTTGAAGAAGGGTTGAAGAGCTCCGTGCATGAGCAACAACTGATGTGTAAAATGCCCTCCGAGGGCACTGGAGGCAAAGGTCCGAGTCTTAAATTCCGGTGTGTTCAGGAAAAAGGGGGGAAAGAGAGACAAACAGAGGGGAAGAATTACAAGGACAGAAACAGAACTCCTCTCTCTGTGGCCCCCTTCATTCTTATTCATTCAAATACCGGATTTGTAAGTCTTCCACGAGAGTGAGGGACGATGAGAAGCGGGCAGAAGAGAGGGGAGAGAGAGGAGGGACACACACACACACACACACACACACACACACACACACACACACACACACACACACACACACACACACAACACACACACACACACACACACACACACACACACACACACACACACACACACACACAACAGAGAGAGAACGAGAGAGAGAGAGAGAGAGAGAGAGGGGGGGGGGGAGAGGATGTGCACACACACACACACACACACACACACACACACACACACACACACACATACAGAGAGAGAACGAGAGAGAGAGAGAGAGAGAGAGAGAGAGAGAGAGAGAGAGAGAGAGAGAGAGAGAGAGAGAGAGAGAGAGAGAGAGAGGGGGGGGGGGAGAGGATGTGCTTGTGGCGAGACAGACTATTCCCAGATCTGCATCGTTACATTTGATTATAGCCCCAGTCCTGTTGCAACATACCATTCCTGCGTAGGTCAACTGAAACAACCCCGTGGTGCACGCTCACACAAGACATTCATACGTCAACAGTCCGAGCGAAGTAATAGACAACCGGCAAAGATATGCAGGTATCGGAACACTGATCCAACAGCAGGCAACCTGCAGTTTTCACAACACACTTCCAAACTAATGCACAGCCTGCTTGCAGCAAATTAGTCATCCGATGTCACATGGATGCAAACTGATGTTAAGGCACAGAACCAGTGAGTACCGTTCAAACGTCATTCAGACGGTGGTCTCAAGCACCGGTCCGATCAGACAGCCTCATTCTATGTAGATATATCCAACGCCAATTACAACTGGCCGGGATTTTTAACTGAAAAGATGAGAACTTTTCGCCTTATACGGCGCGGTTTCTTATGTACACGACCATAAAGAACGTTACAATCTGACCGGAACAAGCAACCTGTTGACTGTGGGGTGACATTCATAAACCTTCAAACACGCACTTCATCCCGCCGGAAGATGATTAATTGCACCACAGAGAAAAACATGTTACCACATAGCCAGCAATGGAGATCTTCTAGTGCCTGAGAACCCATAAGGTTTCAAGAGCAAACATGTAATCTAGCGTCCTTTTGACGCACACTTGCGTACAAATAACAATTCATATTTCAATCCTACAGCTGCAAGTCCAGCACACCAT
Source organism: Botryococcus braunii (assembly GCA_002005505.1). NCBI lineage: Eukaryota > Viridiplantae > Chlorophyta > Trebouxiophyceae > Botryococcus > Botryococcus braunii. Next base: position 588,856 of record KV908338.1, on the reverse strand, counting down.
CCGACGGAGTCCGGGTCCCTTGTCTGTTTACCATTCTCTACGTCAGTTTTTCATAGAGCAGCATTCACTGAAGTTCCCGGCCATACCTGTCCTAACCTGGCAAACACGGATCACAATATTGACACGCGAACTGGTAACCAAGAAACCTTCTTGGCCATCACAGAATCTCTTGTACGCCATCATGATAACAGTCTGAAATCGACGGCAGAAGCTTAAAACCTTCTGCCAAGCTTTGCCAAGCTAAAAGCTTCTGCCAAGCTAAAGCTTCTTCCAAGCTAAATCTTCTGCCATCGATGTCAGAATGTCAGCATGATAGCGGGACAAGAGCTTCCAAGATGGCAAGAAGGTATGGAAGGAAGCTTCCACACGTCTTTGTTTACTCCAACAGGTCGGTTTTCGTTTATGCCTCAAGAATGCATTCCCATCGCTTCGAAGTCCATAATGGACTTCTCGTATATACAAGAGAGTCCCATTCGACACTGACCAGTTTGAGGGCGCACGTGTCATATTAACTGGCCTGCATGCGCACGACCAAGGAGGATACTCGGAACGTGGCTGATGCCCTCATCATAGAAAATAACCTTTCTGTTGGAAAGCCTGTCCGCAAATGTCCACAGAAGCGTCCTACGCAAGCAAGCACGAGAGGGACGTGCGAGTGAGACATGTGGCAGCTACAATTCGCAATTCGGTCTATCCATCTGTTCAGATCCTCTCATAAATGTTCCTACCCTGTTCTGATCTCGTCGAAGAACATCAGAACCACCAGTACCTGCCGGCGGTTGCCATTAACAGCACGCCTATACATAGTATTTTTTTTTTTTTTTTTTGTAAACTTAGTTCGTTTGGTACGCATACTGTACTAAATATATTTGCATCTGGTATCTGGTCAGGAAACACCAGACAATGTGTTTCAGGTCCCCTTGATGCAATGCTACTGGTGTCACTCACAATTGATCATGCCTCAAACTACCGACGGGACATTGGCCATGGCTGTCACCCGTTGTCGGCTCTCGCAATATTTACGCAACCCTCTGGTCCATACGCTCAAGGAATGCCTTGTCGAGATTTTGGCCTTTACAGCTGTAAACATGTGTCCAGAACATGGCCGTACGTCAATTGTACGTCAATAAGTTGCACGCCTGCACGTACTGCTGGCCAAGTGCTTCGCAGCAGATAGATTAATCTTCTGAGAATATTCCAACTAGGGAATTCCCTACATAGGATCTATCTACCTCGCAAACACAAAAGGCCTGAGTGCAACAATACCCAAAACGGGCCATGTGCCTTTCCCAGCCCATCCTGGCCAGCACTGTAATTGTGGTTCGGCCCAACGTCCATTAGTTGCCAAATACAGCAACCTCCCAGGCGAGCAACCTCTGTGTCCCGGGCCAGATATTGGCGGAATATTGTTCGAACAGATGGGGGGTTTTGCGAAAGGTATCAAAGGACACTCGCGCAACAGACAGGGATTTTGAAAGGTATCGAGTGAGTGAAAGGTACCAGTGAGACAAGTCAAAGCCTGTCTGTTCCATTGATGCACGAGAGGGTGTAACTTTTGACACCCAACGTTCATAATAGGGTTCGTATGCAGAGTAAAATCTGCCTCTTGCTTGACGCAAGCATTCTATGCATATATGCGTATATTCGCCCAATGGGCGCAACCTATATAACATATGCGCGCCACAATCAGGTCGCGGCACACATCCATTGACTGATAAAACAGCCTCAGACTGCCGTCTGCAGCTCGGTACTCAATATGTACCAACTAGCTTTGAAGCTTCCAATTTGGCAAAAGCCATAGCCCACCCTCATTACTATTCAACCCGCTAGGCATGGTCATTTACAGGGGCGTTCAAAAACAATGGAACTCAGTGGCTTTGAAACTTTCAATTTGGCCATATCGATATATCTATATAGTCCACTGTCATTACTATTCAACCTACTAGGCATGGTCACGTACGTACGGCGGTTGGAAAACAATCGGCTCTGAGCGATTGGGCCTTGAGGAAATATCCATATGGACGAGTTAAGCGCAATGGCACCTTAACCGACTCCAGAGCGTGAAGAAGAATGCTGACTTCTCCACATGCGCAGTGTCTTGCACGGCCAAGCTGGCCAGTGGTGTGACACAAAGAACGAATGAATGGTTGTTACGTGCTATGTGTGTATACACATGGCCCGTCATGACAACAAGGATGTGCCTGCCAGCCTACTCGTTTACTCAAAAGCTTCTTGTGTTATAATTGTAAGACACAAGCTACCTCCTATACATCATAAGGTAAAAGGAAGATGGAGGCGAGAGCTCTAAAATCCATCACTCCAATACTCCCGGCATAAGGGCAAGCTAGAAATGTCCGGTACACAATTCATGCACACAAAGCTCTATCTGGCTTGCCAGCTTGCCGAGGAACCTTCCAAAAGCTTTTAAAGGACCTCTGGAAGGCTAAACGCTTGCAAGTCGCGACGCTACTCTTGCAAAAACAGAGAGATTTGTATCTTCCATATCTTCGCTCATCTGCCAACTCACGACCGAAGTTTTTCAGTACCTCCGGAGCTATCAGAAAACGCTCTACAAGCCCTCGCCGCACAGGACATATCGATATCTATATGCGATACAGAAAATCATGCCCACCAGGGAGATGCGTCTGCTGCGGACAAAGGCAATGTGCACTCGTCCCAAAACACATACCCACTTCCCCTGCACCTCCTGAATCCCTACTAGTGTGCACAGTACTAGTACCAGCATGCATTGGACCTCTCAATTCGGTCATTTGAACCCCCTACTAGTATGCATAGCTCTACTACTTGTATGCAGTGAGTCTCGCAATTCAAATAAACTGAAGCCCTAAAAAGTATCCACAGTACTAATATGTGATGAACCCCTACTGCTATGCCTGTCCCTCCCCCCCCCCTCTTCGTTGAGGGGCTGGAAGTAGAATGTGAACTTGCTGCCGAATGACTACTTGCTGACGAGCCGTCTTTGGACGCATGGCTTGCTTCAGAGTTCGCCGAGTGAGCCACAGTCTCTCTCGGACACAAGGGTCTGCCTTAAGAACAGCAAGCTTGCCTTCCTGAAGTCGCAAACTTAAGTGGCAAGCCCACAAAAAGCTCACCGCGTCCATCTAATCGAGAAATAATGTAGGACACGCAGTATTCGGATTTAGATGTACTTCGCTCTGTGGTAATTACTGCCAATGCCACTGCCGAAGGGAGCTCAATAACGCGCAACGCCTTCACAATGCCCACTCCTCTGATGCCATCCTAGAAAATAGCGGATGTACCAAACATGGCCTCCTTACCCCGTATGAAACCCAAAAGGCGGTACAACTTGTGTTTGAACCATACTGTACCATACAAACACGTCTTGCACGGGCGCCGGTGACTCAACCATGCGGTGCATGGGAAATCATTTGCTGCCAGCAAGATGGTACCTCTGCCGGCAAGTAAACGGTATGACGCCTACGCAGAAAAGGAGCTGTGCCTGCCCAGTGGTGGAGCATGCCAAGGCGGTACAGAATGGCGTCAGGCAATCATTATGTGCGACAATCAGGAGGTGCGGCCCTTAATGCCGCTCAACCACCCATCGCCGATGGTGGATGTGGAGTCCGGGAAGTGGGTTGGCGCGCCGTCCCACTTCTTGAGGTCGCATGTGCCAGCGGGATAAGACCCGCACCCACCGCTTGCGTCGCAGAAGTTGTAGCCCTGACACTCGGACGTGCTCGCACACTTGTCTTTGCAAGCGTCCTGCATGGAGACAACGCACACGTGCTCACGGATGCTCCCAAAAAAACATGGCGGCTTGTGCCGGCTTTTGAGATGGATTACAAAAAAGGATGTGATCACGACGACGGACAGGGCTTCCCTCCAGGGTCGCCCAACGTCCCTCTACATCATTGAGGATGGTTGAGGGGATTGGAACAGACGGGCTCATTATCTGAGTATAAGGTCCAGTGAGGACCAGCCTGTGCCAGCTCCCTCCATCCTCAAGGAGTAAAGCCATTCAGAGCAAAGCTTCCCAGAAGGAAAGGAACATATGTGCGCATCAGGCGAACAGCAGCCACCTGGATTCGAACCTGGCACCCCGTGCAACCGATCATGGGGCTCTATCAGAGAGGCACATCCTGGGATAGGTGCCAGATTAGAATTCCTCCGCCATATATATGTCAGAGACCCGATTTCCAGAAAAAAGGTTCCTTCAGCCCTTGAGCAGCAGAATCTAGGGCCCGCCTCTTGGTGGGAACCCTTGGGATGGGGGAGGGGGAGAACAGGGATAGACACCCCGTCTACTTTTCCAACCCCATCTCTGTCTTTCACCTCTGACTCCAACCTTGCATCCCCATGTCCAGTTGTACATCCCTATCTCAGCCTTCACCCCAATCTCTGTTATTTGCCCCCATCTCTATTTCTCAGCCGCTGCAGCCTCTCTTCCTCCAAGCCTCCCCCCCCCCCCCCCGTTCAGCCCGCTGTCCACATTTTGGAAATTTGCAAAACAAACAAACCATGGCTTACGCATACCAGCATCCATGACACATGATTTACGGAGTAGATGCAATCCACTCCTACAGTCAATCTGAATGTGCAGCTGTTTGGGCATACCGCATTGCCCGCGCCGACGTTCGAGGTTGAAACCACGGCGCCTGCCAGATTTTCGGGACGGGCGGAAGAGAACGTCGCCGGAAAGAGGTTCTCGGAAGTGGATGTTGCCCCGCTCGAATCAACCGGTCCGCTGATGAAGCCTGTCCACATGGAGATACCAAGCATACAGTTAATGCAGTTGTACAATTAGTTAACGACACCTTACTAATAAGCACTAACCCAACTAACAACTACCTAACATCATGCAGCTGGGAAGTTCAAGGGCTTGAACCGCACAGCCCATGCATAGCGCCTTTGACACTGGTGTCGTCTTCACTTCCCGCTCCGTTAGCAAGGAAATTTGAAATTTTCTATTTTTTTTTTTTAAAATTTTGAAGTTTCTTTTATTGGGTATTGCCATAATTATTATTTGTATTTTTTAAATATTACGAAGAGCATGGAGGAAAGCTGTCAATTCTGATGAGGGCAAGCAGCTCCATTCTCAGGCACATCTATTTGTTCTCATGGGTCCATTCAACTGCTCCCAAAGTCAAAGGCCCCGAAAAGGACCATCAAAACCCCGGCATGAACTCTCCACTGCACATGGGAAAGCCACCCCCCCCCCCCCAAAAAAAAAGACACCCACACACATGCGCATGAGTGCGCACACACATATACACGCGGTTCGCCCGTGCCCCCCCCCACCCCCTACACACACACACACACACACACACACACACACACACACACACACACACACACACACACAATACAGAGAGAGAAGGGGGGGGGGGGAAAGAGAGAGAGAGGGAGGAAGAGAGAAGGCGGGGGGGGGGGCAAGACAGAGGAGATACGAGGGGGAGCGACAAAGTCAGAGAGCTGCGGAGTAAGCTGTCGCATCCGTGCACACATGTGGTGCTAGCGTGAGAGGGAAACAAAGCATGGCTGTGAGGAAGAAGCAGCATGCTGGCCAAATGAGGGGGGCTGGAACCCAATGAGGCTCAAAAGCAGTACGCTGGCCCAATGAGGGGGACTGGAACCCAATGAGGGTTAAAAGCAGTACGCTGGCCCAATGAGGGTTAAAAGCAGTACGCTGGACCTTTTCACTGAGTGAACAGCAGTACGCTGGCGTGTTTCAATCCCCCATTGAGAGTGCGTACCTGAAGGATCGGCCACAAATTGTGGCTGGCCTTCAAAAGACTTGCAGGCGCAACCCCCAATCTCGATTCCTCCACAGTTGGTGGGGTGGTTGCAGTAGTTGTAATACTTGGCGCCAGCCACTGTCTTGCAGTAGTTCATGCACACGGTCTGCCCCACGAGAGTGGCCCCTCTTGAATGTGAGTAGCCCTTCTTGCTTAAATATTTCGCCAACATTCACATGCATTCATGCTGACTCGGTGCAGTACTTGAAATGAGTATGCACTGTTTGCATTCACACGTACTAGTGTATTGCCCAATGGGACGGAGCACTCAAACCCTCTGACTGTGTTGGGACAATCTTCCAACCCTGCCCAGGCGCAAGATAAATGCCATAAGGCAGAAGATGGGGGGGGGGGGGAAGAGAGAGAGGAGAGAGAGAGAGAGAGAGAGAGAGGAGAGAGAGAGAGAGAGAGAGAGAGAGAGAGAGTGAGAGAGAGAGAGAGGGGGGGGGGGAGGGAGAGGGAGAGGGAGGGTGGGAGAGGGAGAGGGAGGGAGGGAGAGGGGGGGAGGGGGAGAGAGAGAGAGAGGAGAGAGAGAGAGAGAGAGAGAGAGAGAGAGAGAGAGAGAGAGAGAGAGAGAGAGAGAGAGAGAGGAGAGAGAGAGAGGAGAGAGAGAGAGGGAGAGAGAGAGAGAGAGAGAGAGAGAGAGAGAGAGAGAGAGAGGAGAGAGAGAGAGAGAGAGAGGAGAGAGAGGGGGGGCCGGGGGGGGGGATGGGGGCAGGCACCGGATTTGGAGTCAAGACACTTGAAACTGTATTCCCTTGGACTGCCTGATTAGATCCTCCAGAGGGTGGGTCCCAGGGATCCGGACCGCGTGGGCCTCTGCCGACTTCCTCGGGCCATTCAACGGTGAAGGCAGAGAGCAGATCCCTGTGACATGTTGAAAATCCTAGGGCCAAGAGCAGAGCCACAACTAAAAGTGGTCCTCGCGCCATGCTGGAAGACGTCTCTTAGACTCGTGCGGTTGGCGTCCCTGCATTCCGGCGTTAACTGTATTAGTAGACAAGACTCTCCAGACCTCCTTGGAGTAGGAAAGTTACAACTGCCACATAATTATTTATTGTATTGCATCTGTCACGTGTTCGATTTTTATTTGAAAGCTAAACGATAGGACCGACAACAAAGATCTTTCAGCAATCGTATAGTAGTGAAAAAATAAGGAATCGTCAAAGGTGACGCAAAAGGTTTAGTGAGTATTCAATTAGAGCATCAGCTAGTGTGGATTGGATGTATGGCTCAAGACGAAAACATAGAGATTTCCCTCGGCACGGTCGCCCCATGTGCTTCATGTCAAGGTATATCAGAAATCCCAAGCCTAACACTTGGCAATGGTAAATCAAATGCATTCGAAGGAATTTTCTGGGCCCTAAAAGATGTGGACTCTATCATTCTTAACGTCGAAACTGAAGGTTGTCTGCCTTCCCATTCATGTCAAGACTCCGTCAAATACTCGATGAATCTTTCTGAGTATACCAGGGGCCCAGCAACAATCATGCTGGCAATATTCTTCGGTATATGCAGGACTCTGTTTTACGCCAAAATATCATGATTCGGGGATTGCCTCTGAAGCTGAAGGTCGTGCCGAAAGAACGAACCTCTGCCTAGCTCCACCCAAAGAATTGAAAGCAAAGCCGTGGATCAGAGAATGGGAGTGTCATTTGTTTTGACTTAAAAGTTCCGTAGCTACCTCCCTTATTCTTCTATGCAAACCGCCGTTGTCTGGGACAGATGCCTTGGTAACCGACCAAGATTGGGTCACCTGACACGTGGTATAACATATGCAATGAAATTTAAATTGATCTAGTAGCATGTGAAGTGCCCTTTCAGGCGCAGAGCTAGACGGCTCGACTATGATGAATGCATCGTCAAGATGATCGCTTGATTTGAGAGGTGAGGGGCAGTCTGCCCACCCCCCCCCCCCCCCTCCGGGGCCAGAGCGCACCAGGTAGAACGTCCGACAGCGCAATCGACCGAGGTGACTAGCGATCGGTGTCCGGGGGCCCGACCAGTCCCTCCGGTGATCCCACCGGTAGGGCTTAGAGGCCCTATGCGCAACGACGCAACATGACGCCATACGCCGCTACCTCCTTGTGGCTGTGTGATGTAATTGAAGGAAAAGTGAAATATATCAATGGGTCAATAGACCACATGGACCTTTCGGATTGCAAGAAAAACTGTTGAATGAATTGGTCAATACTGTACTTAGTGACATCCCCTGTCACATGCCATCAACAGCAGTGTAAACTATAGCCGTTATAGCCCTTTATGAACGGTATAGATCATACTCGTACCTCAATGACATAACACGTGACTTGTACGATATGCGTTCTCAATAGACATTACGTATGGTAGTACTTTAGGATCCCTGCAGTCCGAGCCATCCCTGGGCAGCCCAGGAACGGCTCGGTACTTGTCCGAAGCATGTTGGTATCCTTGACCAACCTCTACTGTTGGAGAGTGCTGTGTGCTGTTCCTGGAAACGTTGTAGCGTGGACGGTTTTTCCCACAGGCTACGAAGTGACGCTGCCGTCGTGCCATCACTGCAGGTGTGTTTAGGATTCTCAAAGCCGTTCCAGATATGATTGTGCTCAAACATTCAGACCAGTTAGATATTACTGCTGTGTGCATTGATGAGAGTGCATGACGAGAGCGCACTGAATGTTTGACCTCATTGAGACTTATGTTGACGTCCACCGTTGTGGCGGTAAGATAGTTTCACTGTACAAACATCACAAAGAGACCTTGCTGAGTTACTGATGAACTATTATTGTATTCTAGTGACGTAAAGTAGACATCGCAAGGCCTCTTTGGTGCTGAACTCTGCTATCAGGCAAGGCGTAGTGTTACGTGGTCTTTAGCAAGAGTGAGAGCAGTTAAGATCATTTGTAAGACTTGTCCGAAGCATGTTGGTATCCTTGACCAACCTCTACTGTTGGAGAGTGCTGTGTGCTGTTCCTGGAAACGTTGTAGCGTGGACGGTTTTTCCCACAGGCTACGAAGTGACGCTGCCGTCGTGCCATCACTGCAGGTGACGCCGCAAGCAGAAATGCTTGAGGTTATGGGCCCACGCTTTCCAAGCTGAGCTTGCAGTGACGCACGACAGATTTCCAGGGAGAAAAGGGGTTTCGGACCCCGCTTCGAGACTGCGAGCTTCACTGACGAGTGAGGTCTGGCCGTTCAAACATATCGAGCTAGTCACGTAAAATTATTCCTTCTGTAGTGCTGGAAGGAATTGTTGTATAGTAGCAACTGGGCTGGGAAAGCAGAAGTACTTCTGGGACTGATCAACTCAGTGTCAGAGCTAGGAAGAAGTGCTTCCAGGGGAAGTCATTTAAGGCTTGGAGTGAAGAACTGGCTTGATCATGAAAACTAGAAGCAGACAAGTGATCATGAAAACGAGAAGTAAGCGCACTGCAACGGAGTCTGGATCAGCTGGGTCTGGCTCCTCCATCAGTGCATCACCCAGCCAGCCAGCAAACTCCACTGCGCAGAGTGGAGAGATGTGCATCGCAATGACGAAAACCGGTGGCGTCGTCACCACGAATGTCAAATGTCCAGTGACTCTGGACAGAGAGGGAGTGGAATTTCCACTCTGGGATCTGGCATATGTGGCAGCCTGTGGCCTCAAAAGGTGCAAGGCAGCCATTGAAGCTCCAATGCCAGACACAGAGGAGAATGCAGCAGCGCTCCTAATGCTGATTGAGAGCGTCCCCAAGGCGTGGGGTGCCAAGCTGGCTGCAATGCAAGTGGCAGCCAATGCCTACCAGTGGGTTCGAGAGCGTTTTACTGGAGGGGCAGACCAGGAGGTAACAGCACGCTGGCTGGAGCTCCTACACACCAGCATGGGAGAGACAGAAACGTTGGAGGACTACTACAACAGGAAGGTGGCACTCTTCCATGCACTCAAGCGAAATGGGCACTCCATCATGGAGAGAGAAGCCAAGCTGGCAATCATCAAGGGCCTGCCAGAGGAAGCGAAGGAGACTGGGATGTTCTCCTCATCTGCTGGGAAGGATCTGGAGGGACTGTGGGAGATCATCTCCACCACAGCCAAGGGACTGGGCTTCAACGACCAGGTCCCCAGAGTCACCCCTGTGGCCAGGGCAGCCATCACACCAGCCTACTCCACCACACCAGGGACTGCAAGCCCACAGGAGACCCAAGCTGGAGGCCAGGGGGGCCAAGCTTCATCGACCAAGGTGGAGGGACGGGACCGGCGTGACAACAGGCGCTGCCGCTACTGCAACAAGCTAGGCCATTTTGAGAGGAACTGCCTCAAGAAGGAGGCGGACGAGAAGATGCAACAGAACCTGCAGCAAGTCATGGCTGCAATGGCCAATCTGCTTCCGCAATTCCAAAATCAAGCGTCGGCTGCAGTGGCTCGACCTCCGGAGGGCAGCGGGAACGGCAACAACTTTTTCCCCGGGGGATATCCACCACCCTCTGGTATGTCTGCCATGATTTCTCTGAATGTCTTAACACCAACACGCGTCATGCCAGAAGCGAGAAGTTTTCTGGTGGACAGTGGAGCCACCATCCACCTAGTCAATGATCTGTCCCTGCTACATTCCCCCACCCTGCACAGAAATCCCATTCCTTTGCATATGGCTACGTCAGATGCCACGGGACAGATAATTGCAACTGGTTCCCTGTGCTTGAGCAGTGCAGAACAGCAACCCCTGTGGCTTCACAATGTGCATTGTGTTCCTTCAGCTACAGCTAATCTGATTTCAGTGACAGCTGCTATACGTGATGGGGCTAGTTTTGTGACAGACAGTGTGGGAAGTTACACTGGTATGCGTGGCGCTCAAAACTGGTCTTGTTCAGTTGCACAGAGAAATGGCCTGTATTTCTTGCAGAAGGTCAGTCCAGTCAGAAACCCTGTCTCTGTGTTTGTTAACACAGCCAGAGCACCAGTCGCTCATGATTGCAGATTGAGAGCACTGTGGCACAGTAGACTGGGGCACCCAGGGGAGGTTAATATGAGGCGACTGCAGTCTGAAGATTTGGTCCTGGGCATCCCTGTATCTCTCTCCCCTTGCGCAAACTGTCACTCTTCGTGTGAAGCGTGCATTCAAGGAAAGCACAGTCGTCCCCCTTTTGGAACCAGTTCCAGAGCAGCCACTGAGCCCCTTGAGAGAATTCATTTGGACACAGTTGGCCCCATCTCCCCTACAGCTATTACTGGGGAGCGCTTCTTTGTCACGATTGTGGATGAGGCTACGCACTACGTCATAGCCCTGGCAGTAAAAACCAAGGATGCAATCAGCAGTGCAGTCAGAGACCTCCTGATTTTTTGGCAGAGGCAGTTGAACCGCTCTGTTAAGTGCATTCGTACTGACAGGGGGACAGAATTCCTCAACAGTACATTGAAGGGTTTCTGTACGCAGGAGGGAATTAAATTTGAGACCTCTGCAGCATACACGCCTCAGCAAAATGGCGTTGCTGAACGGATGAACCGAACAATCAAGGAGAAGGCCAGAACACTCATGTTGCATGCAGCTGCCAAACAGTCACTCTGGAAGGAAGCAGTGGAGACAGCCTGCATCCTGTACAATATGGGACCTGTGACTGGACGTGACAAGACGCCTTATGAAGCCTTCCATGGGGTAAAGCCCGATGTATCCCTGCTCAGGACTTTTGGCTGTCTAGCACATGTGCACATACCTGATCACCAAAGGGGAGTGTTTGAGTCTAAGACCTCCCCTGGTCTCTTCACAGGGTATTCCAGTGTGTCAAAGGCATATAGAATTTATATGGGAAACGGGATTTGGAAAGAAAGCAGAGATGTTACCTTTCTGGAGCACTTAAGGGGCGCAGACAGAGTGGGGCTTAGCACCATGTCTCCTGTGAGTCCAAATGCAGTCCAGCAGCCCTTTGCCTTGCCTTTTGTACAACAGGAGGGCCAGCAGTCCTTGGGTCAGTTGTCTTTTTGGGACTCAGATGATCCTGAGCCTCTCTGCAACCGAGAGGTCAACGTGCAGCAGTCCGGACCTGACTCCCCCTGTGCAACCACCCCCTGTGCAACTACCCCATGTGCAATCAACCCCTGTGAGAATTCTGAGACTACAAGTGTCAACGTGGACGGGGAGCCCACTTCCTCGGAGCTGAGCCATACGCAGTCCGGCCACAGCTGGTCCGTACTCGGACACATGGAGAACCTGGCGCGAGGAGGCGAGGAGACCAAGTCACACATGCAACGTTTGAATAATGTGCAAGAATGTGTTCGAATGGAAGTTGGGGCCATGGGTGTCCGAGGGCAAGACGGGCTGACCCGGCAGCAACGGTATGATCAGAGAGTAGCAGCACGTGAGACTGCAGCTGAGGTCACTGTGGAACATGATGGAGATGTGAGTGATGGAGAGAATAGGAGAATGTCAGAGGCCATTTGCCCAGGGGAAGCAACGGAAGCTCAGCCTAATGGACAGGACTTGGCCAGGCTGGAGGGCATGTCTGATCATGTAAGCGCTGAGAGTGAGGCAAGAGAGGTCAGTTTGGAGATTTCCAATCAGACACTTGATGGACAAAGGGAGTCTTCAGATGGCCAGGCTCTGCGTGCTTGTGAGGGACACACTGGGGAGTCACAGGTGTGTTGTGAGAGTACAAGCGTGGATGAGAGAGACACCACTGCAGGGTGTCGCACAGTGCCAGATTATGCTGCGCCTTTGAGTGATGAGTGCGTTTGGGACATGACGAGTGATGTAAGACCCAGATTGAGTGGAGCAGCATGTGAATCCTCCAAGGAGAGAAAGCTGCAGACACCTCCAGAGTGGGAGAGAGTCAGAGAGGTGTGTAACGCAGTAACCTCGAGCGAAAGAGTAGTGGAAGCACGTGCGTGTGAGCCTAGAGAGGATAGCCATGTTGTGCATGATCACAATCTGAATCCTGTAAAGGGTAAGATACCTGGGGTGAGGTGGTCCAAGGTGCCAATCCCTGGAAACCTCAGGGAGGCGCAAAGATCCCCTCAGTGGGAATTCTGGCGCCAGGCAATGCAAGAGGAGCAAGATTCTCTTGATGCGCACGAGGTGATGGAGTACGTTGAGAGACCCAGGGGACACAAGGTGATCCCTGTGCATTGGATCTTCTCTGTGAAGACTGATGCACATGGGAACGTGTTGAGATTTAAGGCTCGGCTTGTAGCCCAGGGCTGTAGACAGATTCCTGGAGTTGATGTAGATGAGGTCTTTGCACCTACCAGTAGCTATGGGTCCAGGAGGACTTTGCTAGCAACTGCTGCAGCAAAGAACATGGAAATTCACCAGGTGGATATAAAGACCGCCTTTTTGAATGGTGAATTAGAGGAGGAGGTGTATGTGACACAGCCTCCTGGATTTGATAATGGCAACCCCAACATTGTGTGCAGACTGCGTAAGGCCCTTTATGGCCTGAAGCAGGCTCCCAGGGCTTGGCACAAGACCCTGAATGAGAAGCTGCTGAGTATGGGATATGAAGTGTGTAAGAGCGATGCGGGAGTTTACATAAAGAGACACGAGGATGGGGAGCTGTCATACATGCTTGTGTATGTTGATGATCTTTTGATTGTGGCAATGGGTGCGGAAGAGATAGAATGGGTGAAAAAGGAGCTGTTGGCAAGCTTCAAGATTCATGACCTTGGTGAAGTCAAGGACTTCTTGGGCTGCCAGATCCTGAGAGATAGAGAGAATCGGTGCTTATCACTGAGCTGCGTGCCTAAGATTGATGCACTGTGTGAGAAGTTTGGGGTGAGTGCTGAGTCACGTACAGTCGATACTCCCATGAGTAAAGACTTTGTGATGTCTGGGATGCCGCAGGTTACAGTGGGTGAGACCAGCTTTGGGTCTGGGACTCCACTGCCTCCCGGGCATAGATATTGTGAGCTTGTTGGGTCTCTGTTGTATATTGCTAATACAACTCGACCTGATATAGCTCAGGCTGTGGGTGTTCTGTCCCGTTACCGGAACGCTCCCACCACTGCCCACATGAATGAGGGCTTGAGGGTATTGAGGTATCTTCAGTCTACTCGAGAGTGTGTCTTAGTGCTGGGAGGGAAAGGGCCTGTGTTAGAAGGTCATGTTGATGCAGATTATGCTGGCGATATTGACAGCAGGCATTCTACCTCGGGATATGTGCTATCAGTGTTTGGCAGTGCTGTGGTCTGGGGTAGTAAGAAGCAACACTCAGTTGCTACCTCCACTGTGGAGGCAGAATTCATGGCAACCAGTCTGGCTATTAAGGAGCTTAACTGGCTGCGTGGGTTCATGGAGGAAATCGGAACTCCTCCTTGGTCAGTGAAGCTATACTGTGACAATCAGGGGTGCATTGCTAACCTGAAAAACCCACTGTATAGCAAGTATACTAAGCACATTGCAGTGTGCTTCCACTTTGCACGTGAAGCTATTGCAAAGGGGCAGGTTACACTCTGCTATGTGGAGTCTGCAAGGAACAAGGCAGACATGCTGACAAAGCCTCTCGCTCGCCCTGCCTTCCAGATGCACAGGCGAGGGTTTGGACTTGTGAAGATGACATAGGTGACAGGGTGCTGTCAAGGGGAAGTGTTGAATGAATTGGTCAATACTGTACTTAGTGACATCCCCTGTCACATGCCATCAACAGCAGTGTAAACTATAGCCGTTATAGCCCTTTATGAACGGTATAGATCATACTCGTACCTCAATGACATAACACGTGACTTGTACGATATGCGTTCTCAATAGACATTACGTATGGTAGTACTTTAGGATCCCTGCAGTCCGAGCCATCCCTGGGCAGCCCAGGAACGGCTCGGTACTTGTCCGAAGCATGTTGGTATCCTTGACCAACCTCTACTGTTGGAGAGTGCTGTGTGCTGTTCCTGGAAACGTTGTAGCGTGGACGGTTTTTCCCACAGGCTACGAAGTGACGCTGCCGTCGTGCCATCACTGCAGGTGTGTTTAGGATTCTCAAAGCCGTTCCAGATATGATTGTGCTCAAACATTCAGACCAGTTAGATATTACTGCTGTGTGCATTGATGAGAGTGCATGACGAGAGCGCACTGAATGTTTGACCTCATTGAGACTTATGTTGACGTCCACCGTTGTGGCGGTAAGATAGTTTCACTGTACAAACATCACAAAGAGACCTTGCTGAGTTACTGATGAACTATTATTGTATTCTAGTGACGTAAAGTAGACATCGCAAGGCCTCTTTGGTGCTGAACTCTGCTATCAGGCAAGGCGTAGTGTTACGTGGTCTTTAGCAAGAGTGAGAGCAGTTAAGATCATTTGTAAGACTTGTCCGAAGCATGTTGGTATCCTTGACCAACCTCTACTGTTGGAGAGTGCTGTGTGCTGTTCCTGGAAACGTTGTAGCGTGGACGGTTTTTCCCACAGGCTACGAAGTGACGCTGCCGTCGTGCCATCACTGCAGGTGACGCCGCAAGCAGAAATGCTTGAAAAACATATTAAGCTCGTGCAGTTTCCTTCACCTATACCGTCAGACTATAACGAACTCTGTTGTTAAGGGCTGGCCTCACGTCACTGTCCCTAACAGACATGTTTAGACAGTTATGTCGTCATCCCTTGAGCCATAATGGCTGGTCCTGGATGTAATATTTCCTTCCTTCCTTAGACGGGAGAAGTTACCCCTGAAACATCTGTTTCAAATACATGCCCCGTTTGTGTGTGTGTGTGTGTGTGTGTGTGTGTGGGGGGGGGGGGGATGGGTGGGTGGGTGGGTGTATTCTCAGAGAGGGGTTGGGGGGGCAGGTCACCGGATTTGGAGTCAAGACACTTGAAACTGTATTCCCTTGGACTGCCTGATTAGATCCTCCAGAGGGTGGGTCCCAGGGATCCGGACCGCGTGGGCCCCTGCCTACTTCCTCGGGCGCTGCAACGGTTAAGGCAGAGAGCAGATCCCTGTGACATGCTGCAAATCCTAGGGCCAACAACTCGTTTTACTCCAAAATATCAAGATTCGGGGATTGCCTCTGAAGCTGAAGGTCGTGCCGAAAGAACGAACCTTTGCTTCGATCCAGACAAAGATCTGAAAGCAAAGCCGTGGATTAAAGAAGGGGAGTGTGATTTGTTTTGACTCAAAGTTTGGTAGATTTCTCCCTTATTCCTCTATGCGAACTGCCTTTGTCTGCGACAGCTGCCTTGGTAACCGATCAAGATTGGGTCATCTGGCACGTGGTGTAACGTGTGCAATGAAAGTAAACTTGATCTAGTGGCATGTGAAGTGCCCTCTCAGGCGCAGAGCTTGACGGCTCTTCTATGATAAATACATCGTCAAGATGATCGCTTGATTTGAGAGGTGAGGGGTAGTGCCCCCCCTCCCCCCTGGCCTGGGCACAGCGCACCAGGTGGGGCCCGACAGATAGCGCAATATGCCTCTACCCAGGTGACTAGCGATCGGTGTCCAGGGGCCCGCCCGACCAGTCCCTCCGGGGATCCCACCGGTACGGCCTAGGGTCCCTAGCCGCAACGACACAACATGACGCCATATGCCGTTACCTCCTGGTGGCTGGGTGGTGTAATCGGTCACCAGACCAGATGGACCTTTTATTCTCATATGATACCGTTGACGTCGCACAGACAAATACAAAAACAATCAAGCCTCTGCAAACGTGCAAACACAGCACTTAGCACAAAACAGTATGTCATTCAATGAGCAGTCGTGCAATCACAGCACGACGTCCAAGCATACTTGTTAGGAGTCCAATAGCAGAATTTGTTACAAGTGTGATAATGTGTGGCCATTCGTTCTTCCCAGTCCCAATCCCCGAACCCCGAGTCGCATTGTACTGCAAGAGCCGTCGAACCACATTCCTGAGGACCGTCGAATGTAAAACTGACAATCTTCGATCCCAAGAAACCATCCGAGTGTGATTCGAGCTAGGTGTCTAGATGTCACTTAAACATTCGATAATGATTCAACCAAGTTATCAAAGCCCAGATCTTTATATCCCATGTGTTAACCTCACTTATGAACATCATAAGACCACATATATTTTATTCTAAGATAACTTGCCATCATACTCAGTCTAATCATAAGTATGTTCATGGAGCAATGTCTAGTGGAAACTGCACTTCCTGAATTGTGCCTTTTTTGTCCAACCAAACATGTTAGCACCATCCCATGGAAATCCCATCATATGTGCAGTAACTTTATTGAGTGTACATGATGGATCCCAATTTACAACACCTCCCCTCACGTGTAGGAGGAGACAAAAAAGCAACACAACACGTCACTCAAACTTGCTGACGAGCCGTCTTTGAAGGCGTGGCTTGATTCCGAGTTTACCGAGTGAGCCACAGTCTCTCTCGGACACAAGGGTGTGCCTTAAGAACAGCAAGCTTGCCTTCCTGGGTAGCAAGCCCACCAAAAGCTCACCACGTCCATCTAATCGAGCAATCATGTAGGACACTCAGGATTTGGAGTTAGATGTACTTTGCTCTATGGTAATTACAGCCGACGCCGCTGCCGAAGGGAGCTCAATAATGCGCAACGCCTTCACAATGCCCACCCCTCCGATGCCATCCTAGAGATTAGCAGATGTACCAAATATGGCCTCGTTACCCCATATGACACCCAAAAGGGCGATACAACTTGTGTTTACCACACTGTACCATACAAGCACGTCTTGCACGGGCGCCGGGGCACTCAAACATGCGGTGCACGGGAAATCATTTGCCGCCAGCAAAATGATACCTCTTCCGACAACTAAACGGTATGACGCCTGCGCAGAAAAGGAGCTGTGCCTGCCCAGTGGCGGAGCATGCGAAGGCGATACGGAATGGCGTCAGGCGATCGCAATCACTATGTGCGACATTCAGGAGGTGCGGAGCTTAATACGGCTCACCCACCCATCGCCGAGTTTGCCTGTTGAGTCCGGGAAGTAGGTTGGCGCGCCGTCCCACTTCTTGAGGTCGCATGTGCCAGCGGGATAAGACCCGCACCCACCGCTTGCGTCGCAGAAGTTGAAGCCCTGACACTCGGACGTGCTCGCACACTTGTCTTTGCAAGCGTCCTGCATGGAGACAAGCCACACGTGCTCACGGATGCTCCCCACCAAACATGCCGGCTTTTGACGGCTTTTGAGATGATTCCAGAAAAGGATGTGGTCACGACGACGGACGGACAGGAGAGTATCGGATACTGGAACAGACGGGCTCATATATCTGACCATAAGGTCCAGTGAGGACCAGCCTGTGCCAGCTCCACCCATCCTCAAGGAGTAAAGCCATTCAGAGCAAAGCTTCCCAAAAGGAAAGAAATTATGTGCGCATCACGCGAACAGCCGCCACCAGGATTCGAACCTGGCACATCCTGGGGCTCTATCACAGTGGCGCATCCTGGGATAGGTGCCAGATTGGAATTACTCCTCAATGTATATGTCAGAGACCCGACTTCCAGAAAAAAGGTTCCTTCAGCCCTTGAGCAGCAGAATCTAGGGCCCGTCTCTTGGTGGCAACCCTCGGGTGGGGGAGGGGGAGAGCAGGGATGGACACCATCTCTATTTTTTCAACCCCATCTCTGTCTTTCACCTCCATCTCCAACTTTCCATTCCCATCTCCAATCTTACATCCCTATCTCAGCCTTCACCTCAATATCTCTTATTCACCCCCATCTCTATTTCTCAGCTGCTACAGCCTCACTTCCTCCAAGCCTCTCCCTTCCCCCCCCCCAAGCCCGCTGTCCACATTTTGGAAATCTGCAAAACAAACAACCCATGTTCTGCATACCAGCATGCGTGACACATGATTTACGGAGTAGATGCAATCCACTCCAACAGTCAATCTGAATGTGCAGCTGTTTTGGGCATACCTCATTGCCCTCGCCGACGTTCGAGGTCGAAACCAAGGTGCCTGCCAGATTTAAGGGACCGTTGGAAGAGAACGTCGCCGGAAAGAGGTTCTCGGAAGTTGATGTTGCCCCGCTCGAATCAACCGGTCCGCTGATGAAGCCTGTCCACATGCAGATACCAAGCATGCAGTTGATGCAGTTGTACAGTTAGTTAACGACACCTCACTAACAAGAATTAACCCAACTTACAACTATCATCATGCAGTTGGGAAGTTCAAGGGCTTGAACCGCGCCGCCCACGCATAGCGTCTGTGAAAACGACACCAGTGTCAAATGACACCAGTGTCCGTTTGACACTGGTGTCGCTTTCACTTCCCGCTCCATTTGAAAGGAAGTTGAAATTTTCTAATACATATACTTTTTATTTCGAAGTTCTTTTTTTTGTGGTACTGCCATAATTATAATTTGTATTTATAGAATATTTTGAAGAGCATGGAGGAAAGCTGTCAAGTCCACAAGGGCAAGCAGCTCCATTCTCAGGCACAAATATTTGTCATCATGGGTCGTCTGTTGCATGCGTGCATCCATTCAATCGCTCCCGAAGTCAATGGCCCCTCTAAACCAGGAAACCCGGGAGTGAACTCTTCACTGCACATGGGAAAGCCACCCCCCCCCCCCAAAAAAAGAGACACCCACACACATGAGCACGATTTCCCACACACATATACACACGGTTCGCCCGTGCCCCCGAGCATACACACACACACACACACACACACACACACACACACACACACACACACAGAGAGAGAGAGAGAGAGAGAGAGAGAGAGAGAGAGAGAGAGAGAGAGAGTGTGTGAGAGAGAGGGGGGGAGAAAGAGAGAGAGAGAGAGAGAGAGAGAGAGAGAGAGAGAGAGAGAGAGAGAGAGAGAGAGAGAGAGAGAGAAGGCATGGGGGGGGGCAAAATAGAGAAGATACGAGGGGGAGCGACAAAGTCAGAGAGCTGCGGAGTAAGCCCAAGCTGCCGCAACCGTACATGCATATGGTGCCAGCATGAGAGGGAAACATTGGTGCCAAATGAGGGGGCCTGGAACCCAACGAGGGCTAGAAGCAGTACGCTGGACCTTTTCAGTGAGTGAACAGCAGTACGCTGGCCTGCTTTACGCTCCCTCATTGAGAGTGCGGACCTGAAGAGTCAGCCACATATTGTGGCTGGCCTTCGAAAGACTTGCACGCGCAACCCCCAATCTCGATTCCTCCACAGTTGGTGGGGTGGTTGCAGTAGTTGTAATACTTGGCGCCAGCCACTGTCTTGCAGTAGTTCATGCACACGGTCTGCCCCCCGAGAGTGGCCCCTCTTGAATGTCAGTAGTTCTTCTTGCTTAAATCATCCTTTCGCCAACATTCACATGCACTCATGTTGACTGGGTGCAATACTTGTTATGAGTATGCACTGTTTGCATTCACATGTACTAGTGTATGGGCCAATGAGACGCAGCACATGGCCCTCTAACTGTGTTGGGCAGTCTCCCAACCCTGCTCAACCGCAAGGTAAATGCTATAGGGCAGAAGAGGGGGGGGGGAGAGAGAGAGAGAGAGAGAGAGAGAGAGAGAGAGAGAGAGAGAGAGAGAGAGAGAGAGAGAGAGATAGAGAGAGAGAGAGAGAGAGAGAGAGAGAGAGAGAGAGAGAGAGGAGGGGGGGGGAACGGGGGGGAGGGCACCGGATTTGGAGTCAAGACACTTGAAACTGTATTCCCTTGGACTGCCTGATTAGATCCTCCAGAGGGTGGGTCCCAGGGATCCGGACCGCGTGGGCCCCTGCAGTAGGCAGCTGCCTACTTCCTCGGGCGCTGCAACGGTAAAGGCAGAGAGCAGATCCCTGTGACATGTTGCAAATCCTAGGGCCAAGAGCAGAGCCACAACTAAAAATGGTCCTCTCGCCATGCTGGAAGACGTCTCTTAGACTCGTGCGGTTGGCGTCCCTGCGTTCCGGCGTTAACTGTATTAGTAGACAAGACTCTCCAGACCTCCTTGGAGTAGGAAAATTACAATTACCACATTAATTTGATTGTATTGCATCTGTCGGGTGTTCGACTAATGATTGAAAGCCAAACGATAGGACAGACAACAAAGATCTTTCGGCAACCGTATTGAGTGAAATAACAAGGAATTCTCAAAAGTGACGCAAAATACTTAGTAAGTATTTAATTAAAACATTAACAAGTGTGGATTGGATGTATGGCTCAAGACGAAAATATAGAGATTTCCCTCGCACAGTCGCCGCATGTGCTTCATGTCAAGGTATCAAGAATCCCAAGCCTAACACTTGGCAATTTTCAATCAAATAACTTTGAATTTTTCGATCGATTAATTTTCTGGGCCCTAGAAGATGTGGACTCTGCCACTCATAACGTCGAAACTGAAGGTTTTCTGCCTTCCCATTCCTGTCAAGACTCCGTCAAATACTCGATGAAATTTTCTGAATATAACAGGGCCCAGCAACAATCAAACTGGCTATAGGTTTCGATGCATGTAGGACTCGTCACTCGTTTTATGCCAAAATATCATGATCCGGGGATTGCCTCTGAAGTTGAAGGTCGTGCCGAAAGAACGAACCTCTGCTTCGAGCCACAAAAAGAATTGAGAACAAAGCCGTGGATCAGAGAAGTGGAGTATTATTTGTTTTGACTTAGAGTTCGGTACCTACCTCCCTTATTCTTCTGTGCAAACCCCCGTTGTCTGGGACAGCTGCCTTGGAAACCGACCAAGATCGGGTCACCAGCTGACACGTGATATACCATGTGCAATGAAATTTAAATTGATTTAGTGCATGTGAAGTGCCTTTTCAGGCGCAGAGCTAGACGGCTTAACTATGATAAATGCATCGTCAAGGATGATCGCTTGATTTGAGAGGTGAGGGCTAGTTTGGCCCCCCCCCCCCCCTTTCCGCGGCCACAGCGCACCAGGTGGGGTCCGACAGCGCAATATGGATCGACCCAGGTGCGATAGGTGTCCGGGGGCCCGACCAGTCCCTCCGGTGATCCCACCGGTAGGGCCTAGAGGCCCTATGCGCAACGACGCAACATGACGCCATACGCCGCTATCTCCTAGTGGCTGTGTGATGTAATCGGTCAATAGACCAGATGGACATTTCAGATTGCAAGAAAACCATGTTAAGCTCGTGCAGTTTCTGAACCGTCGAACTAAAACGAACTCTGTTGTGAAGGGCTGGCCTTACGTCACTGTCCCTAAGACGGAAGAAGCTACACCTGAAACATCTGTTTCAAATACATGCCGTGTGTGTGTGTGTGTGTGGGGGGGGGGGTGGGGGGGGTGGGTGGGTGGGTGTGTTCTCAGAGAGGGGTTGGGGGGGGGGGGGGGGAGAAGAAGGGTGGGGAGGGAAGAGAGAGGGGGGCGGGGCGGAGCGGGGGGGGGGAGAGAGGGGTAAGAGAGGGAGAGAGGGAGAGAGAGAGCGAGAGAGAGAGAGAGAGAGAGAGAGAGAGAGAGAGAGAGAGAGAGAGAGAGAGAGAGAGAAGGGGGGAGAAGAAGGGTGGGGAGGGGAAGAGAGAGGGGGGGTGGGGCAGAGCGGGGGGAGAGAGGGGGGGGGGGGAGAGAGAGAGAGAGAGAGAGAGAGAGAGAGAGAGAGAGAGAGAGAGAGAGAGAGAGAGAGAGAGAGAGAGAGAGAGAGTGAGAGAGAGAGAGAGGGAGGGAGGGGGGGGGTTGGGGGGTAAGGGAGGGGGGTGTCTCCCTGTCGCGCTGTCTGTTCTCTTTAAAATACGTAGGAGCACATGTACAACAGTTTGAACAAAGGAGAGCCATGCTTTCGCAAACTTCCTGCACAGTATGGTGGCTTGTGAAGATCTTTCCAAGCAATCGCAATTTCTGATGTGACCCCCTTGCCCACGAATGCTGACAGACGCTCTGTTCGCACCCGCAGCATTGGTTGATGCACCAACCTTTCAGCACGTGTGTGCAGCGGCCCCGATTCAAGCTGATGCAACTCTTACAGTAATGGGAACCTTTCGCCAATAGAGAAGCACATTTGGTTACGCAAGGGCAAGGTTAGGGGCTGGGTCCTATCAACATTAGATAGCCTAGAAGCCTTGCTCGTCGGATAGCAAGTACAATTGCAACCCCTCTACGGATGCTGCCTCCTGAGAATCCGACCATTGAGACTTTGTTATTCCGAGGTGCTGTGGTCCCAGCGGATTCCCGGCACCTAAAATGCCCTTGCAGTCCCTTCCTCCTCACGTATGGAATCCACAACATTCCTCTTGATGTGGCTGGAATGATTTATTTCTTCCGTTACAGAACAGACCGCAAACGAAGCGGTAGAAGGCAACCTCGGCACAGTCATCCGGATCCCGCCCTAGAGCATGTTCTGCCCTTCCGTAGTAGCCAAGGGGGACTAAACGACCTACCCAATATCTGAGTTGGATCACAGGACTGCCAAATCTGGGTCCGGGTGTTGGGTCAACCCACCTCAGGGGGCCCCCGGGGGGGGGGGGGCGGGAGGGTACAAGCCCATTGCATTATATGTTTAGATGTTTGAGCCCTGGATAACCCCATATAGGGCCAAGGAGGTACAGGGCGTTTAAGGGGGAGCGCATGAACGCGCAGACAATTGACAGGGATGGACGGACGGACGGACATAAATACGCACGCACCCACGCACTCACGTGCCCATGCACGCGGGCAGCAGCAGCTGCAGCAACAGCGGCGGCGGCGGCGGCGGCGACAACAACAACAACAACAAGAAACAACAACAACAACAACAACAACAACAGCAGCAGCAGTAGCAGCAGCAGCAATAACACCCAATGGCAACCTCAGCTTGAAAGCACAATAAAAGAGCTCCACACAGCACCAGAAACAAGTGCGTGCTAAAACAACAGGGACTCTAGAGTCACTCCATATAGCCCATCTACACAGCCTCCATTTATCCCTAACCCCTGGCACTGCTATACAAGCTCCTCATATCGCCACCATACCAATAATGCTCCTGCAGGTGGGTCAACTCCCATGTGGGTCACATGTGGGTCAACTCCCAATGATGCTACGGTGTGCATCAACTTTCTGCATCTCAACGCGGCCGTCTGTCATGCGTGCCTTATCCTTTATGGTGACAAGCGTGACTCTAACAAAGATTCGAACAAAGTACACATCAAGAAAGATCAAATCCGTCCCCGGTTGCGGACCGCATGATGACTTCGAAGTCACCATAAAAGGCATGGAACCCTGAATATTCCACAGAACCAATGTTTTTGGATATGTGAATCACGAACCAGTAATCATGTGAAAGCAATGTCCATACAGTAAGGAATGGTCATGGTGGCGACAGTAGCCGTTTATTCTGTACAAGAAATGACAGCTCACACATGCACACCATAATATGAAGACAAATACTTCTGTCACCTTATTCGTAAGGTACAAACAGGGGGTCCTCCCATTCACAACATGCCGGGTGTGCTCCAAATAATCTTCAAGGCTCGGCCAATCCTACACGTAGCTATCAGCACAGACAGCAGGGGGGGCCGACCCACAGGCCTTGCAAAGAAGCGCCATACTTCACGGACTGATCATAATGTGATACACCGCATCATGATGCGGTGTATCAAAATATGATCAAGTTCCACCAAAATTCACCAGCAGCTGTTGGAACACAAATGCTAGCGTTGCTGCACATGTGTACACCTTCCCCCACGACCTAAATGGGTGAAGTTTCCAGATAGAATCTCCAGCTCATTCAAGCAAACAAACTGGTTGAAGCGCCTCAACTGGGTCAGATGACCACTCCACAACTTCGCAGTGGCCCTATATGCGAGAATCCAGAGAAAACCCTACCTTTTGCGTCTGGCAGTCTCTTCAGCGTCGAAGTACTTGACAATCAAACCTTTCTGCTGTGCTGGAACAGAAGCATCCATTTCCCCTTCTCTCTCTCTCTCTCTCTCTCTCTCTCTCTCTCTCTCTCTCTCTCTCTCTCTCTCTCTCTCTCTCTCTCTCTCTCTCTCTCTCTCTCTCTCTCTCTCTCTCTCTCTCTCTCTCTCTCTCTCTCTTTCTCTCTCTCTCTCTCTCTCTCTCTCTCTCTCTCTCTCTCTCTCTCTCTCTCTCTCTCTCTCTCTCTCTCTCTCTCTCTCTCTCTCTCTCTCTCTCTCTCTCTCTCTCTCGCTCTCGCTCTCCCCCCCTCCCCCCCTCTGCCGCGCCCCCCCCCCCTCTCACCACGGCCCACGGAGAGGGGGGTGGTGGGGAGCGGACCCATGCACCCGCCGAAAACCTTCACACCGCAGTCTGTGAAAACTTTGTTATCACATCAGGTAGATAAGGGGCTGGCCACAAAGCTGCAGCCTCCGCCAACGACGATGCCAGTGTCCATCCAAACCCATGACCACATGAGGGGGACAAGGACCGAGGAACGAGGGGACCGAACGAGGGGGACACCCCTTCCCCCCCCCCCCCCCCGCACGGGGGTCCCGAGCCGGGCCAATATGGGTCTCTACGAAGACGGATTAATAATCTCCTCCTCGTCTCCTCTCCTCATCTCCTCTCGCGCGGCGGCTTGAAGCTAAGAAGCTTGCAACTGGCAGGGGGCCTCACAGTAGATGAGGTGCGCCTGGGAGGCGATGCGCTCCCGCAGGTCTGAGGGCACGCCCAGCCATTGCTCCCCAGAGGGCCAGCAACCGGGGATGGCTTCTTCCCTGACTACCTCCCCGCCTTGAAGAAGACTCCCGCCAGTGCAGCGGCCCTCTCCCGCCTCACCGTAACCAACTCGCCCAGCAGGGCGCGCCAGCCCTGCTTCAGCTTCCCGCCCCAGGTTCAGCATCATCTGCCAATTCACGCGGTCACTCCTCCATCCTCCACCTTCCACAACCCAGCCTGCCAGTTTTTGGGCCGTGATCTGCAGCAATCGGGTGGCCCATTCCGGACCCATGTGCTCGCACACGTACCGCAGCACCGCAAGGGTCGGTCCTGGAGATTCCTCCCAGTCGTCGCCGGCAAGGGCTCTTTTTGAAGGCCACCTTCACTTTTTTGGAAAGCCGGCTGCGCGGGCATGCTCGTGGAGACACCTCAGGCACTCTAGGCAGTCGAGGCACATCTCACGATTGACCTGAGAGGGTCGGCAGCTGGCAGCATACGCGGCCCCAAATGTCGTGGCACCCGAAGGAGCCCCGTTCTCGAGTGCGTACCGCAGGGCGCCCGCATTGCCTATCTCGGCTGCTGTGTTTGTTATCTGGATGGTAAAGCCCAGCCCTCGGACAAACCGCAGCACGTCGTCACTCCCCCTTATGGCACGGGCGGTATTCAGGAGCGGTGCATCGGGCACGCCGCTCCGACTGACTGCAAGCAACAAGCCTGCTTGGGCAGCATGGGGCGAAAACAATCTTCCGCGATTTATTGCGTACACGGCTGGTTGGTGGTGAGCGTCGCGGGAGCTGTGCTGCTCATATCCCGCGTCATACAACAGCTGCATACACGCCAGACTGTTGCTGGTGACTGCAAAATGCATTGCATTGTCCCAGGGCTGGACCCGCACCCGCTCAAAGCAGCACCGCGGAACCTCGGGACTTTCTGCAGACACAACCATCTCTCTGCCATCGGCGCTGCACTGGCAGCCGCGGTGCTGCAGAAACTCCAAGCAGGCCACCTGGGCCTCCGGCTTGGCTTCACCCAAGAACGCTGCGCTCTTCAGCAAAGGCTGGCGCACCCGGGTCCAAATCCAGAAGATACTGCAGGCATTCCAGTTGGGCTTCCACAGGTGCGCGATGGACTGCCCTTTCCACATCCAAGCAGCCCGCCCTGCTCCCCCCCCCCCCCTCCCGGCATCATTAGATTGTTGAACGTCAACTTGCCAAGCCTGGTCACCCTCGAGTTTGACCCCTCAAAAACCTATTTTTCTGGGAATCCCCCCCCCCCCCCCCACATTTCTAAATGCTGATTATTGTGAACAATTCCAAAGGAATGACATCTAATTCCCCACACTCTTCACTCTCCCCGTTTTCTCCGCACCGAGACACATGCAGAACCCTTCTTATGCACCCAGAGACAGACAGATGAATACATCAAACAAATTGCCCATTTGTAACATATGCGGTCCGCTCGAAGTCAATGCCTGCCGCACACCTCTCTAAAGTCTGACGGCACTTCGGGTATCCCCGTCCCTCGATGTAGACAGCAAGTGGAGGGCTCAAATCCAATTTCCCAAACCAGCCCAGAAGGGCTCCCAGGCACGCTGCATGGCCCTCGCATGCAGCCTGCCATACTGCACGGCTGATGTGCCCAGATTCAGCCTCAAGAAGCTTTCCCCTGCCGGAGAAGAGTGTCCCACTCAGGACCTGCGCAGCAGAGTGGGCAGCCATCAGCAGGAGAAGGTTGCAAGAGCGTGCCGCAATCTTCAATGCCATCAGGTCACACGGCCACCCCCAACTTACGGCAAGGGCAAGGAAAGCTGCATTACCCTCCAGGGCGGCGAGCCGGCAGATCCACACGGAGCAGCCACCCCGCCTCAAGGAGTGCCTCCAAACACTCCGGCGTGGCCTTCCACATGGTGTGACGGTACAGATCCAGCTCCAGCAAGAAGCTGTCCTCCGTACTGCAGACCGCTGACATGAGGCTGTCGTTCTCTACTAGGTCGCGCCTCTGCATGACTTGATCCAAGTCGACAGTATCGCGTGTCTGCCAGGTGAACGCTGCGTCGATGCTTTAGAGCCACCCGCTTGCAAACAGCCAAGACAGCGTGTGCCTGTGGTCTGCCCTGTAGGTTGTGATGGCTGAACACCCTGTCCGTAGCTCTCGCCGACTAGGGAGCCCCTAGGAGGCCTATCAGGGACTCTCCATCCCATTGGAAGAAGGGCGACCCAAGTTGGACACGTGACAATCACTGCACCGTGTGCTTGTCACAAGTATAGTTATCTTTAATTCTTCTCTAGTTTTATTCTATGTTGATGCAGTGCTGATGCGTCGGGTTTCCCTAAGTCAAAAGAATAGTTGTAAATTGCGCAAACTTTGCTCTACCGATAACCACATCCGTTTATTCACTTGACCTTTCTCCTGACTGCCTTTCTCCAGTGTATCTGCGCTCTCTCTTTCGCTCTCCCTCTCCCTCTCCCTCTCTCCCTCTCCCTCTCTCTCTCTCTGTCTCTCTCTCTCTCTCTCTCTCTCTCTCTCTCTCTCTCTCTCTCTCTGTGTGTGTGTGTGTGTGTGTGTGTGTGTGTGTGTGTGTGTGTGTGTGTGTGTGTGTGTGTGTGTGTGTGTGTGGGGGGGGGGTGGATTTTGCAGCATGCAACATGGACATCAATTCTCCATCAGCTGATCAGGAAGCGTGCCATGTCGTTACAGATGAGAGGACTTGGGGCGACTGCCGCGACTCCTAAACAGCTGCTTACGAGCTGCAAGAAGATTCGGGCTCAGGGCAGAGGGTTCTCTACTCCAAAAGCGCACGCACGCACGCGCGCGCGCTTGCCTTGGTGCGTGTATGTGTGTGCGTGTGTGTGTGTGTGTGTGTGTGTGTGTGTGTGTGTGTGTGTGTGTGTGTGTGTGTGTGTGTGTGTGTGTGTGTGTGTGTGTGTGCGTGCGTGCGTGCGTGCGTGTGCAGGCTGTCCTGAGCATCATCCATGAAACACTTCATAGCGGATGCGAAAAACATGTGGCATCAGTCCCTGATGTCCACAGATGCCGGAACGGGTCCGTCACATCCACGAACAGATTGTTTTCACTACTCAACGGTCAGATAGTTTTCACCACTCCCTAAATGGCCATGCCTACAGGGGTACGTTGAAGGTGGACACGGGGTCAGAGAAGTATAAGTATACTTCTCTGCATGGACGTCCGTAGGTGAATACAAGACTACCCTCGCAAACTCCTATTACACCAAGTCACAGCCTGCTGTCCTCTCCTGTGCCCTTGCCGTGTAAGGCAAGAAACTTCTCCGTGGCCGCACACAATGCAATGTCCGTGCTCAGTTCACGTGTCAAAAGGGCTTCTGTCTACTCAGCTTCTGTTGGCTGGACACACTGCACTGCTCCGTTTGATGGTACATAACCAGGAGTGGCAGGGCGACAATCGCATTCCCCATTTCCGGGGGCTCCTTCACATGAAGTATTAGTAATACTATTACACCAGAAACACCACGGGTCCCCCCGTGCCTGAGCATGACCTGCTCAGATGAAATCTGCACACTGCCACAGAACTCTGTAGCCTACAGATGTTTCGTTCGAACCCAATTGTTCCACATCGAGCTGAGCTGGAACGGCTGAGCCTGAGAAACTCAGTGGTTCCTAGCTTGGTGCCTGTATGGATTGCCTAA
The DNA here is from genome assembly GCA_002005505.1 of Botryococcus braunii. Classification (NCBI taxonomy): domain Eukaryota; kingdom Viridiplantae; phylum Chlorophyta; class Trebouxiophyceae; genus Botryococcus; species Botryococcus braunii. The sequence continues at coordinate 560,019 of KV908338.1, read as the reverse complement.
ATGGACCCATAAACACCGTGCTTGGTCCCTCAAACTTTTTAAAGCTCAAGTACCTCGGGGCCCGGTGCTCACATGTGCCTAGTTAGACTTGCACATGTCTGTAACTAGGCAATCCAGAGCCTATATATGCGAGGCCACTGCCGCCACTTGTTCCAAAGCAGCAGCGATACCAATTGTACCGCTTGCAAGCGGTACCCAGCGAGGTCCTATACTACAAACGAGTACATCCCCCTCAGCTTCGTGAATTCACAACGCCTTCTTCAAGCTCTCCATTTTCCTGCTTCATCCTGTGAGGCAAATGCAAGCCGTCCAAGTTTGAGAGGGACCGATTCTGCTTTCAAAATACCTATGTACAAAGGAGCACGTGCACCCCGCGTGGGGCCCTTATGTACTTCATGAGTCAATGTGGAGATCTTCCCAGGCCCTTCGCAAGAAATCCGAGGACAGAGACCTCTGTCCTCGTACTCCTAAGACTCTTCTACGCCACTCCACATCGATCTTTCTCGAGCATCGATGCCAGCGAGAAACAAGGCTTCATTGCGCAACTGTGCAGACCGCACTGGATCTCATATGTTCCAGTCCACTTCTTTCCGCACGGGGCCACAAACAAAATGCCCCAAATATCTTGTCGTTGCAAAATCCGGGTTCTGAGGCAGACAGCTCTCTTTAAACATGTCTGGCTGCTTCTTCACTGCACGCTTCTGAAAAGCGCGGCAACAAGCTTCGCGAATCTCCCTCTACCTTGACCTTCCGGCCTCTCCCGCTCTCCCCCCCCTTCTCCCACCCCCGCTTTACCCTCTACCCTCCCCCAAAAAACTCGGTGAACTGTTGAACATCTCTCCCCATCAGCTTGCCCCCCCCCCCCCGGCCGGGCTATACACTTCAGTCTGTAAGTAGACAAGCAACCATTGGCCTTATGGACCTGGTATGCATGCCTCTTATAGAACCAGCACCATAACACTGCAGCCGTCATACCACAGCCACAATGCCACGCACCGCAATATAAGCTTCGACAAAAGAGTATGACGGACAGTGCATAACGGACACCTTAAAGGGCACCCTCCCAGACGCCCTGAAAAACGTAGCTACCTATACTACCACAATATGCATGCGTGCATGTGTAATGTGGCCTTCGCCATAGCGCCGCCCTGCGTCACATGCCAGGAACCGCACTTGTGAAACGCCTTGGAATGCCACGCCAGCAGTCTAAACACTAATTGCTGGGCAAGTGCCTCTGTTGAGCCGAACCGCGTTACAGTATTTCACATACGAGCGTGGCTCATCTCAGGGACACGCCTCCAGCGGGAACGCCCTGCCTTCGTTCACAATTGTACCATGTTACAAGAAGGAAACATCCATGCCATTCTCAGAGATGGCAAAACGAAGGAGGAAGCAATTGACCAAAATTGATTTACTTTGCGACGTCACGGAGCCCACGGCCCTTGTTTCAGAGGTCCTCGCTAAAATGTTAAGAATCCATCGGTTCTCTGATATCTGTGACTTGTTCGAACCTGCGTCAGAGACAGGGGCTGCACCAGAGGCAGGGTGCGAACTGTGTGGAGCAGACGACCCACACTCCCATGGGTGACGAGATGTAAACCCAGCGAACTGAATTCACAAACAAGGACCGTTTTCCTCTAATCCTTTGGATTGCAGTTCTTGATACTTCAAGTGGCAAAAGCTGCGAGGCCCATCATCCACTACAGGCGTAACAACTTACAGCGACGTCAATTGGTGTCATATGCTAGTCGCCGATACCATATTTTCATATGATACCGTTGACGTTGCACAGACAAATACAAAACAATAAATCAAGCCTGCGCAAACGTGCAATCTCAGCACTATGCACAAAACAGTATGTCATGTTCATGGTTCGCCAATTTGACATCAGGGAGCGCCTAACATCCCCAATGTGCATCAACGACTGACGGGGTGGTTGTCCCAAACACTCCCCCCCCCCCACTACACAGACACAAGAAATATGATATAAGCACTAATCGACGCACAGCACACACACACACACACACACACACACACACACACACACACACACACACACACACACACACACACACACACACGCACGCCCGCACCATGGACATACAGAGGCTGAACATATGGCTGGACATAAACAGGCTGGGCATATAGAGCATCCAAGGATCAAAGCATCCTAAGAGGGAAAGATGGATCCATCAGGGACCCACACCTACAAACATGCAAAGTATGTGTGAAGATATGGAGCCAGTAGTTCCTGCTGGGGTGCTCTGCAACAAGAAACTTTTCCCCCAGCTAGTCCCCGTCAGGCCCAGTCACTTCCATTTCCGTCCACTCCCTCTCACTCCCGCCTCGGACAGCGCGGGCAGCCCATATGCCCCGGGGGGGGGGGGGGCGGGTGCCGGGACTGGAGTCCTACACACATCTTCCGACAGCTGATGGGGCCACACACACATCTCGGCTGTGGGACACGGCTGTGAAGCCAACACACATCTCTCAGCTGCTGCGGTTCCTCGAGAGCGCTTCAACCAGGGGGACGGGGAGCAACCAGGGGTTACTTCATCTCCAGCCGGGAGTTTTGACTCTCTGTCTGTCTCCAGCTGAGAGCTTTGACACCCTCTCTGTCAGTTTGCAAGGCAAAAGCGGTCTAAATGCAGTCAGAATCCTAAATGCGCTCTTTTCGTACATCCCCCTGTAATACACATACGTCTCCCTTGTTGTGATGCTCTGTACACCACAGCTGCAAAAGGCCATCTGGACGTCCCCCACAGTTTTGCCCTCGAAGCTCCATGCGAACTGACGCATATTTTTATCCTGGGGGCCAGTCCGATGACCGCAAAATTTTCCAGTCCAATTAATCAAGAAATCTCCTCATCAGTTCCTTGGCCAGGGAAGCAAGGGGTGCCATCTGAGATGCGACTCATCTCCGTATCAGTTCGTCGCCCAGGATGGACAGCAAGTCCTCGCGGCGCAGATCCACAGGCGCGGGGTCGCCGTCGGAGGCCGCGTTCTTGCCGGGCCCGGAGCGCTTGTCGGTGCCGATGACCATTTGCTGCACAGTGGACTTCTGCGAGGCGCGCTCCAGGATGCGCTCCTCCACCGTGCCTCGCAGCACCAGGCGGTACACGTACACGTCCCGCGTCTGCCCCAGCCGGTGTGCTCTGTCCATTGCCTGCACGATTTTTGCCAAGCCAGGAGTCAAGGGCCCAAAAGAGAGACAGACAGAGTTGGTGGGGAGCGGGGAGAGGGCGGAAGGGAGGGAGGGAGGGGGGGGGGAGAGAGAGAGGGAGAGAGAGAGGGGGGGGGGAAGGAGTGAGGGTGGGGCTGAGAAGACCCGTCAAAATATGATGTAGTACAGCTTCCCAACCTGGGGGAGAACAAATATGGCAAGGAAGCTGCTGGCCTTATTCCCCATCTGCGAAAGACATGTGGGCAAACGAGGCGCATGCACTGTGCTCTCAACCACCAGCCCGGAAACAAATGGGGGGGAGGGGTGCGCTTTTGCATTATGTAAAAAATCTATTCAATCTTTTCCTACAGTCCTTTTGAGAGATTATCGGAATTATGTAAGGAGGGCGGACCTGCATGTCCATGGTGGGGTTCCAGTCGGAATCATAGAAGATGACAGTGTCCGCTGCCGTCAGATTGATGCCGAGGCCCCCCGCTCGGGTGGAAAGAAGGAACACAAAAATGTCGGGCTGCGTTTGGAAGGCTCGCACCAAGTCCCTCCTGTAGCATGTGCCCAGACTCATCCCAACAATCTCCCCATGTGCTCATGCACTTTAAACAAATGTAAGCAAAACCACTTTGGGCTGACCCATTAAACCTCTAACCAACATCCTGGCACCTTAGGACATTGAAAAATGCCAATTGCCATAGTCTACACCAAAGGGTGCTAAATCAATCTCTCTCTCCCTCTCCCTCTCCCATTGCCACTCCCCCCCCCCCCTCTCTCTCTCTCTCTCTCTCTCTCTCTCTCCCCCCCAACACTCCCTCCCTCCCTCCCTCCCTCCCCCCTTCTCTCCCTCCCTCGCGTGTGCATACACAAAGTCACATGAGCGCATGCACGCGCGCGCGAACACACACACACACACACACACACACACCCCCTCTCTCTCAAACATTGAGACAGACACTTGCAACCCGATCATAAGATTATGCTGGCAAACTCAATTTCCATATCCAATCCTAAATAAGTCCAGCGGGCATGAACGAGCACAAAGGGCCTTCTATAGAACATGACGTAGCCGGGGGGGGGGGGAGGGGGACGATGGGAGGAGGAGAAATGAGAGGGGTTGTGGGAAGTCACCGATCTGCAATGGAGCAAGAGCCATCCAAGCGCAGGAAGCGGAAGCGGCGGAAGGCCAGGTAGGCTTCTAGAAGGTTCATCATGGCCGTCATCTGCGAGAACAGAAGCACCTTGTGGCCCGCTGGGTCGGCCCGGAGGCGCCTCAGGAGGCCATCCAGGGCCTTCATCTTGCCGCTCTCCACCAAAGCCTGGCTCAGCGAGTACTCCTGCCGGAAGGGCGACCCTCCAAACACCCTGTCGTTCCCCCATTGCCCCAGATTATGAACTGGCCCCACCAAGCATCGGTGAAGTCCCTGACTCCTCCCGTGGTCTCCCTCCCCCACAATGGGAGAAGACGGGATGGAAAACACAGAGAACAAGACTCATGCGTGCCTCTGCCTGCACGCATACGCACAGACATGCATGTGCGCCTCCTCTGCTAGGGCCCCCTTCCCCTTCTCCGGGCCCTCATGCCGTTTTTCCTCCCAGATCTGAATAGATTGCTCCTTTATCATACCAAAGCTTCCCACCCCCCCCCCCACAAACACGCACACACACACACACACAGGAGGAGGGAGGGAGGGAGAGAGAGAGAGAAGAGAGAGAGAGAGAGAGAGAGAGGAGAGAGAGAGAGAGAGAGAGAGAGAGAGAGAGAGAGAGAGAGAGAGGCACTCCCTTGCGCGCACACACACACACACACACAGAGAGAGAGCGAGAGAGAGAGAGAGAGAGAGAGAGAGAGAGAGAGAGAGAGAGAGAGAGAGAGAGAGAGAGAGAGAGAGAGAGAGAAAGAGGCACTCACATGCGTGCGCCCACCGACAGACACACACACACACACACACGCACGCACACAGACAGAAAGGCGGGGGGGGGGGGAGCGGGGGGAGAGAGCGAGAGGGAGGGGGGCAAAATGCTAAACACGATGCTCAACGCACCTCAGGACCGGGCCGAACAAGGGCGGGGGAAGGCGGCGGGATGACAGCTCCCTCAGCAGGACGGGGGCTCCGGCTCCAAGCAGGGGAGGGGGCAGTACGCCTTCAGCACATGCCGTGGGGCGGGGCCATCCGACCCCGAAGCCGATCTTGCCCCCGAAGAGCAGGCGGGCAAGGAACGGCACGCCCGCTGCTTCAGCCTGCTGGGTGGCAAAGCCTCGATCTGATACCTCCAAGCACGGCGCAGGCGCCAGCACGGGGGGTACATACCCTCGCACCGCCCGCAGCAGCTTGATTGCCTGTTCACGAACCTCGCAGCCGTAAGCACCCTGGGAGCTTTCTGACAGAAGGGTGGTTGTCAGAAGCGGCCCAAGCCTGAGATGACCCACCAAAGGAGAGAGAGAGAGAGCGAGAGAGAGAGAGAGAGAGAGAGAGAGAGAGAGAGAGAGAGAGAGAGAGAGAGGGGGGGGGGGGGGAGGGGAGGGGGAGAGACAGAGGGGGGGGAGGGGAGGGGGAGAGACAGAGGGGGGTGGGGAACACGTACTCCTGTAAACCAGCGTTTCTTACAAGCGTCTACCCCCCCCCCCCCGGGTTAAAGGAAGTCGCTACCCTCCCACCCCCTCCCCCCGAGGCAGAAAATACGTCAAGCCTCTCGGCCACGCCTGCGTACAGGCCCAAAAGCTCAAATCAAGGATCCTCCTGTCATGCTTCTCATGTCTGCGAAGCAGGGTCTCCAGTTGTGTCCTATCAGTGCAGAAACTGTGCACAGAACTGGGATGCTGCCACTGGGCTCTTGAGTCGGCCTGCAGGGTCACGCAAGCCCAGCTTTAGGGTTATGAAACGGAGATCCTTCGGTTGGACTGGCTGCTTGACCCCGCACCTACAAAAGAATAGCTACAAGATCCCCAAACTGTGGCCAGTTTCGAGGCCGTCTTACACAAGGGACATCGCTTGGCAAGACGCAGGGCCAGCCAGATCCACCGGTAGGGCGACCTCCTGGAGATGATTCCAGCAGAAGGGGAAGGAAGCCCCTCGACACCACTCTTCGCCACACGCGATGGGGGGGGGGGCGGCACACGGGATGTTTGTTCATCGCTCACGCTAAGCAAAGCCTGGGGCGATGGAGTTTGTCCTGCACGGACCGAAAGACAGTGCCGTCCACCATGAAGAGCTACAGCCAGGCGTACCTTACCTGAACAGGCGCATTTGCCAAGAATGCTGCCATAGGATTCGATACAGCGAAATGTACGGGAGACGAGCTTGAACGCACTGGGTCGCGGAGGAGCATAACAACACAGAGCGGAGGGTGAGAAAGCGAAGGGGTGGGGCCGTCTTGCAAAACAGACCTCAAGAAACCGCCTGGCCACAGGCACCACGAGCGGACCCTCCTGTGAGACACTCGGGAACCCCGAGGCCCGCCTGAAAGAGCGGCAATCCCCTGGTACGGTCACTAGCAGCAGGCGAGACATGCGGGTGGTCACCGTGGAGCTGGCGCTACTCTGCTCCTCCCTGTAATCAGCCCGACCCACCTCACCACTCAGGGGCTCTTCCAAAAAAATAAGCTCAACTGCACATGTACAGGACACCCATCCCACTCGGTACTGCTGCTGCAGTGTGGTTGGAACAGCCTTCATTGACAGCCCGGAAAGAAAGCGCTCTCCATGCAGTACAGCCACCACAGCTGTACCCTGCCAGTCCTTGACCGCACGCGCGCGCGCGCGCGAGCGCGTGTGTGTGTGTGTGTGTGTGTGTGCTCACCCGGTTAACAGCTGTACCCTGATCAAGTGCCAGTGCGTGCACACACACACACACATGTGCGTGTGTGCGTGCTTGCGTGCGTGTGTGTGTGTGTGTGTGCGTGCG
>KV908338.1:517942-545442 GCA_002005505.1 Botryococcus braunii | reverse complement strand
CTCCTTTGCCCTCAGGGCCCTGAAATGCAAGCGGCTGTCTGCTGGATGTGCATTTGCGGGGTAGGGGGCGTGTTGGTGTGTGTTTGTTTGGGGGGTGGGGTATGTGGATGGGGGTGGGGGTGGGAAAGGAACAGGGGTTGGGAAGGAACGGGGGTAATTGCCTGGGAAGCATGCAGACCAACACACAAGCAGCAAACATGCAGACAACACCGCACAAGAACACGCTTACGGGAACACGCGCAAATGACGCAGTCATGGTCCGCCCCGCACCTCCTTCTGGCAAGCTTCCGCAAGGCGGCGAGCGTCGGTGAGGTGGCGCTTCATGAGAGTGGTCATGGCGCGGGCTGCTTTGGGTATCTCCTTCCGGGCCATGTGACTCCACCACTGGCGCAGCCCCGCCTCGTCTCCTGGCTGGATCTTGCGGCCCATTCCCCGCCCCATTCCTCTGCCCCTCCTCCAGAAGCCCCTCCCTCCTGCAGCAGAAACCCCTTTTGAAAACTTGGATTCCTCTGCCCCTTCTCCAGAAGCCCTTCCCCTCGTGGGATGGAATCCAGGCTCCCCCACCTAAAAACGTGCATGCAACACCCAGGGCTCCCAACTCAGAAGGCAGCTGGGCCCAGTGCAAAACGGTGTGCAGGGCAAACTTTGTATAGAGACAGATACCAAAACCCATGAGTAAGCTGGTGTCTTCTGTGCCGAGGGAGGGCTGCTCTATCTACAATGCAGTAGACAACAGCAGGCAAGCCTCCAGGAATTCTTCCACCCTCCCCCCTCCCCCCCACCCCCCCCTCCCCCGCGGAGAACGGCCTCTACTTTCAACGGCCTCACTGCGGAGAACGGCCTCTACTTCGAACCCGCGGAGAACGGCCTCTACTTCGAACGGCCCCTACTTCGAACGGCCTCTACTTCGAACGGCCTTACTGCGACCTTGCCCAATCCGGTAGAAAGGTGACATTTACCTGGAGCGCGGACTACTGCGAAGTTTCACAACATGTCAGTTCCCCAACATGTCAGTTCCCGTCCACCCTCTGCCCCTTTTTAATCCCTCCCGCACGCACACCTGCTGTGCTCCAGGTCCGCACAACCTCCCCGACAAACACACACCCACACCCATGCCCCCCGCCAGCACACACACACACACACACACACACACACACACACACACACACACACACACACACGAATGCCCGCACGCACACACACAGGGGGGGAGAGGGGGAGGAGAGAGAGACAGACAGAGGGGAGGGGAGGGGGGCGGGGGGGAAAAGAGAGAGAGAGAGAGAGAGAGAGAGAGAGAGAGAGAGAGAGAGAGAGAGAGAGAGAGAGAGAGAGAGAGAGAGAGAGAGAGAGAGAGAGAGAGTTACCCATGGAGGGACCAGTTGGAGGGAGCCCAGCCTGGCGCGCCCAAAGGGGGCCACGAGAGGACGTTCCAGTTCCATTGCTTTGCCGTTCCATAGCATCACCCTGCTCCCAAGCAACCCGCTCACACACACGTACACATACACACACACACACACACACACACACACACACACACACACACACACACACACACACACACACACACACATCTCGACAAACACCCTGGCATGCAGGGCGTGTTTGCAGTAGAGGACGTCGTAATTGATCCAGACAGTTGCGGAAAGCACACACGCACCGGAAGCAGGTCGAGATCGTCATCAGGAGCAACTGCCCTGGCAAGCTTTGCAAGGAGGGAGGACTCAAGGCCGCGACCCGGGCCATAGGCTGAGCTCCAACGCCCTCTTCTACCGCCCGAGAGCCCCGGCCTCCACGAGATCCCGCGGCACGCCCGCCTGAACCGGCCGCTCCCCGGCCACGGCCCCGGTAGCCTCCCCTTCTCCGCCTTCCCCCAGGACCCAGCGCAGAAGGCCTGCCTGCCCCTTGTACCGATGCCATGGCCGCCCTCACCTGCATTAAAAACTTCATCCGTTGACCCACAATTCTACCCAGCCAGTTGACCAGTCTGTCTTTTTCCCTCCCTCCCTCCCCCCCTCTCTCTCCCCCCTCTCACACCCCCCCCCACACGCGCACGCGCACACGCGCGCGCGCACACACACACACACACACACACACACACACACACACACACACACACACACACACAGAGGCAGAGATGAAGACAGACATGCAGTTGGAACGGTGGACAGGGCCATCCACCTCCATGCGAGCTTCCAGCGGGAGCATCTGGTCACAGAAGCGAGCATTTGCAGTTGCTCGAGCCAGCTTGAGGACGGGAATCAGTTTTGCTAAGGGCTGGCGCGCTAGAGGGGTCTCTTCCACTCCCTGCTGCTCCCCCGGGGCCACCCCATCTCTTCCTCAGGTGCAGCAGTGAAACTTCAAAGCAGACACCTGACTTCCCTTCTCGACTTTAAACAGGAAGTCCGAGCCACCACCCACAAGGGCTGTACTTCTTCAATCTACATAAAGGAAATACCTTCTCTAACTCAACGAAAATTGGGTTTGATTACCCATTAACTTAGTTGCACACTTGCACAACTTCCCAAGCTCACAGAGTCATATGCACATGGGCACCAGCCTTTCTTCTCCGGGTTGATGGGGTTTGCGAGGAAACATCCAAAGGACGCCCAGACAATAGCGCACACACAGCAGGTAGAAGTTTGGAACTTGCTTACACCATCAACCAGAACGTTGGAACTTGCGTACACCAACTGCAGAGGGTGGGCATATTGATCAACATTGGAGTACTTGACGCTGACCGAAAGACATGGTCTGTACTGAAAGGCACCATCCCACCTTTCAAACCAATGGTTGTTCACAGAACCCTCCGTAAGATCCAACCCAACTCTCCGTTACCCTTTCACTATGCACTGTGTTGCACCGGCTGAGGACTGAGTTACGCTCTTTAAGATGCCACCATAAGGCCTTTTGCATGTGCCCTGGGAGTAAACAGCAGGCACAAGACAAACTCGCAAACTGCTGTACAAGGGTAGAGGCCCGCCCAAGCTATGTAAAGCTAAGGGTCATGACTGCATGCGGGCTTTACCGCTTACGACCTGCGCAGTGGCCTACCCATGTTGCAATCCCTGCCCATAAAAAAGCTCATTCACACCAAACCCAGTAGCAGTGACTAAATCCGTACACCCCCCCCCCCCACACACACACACACACACACACACACACACCCACACAGACAGACACGTACACCCGTACCCAGCGCCCGCGAGCTCAGAGTGATAGCCAAAATTACCACCAGCAAGGTATCCAAACCCCGTTTGCTGCGGAAGTCAATTCCACAGAACCAGCTGCAGACGGACAACAAGACAGAGCTCGAATCATCCCTGCCAAAGTAAAAGAAAGTGTAATGGCAGTGGCTGCCTTTCCCAACAACGCCGGCCGTCCTTGCCATGCCCAAGGAAGAAAACAGGCCGGCACAGGCATTTTCCGACACGCACACCGCCTCGTCACAGCCTTGTTAGATAGCAAGCCTGTAAAGCCAGCTTCCTCTGACAGGGAAGCTGAAGAGAGGTGGGGAAAGGAGGTGTGGGGGGACAACAAGGTCTGGGAAAATGGGCGGCATACCTTCGATCCAGCATGCGCAGCTGCCTGAAATGGAGGTATGATCATCCGGCAGCCATTCACCTCCAGGGTTGCGAGATGGTGGGGATGTTGCTCGCATGGGTCCACAATTGTGGCATGCAACCGGCTTTTGAGTTCAGCCACATGGTGCTGGAGGTGGTGCGGTACACCGGGGATTTCAACTGTGCGCTCTGGTGGTGCCTCACTTAAAAACGGCGTTACTTTCGGATGCGTGTTTGATCTGCAGCCATCCAAACCTGCTGAGTTTCCTTGCTGTCTTGAAGGGGCTCTAAGACCAGCCTTTCTCAACATGCCCCGTCAGAGGATAAATCACAGAAGTCTAGCTCTGTCCACTAGAATGAGGTACTTGCACAAACGCGACAAACGACAGATGTATCCAAACGAACCAGACCCTCCACACCAATCCACGCATTCCAAGAAGAATAGAAATCAGATAACATATGCACCCTCACTTTAACCCCTGCAATCTCGATCCTCCTTCAAGCTTGCAACCCATGTGGATGCTCTACCACCCCCCTCCCCCCCCTCTCTCCCTCCCCCCTTCTCTCTCTCTCTCTCTCTCTCTCTCTCTCTCTCTCTCTCTCTCTCTCTCTCTCTCTCTCTCTCTCTCTCTCTCTCTCTCTGTGTGTGTGTGTGTGTGTGTGTGTGTGTGTGTGTGTGTGTGTGTGTGTGTGTCTGTGTGTCTTCCTCTCTCCCTACCCTCCCTCCCTCTTCCCCCCTTCTCCCCCCACCCCCCCCCCACTCCTGCCCCCCCCCCCACATACACACACACAGACACCCACACGAGACTGTGTGAAAGCAACAAAGCAAAGCAGCAGTTTTGGGTTGAGGGAGCCGGACCGGCGCTGTTGACCGGAGACTGCAGAGCGGCCCCTCCCAGAGCTACCCAGATTTCTCGGGCCGCCAACCTCGAATCCCGAGGCTTCCCCTGAAGGTGGGGTCAGAAGGTCTGCCGCATTCGTGGGTCCCCTTACATCGCCTGCATACCCATTTGCCCGTTGGTCCTAGCTGCCTTCCGAACTCAGCATACACATTCGACACCCATCCACAAACAGGAACTGCGTTGCCAAACACAAACCAAGGCAATAAGCCCTGTCGCCAAACACATGTAATAAGTTCCCATGTCTTGCTTCCCAAGCGTTCCCAAGCGAGACATGGGAATAAGCCCCGGAATCACTGCCACTTCCAAAACAGGGGATTGAATGAACGACATAAAAGGGTATTGAATGAACGAATGATTGTTACATATTACCCGTCAAAACGACAAGACATGTTTGTCAGTCCGTTGCCTCTGTGAGATCCTTCCACTCCTTACGGTCTCTATACAAATCCCACCCTCTGATTAGGGTTGCTCGTACGCGGTGTTCCTCTGACAGAGCCATAGCCATGATGTTTGCCTGGCTTAATGTGTGGGGCCTGAAATTTGAGTGCCTGTAATACAAGCCAAGGGGTGTCACCCGTCTCGTCATCCTCCGAAATAACCACGCTGCCCGAAGCTCCCGAGTGGGAGGGAGCGGGGCCGACAAGGGGAGGAGGCATGGCCCCGCCATCGGCAGATGCATGAAGCAGCTTTGGGCGCTTATGCAACGGGTCCCCCGGTCCCGCCACGAGCTGCGGATCCCCCTGCAGGGGCGGCCCAACAGACATACCACTGGCGGGCTTGCCCAAAGCCGCGGCTGCGGCAGCGGCGGCAGCCGCGGCCGCAACAGCGACCTTCTGAGGGGCTCCCATTTGCGCCAGCGGTCTTTTCCGGGACGGGGCAGCCCCGCCATTGGTGGCAAAGGCATCCTGCTTCCGCCGCCGGATCTTGGATGCCGGCAAAAGGCCCTGCTCTACCAAGTCCACCTTCTCCACCTGCTTGCGCATGCCCATCTGTCAGTCGCTTTCCTCAGCAAACAGTTCCCAATGCACATGCACCTCTGGCCGCACGACCAATGAGCCAGGGCTAGCCTTACTTTTCAAAGTCCCTCCCATCCCGCACCACCACCCCCTTCCAATGCCCCGTTTTCCCAGACCTTGCCATCACCCCACCCCTCCTTTTCACACCTCTTTTTAGCTTCCTTGTGAACCCCAGTCTGTCTCCGGCTGTCCGTCATCACGACTCTCCCTCACTTTCCTGCGCGCGCGCTCTCTCTCTCTCTCTCTCTCTCTCTCTCTCTCTCTCTCTCTCTCTCTCTCTCTCTCTCTCTCTCTCTCTCTCTCTCTCTCTCTCTCTCTCTCTCTCTCTCACACACACACACACACACACACACACACACACACACACACACACACACACACATATGCGCTTCCTCGTGCCCCCCGCGTAACCGCCCTGAATGTGACCCGTGGAGGGAAGGAGGCACGCACATGATCGATGATCTTATCAAGCACGTCCCTCACATCCTTGGCAATCTTCGCCTCCAGTCGAATAACCCGTCTAGCCTCAGCTTCGTCGCGGCGCTTCTGCACGCTGGGAGCTAAGCGCTTCGGAGCGCTAGGGTCTTTGGGGGTCCTTGCTCCTCCCCATTTACCCCTCCTGTCATGAACATCAACATATAGCCTCAGAAGCAGCGCATCCTGGTATCATGCGGCAAGACATTTCTCTACTACACATGTACAGCACAGTGCCTTACACACGAACATTCATCACAGATCCTGTGAGGTACCCAGAGGATGGTGAAGGTAAATACAAACACATTTAAAAATGATTCATCCATTTTGCGGCCTTCCATTCTCACCCCTTGATGAATAACGACCAACGACAACGTCGACGACGACAATGATGATGGTGGTTGTGGTGGTGTTAACCTAGAAAACTTCCCATACCTTTGGGTGTGCCTGTGTGTGTGTGTGTGTGTGTGTGTGTGTGTGTGTGTGTGTGTGTGTGTGTGTGTGTGTGTGTGTGTGTGTGTGTGTGTGTGTGTGCCCACACATGACATGCAAAAGGGCGGCAAAACCATGTAGCGCCGCCAAGGATATCTAAAAACATACTTGGGTTTTGGGAGTTGGAACTCGCTCCCTTGCTCTGCGCCATCTACAGCCCTGTCGGCATGGAGTGATGCAGCCTCTCCAGAGGGCTGGCCCCTCGGGGTACCACCATCAACCGAGGGCATGGGGTTCGCCCCTGGGAGTCTCCAAGGCATCCCCTCCCTCTCTGCCTCCCTTAGGGGCCCCATGCCATCAGCCAGGGGCTTCCCCTCGCGCTCCCCCACCGTCACCGGAGCATAGTACTGCTTATTAGCTTCGAGGTCCCCCTCCGGGCGGGCCGCAAGCAGCGGTCCTGAAACAGTGAGGCCTCCTGCAAGGCTGTTGACATCTGAAGCAACTTGCGCTCTACGGATGGAGGGTATGGGCTGCAGACCAGCGCCAGAGGCCCCCCACGGGCCTTGCGGCGGGACCCCGAAGGTCTCCTGGAGGGCACCAGGACCAGGGACATCCTGAGTAGGAAGGCCTCCCCTGTGGGCTACAAGTGCAGGACTGCTTCCTGCAACGCGTACCCGGGGGAGCTTGCCCGCGTCGGGGCGCCAAACGCTACCGGATGGGACCGCGGGACCAGATGCACCACGAGGGCTTGCATCAGAAACAGGACCAGCTGCCTGCCACAACCCAGTGGGTTGCGGTACAGCGTCCTGCTCAGGCAACTGGATGCTTGGCAAGATCGGCTGCTCCAGGCCAGGCACCGCAACGCTCCGGCCCGCCGCCGCGAGCGGCTCCCCATCCCTGCCTCGCTTTTGGGCTTTAACCGGCACGCCATGTGGGAAGAGCCTCGCGCTCTGCTCGCCTACCCACGCCGCTCTGTCGTCCAGTCTCAAGGTCTGGTCTCCTAGCCGCAGGCTTTGTCCCTCCGCGGCGCCGTTCTGGTCTTCAAGCCGCACATTTTGGCCACCTGACACCAAGATCTCATCCCTGCGGCCCACATTGTGGAGCCCCGCCCGGGATGCCAGGTCCCCCGGGCTCGGACCTGGCCCTACTGGTCTCAAGCTCAGGTCCCCCTGCCGCAACGCTGGGTCGCCGTGGCCCACACTGTGGCTGCCAGCCCTCAGATTCTGGTCTGTCGGCCTCACTTGGTGAAAAGCCAAACTAGAGACAGGCTGAAAGCCCACACCAGGTGCAGATGGGGGTGAAAGCCTTGCTGCTGCTGGGCCAAGCTGCTCCGGAGGTCTGTCCTTTTGTACATCAACGAACTGACTTCTCACCACCTGGGGAGCCTTTTCCTGGGCCAGATCCCCGTTGGGTCCCAGCTGCATCTCGGGAAGATCACTGTCAGGCCGGTGTGGGTCAGCGACGTCAAAACTGGCCGCCTTTTGTTGTTGGCCGGAGTGGGTTCCCCTCAGACCTTCCTCAGCTGGCTCGCATACCCGCTCCTGTGGCTGAGACCAGCCATTCGGCACTTGCCCCTGGGCATGCACCTCCGAGGCGGCGAGTTGCGCCTTCGCCTGTGCCTGTGCCTGTGCTTGTGCCAAGGCTGTTTGGGCCTGTGCTTGAACCATGGCACTCTGAGCCCGCGCCTGTGCATGTGCCAGTGCATTCTGAGCTTGCACTTGGGCCTGCGCGTGGGCTTGTGCGTGAGCCAGTGCGGTCTGAGCCGCTTGTGCCTGTGCGATGGCATTCTGCGCTTGCATGATACGGAACAAGTGAGCAGGATCCGCCGCCAAGCCTTGAGGCATGCCCTGAGCTGCCACCTGGAATGCTGAATTCATGGCCATGTTGTTCTGCAGTAAATTTAGGAGAGTTGCAGTTTGATTTGGGGGCATCAGGGGTCCTTGCAGCCCCATGTAAGCTAGATTGGCAGCTGGACTGTTCATTTGTTGATGCATTAACCACAGCATGCTGTCCATTGACATCCCCATAGGGTTCTGCCCTAATCCCAACGTTTGCTGTTGTTGCCACTCTAGGGGGGCTGGCATAGCAAGCCCCATAGGTAACCCTGGTCCTGCACCAGATGCAGTCGGCACCATTCTGTTTGTAAACTGGCCATGGTTAACAGGAATACCACCACTGGCAGGGTCTCCTGGGTTGGTGGGCGGATCCATTGCAGTATTGTCCTGCTGATCCCCCTTCTCTAGAGCAGCTCCTGCTTTACCTGCAAACAAAAAAAGGCATTTCGGATTACAACGTAAGCCGAGCTCCTGCAGCCTTCATGAACCCTTAACAACGCTTTGCCAGCCCTTGAGCCTGAGCTTTCCCTCGACATTGCGATACACGATAGTCGGTTTTTGAGGACCTTCAATGGATTCTACGACATAATTCCTACAGGACAGCATTCCTAGAATATAGTCAAATCTCGGACCGAGGTTTGCAACGCTCAAGGGTTCCTCCCCTGGCAAACACAACAAGTCACGCAATGGATCTACCGTGCGTTTGCCACAGCTGTCGGTGTACCAAGTCAAAGCTATCATCCCAACTTACAAGAAGGCGAGTCCTTCATTGGTTCCAATCACATCCGCACTGACAGTTCTTGAAGTGCTTCTATGCCCAGAGGCTGCATCACCTCTCGTACAACTTATGTCTCTCGGCGTCAAAGAGCATACGAGAGTTTGTGGGTGCTCGAAATAATAGCATCACGTCCTCCCACGCAGAGAACGATTTACTGTGTACCCTTATCGTTAGAAATTTTTGGGAGAGGGCGTACCGAGGTAGGACTGCTTGAAAAGGAGAATAAGCCTCCGGAAGCCGGCGGAGGCCTACCAACTGAGCCAAATTTTCTAACAAACATTCCTAGAGCATGTGAACAGCCATAAATGACAAGGCGGCCCAGCTCCAGGTGTGAACACACTGGCCTTCAAGGCCCAAGCAGGGCGAATACCACTTCCTCTTGTCGGTACAGACGTCGTAAATGTCGAACGCAAGAGGAATGATTGGCTTGGCAAAAGTTCTGTGATCCTGACTTGTCGATGCGCCATACCCTTCCCTCCACCCAAGCCCCTCCGCATACTAATTTCCCGGCTCCCAACCCTGACGTGTGGTTCGCCGGGCTCCTATCGATTACATTCCAAGCACTATTCTCTCCGCCAGATCCGACACACCCTGCAAATTGGTGAATTCACGTGGCACATGCAGCTCTGCAAGCCCATGTGGTTAGCACGTGAGCCCATGTGGCATAAAAGGTTGTCTGCGGTACAGTGACCGGCTTTGCCTCGAGAAGCTCGAGTTCAGGCACTCAACGTGTCGCGTATGCTGGCAAGTTGCCAGTGGCAACATTTCGCAAGGGCTGTACCAGGAGTCGACCTCACGGATCAGGAGCCTGCTGTTCACTAGTTACTCATTGACTTCGCAGTTATGAAGCGACTTCGAAAACTCTGTGACTTTAAAGCCGCAGCATAAAGTTGCAAAGCGACGAAAGTTGCGTCAAAGTTACACAAGTACATAGTTCAAGGGACTCGAGGTGCACTAGAGCACATTTTGTGAACAGAAGGACTTCTCAGATTCAAGGTAGAAATTTTCGCTACTTTTAAGTTATATTAATTAAAGCGGGTCGGAACAAGATTGAGGAGTTGGACCAGGTCTGTTCTAGTAGTCATATGGATCCTCAACCCAACGGTCGACACCATGGAGTAGGTATGTTCGAGGGGCGCTTACCTTGAAAATCCATTTATTAGGTGGAATGCGTGGATCGCGGAATCCAATGTAAAGGCTGCATACTTGGCAACCTTATTCGGTTAGCTTTGAAGGATTTCCCCTCCCAAATCCCACGGATTTCGGTTACGCATAGTTGCTTTGCTCTGTAGCAAAACTGACGGCAGTTTGTCAAAAATCATGTACTTTGGCAAGCCATTAATTCCTGTAAAGGACGATGAGGTTGCTCGTCAGATCTCCTGTTAAAGCCCGCTGGCTTGCTTTAAGGGTGCGGAGGTTGATTCAAAGGCCATGTACTTCCAGCAAGCCTCTTGTATGTGCAATGAAGGGTACGGGGATGGGTACAAGGGCATTTGCTGTGCAAGCCGTTTGGCTTTGTTGTGAAAGCATACCTTGGTCGACTTAAAAGGGCATGTACTTAGATGTTAACAGGGCAACTGTGTGGGCTCAGCGGTTTAAGTGTATAGAGGTTGACCTGCGCCTCTTAGGCCACTTCTGGTCTCAGTCTGCAAACCACGAAGCATTGACTGGTGATCTTGTTTCTGTACATCTGTCACAGAGGAGGAAGATGACGTTGGGCCAAGACCTCCAGAAGACTTTGATCCGGATGCTGATATTGCTGATGAGAAGCATGTCCAAGACTCCACTCGAGCCATACCAACCGGGAGTCCCACGCTGTCGGATGAAGATCTTGTTGGGCCTGCTGCTCCAAAACCAAAGAGAAGAAAGGTTTGATGCTCCCCAACATCGATCCATTGGGCGAGGTCCAGAGGGCATTAAGGGATCGAAACCCCACCTGTCCTGCCCTCGCTTCCTTGCTCCTCACCATTTCTCTTTGTCATCTTCCCCTCTTCTCATAACAATTACTTCTCCACTGCCTACATTCTCACATCCTCTTCGTTTGGCCTCTGCCCTTTCATGAATTGTCCTATCCATGCCTCTTTCTTGACACTGCCACACTCTTCTCCTCCCCGCCTCGTCTTTCTATGTGTATTTTTGGGATGGGGGAAAGGTGGGTTGGTGTGTGTTTGTGTGTGTGTATGTGTGTGTGTGTGTGTGTGTGTGTATGTGTGTGTGTGTGTGTGTGTGTGTGTGTGTGTGTGTGCGCGCGCGCGCGCGTGCGTGCGTGCGTGTGGATCCGATAATCGGTTAAGTGTTTCCTCTGATACTCCGGGAAGCGTTTACTATTATTGGAACCGCGATACTTTCAAGAGACGCCCTTTTAAATGAGAATTGCGATTCGGGAGTTGCGTTTGAATATAATGACTAGTAGCCAAGGGCTTAGAAGCTGCCTCTTTCTCATCTTGTTGACAACCATTCGATATACTCTAAATGTGGCTTCAGAAGGCAGATTCTTATTCCAACCTCTTCTTATTTCAGTCCATCTGTTCCCTTGCCATTTAGGATGGTTGCTGCAGTACTATACTCTTGCAGATATTGGAGTGGATGAGCAGTGAACACCCCCCTTCCGCCTGCAACTGGTTTCCAAACCAAAACCTCGTGTCCAATAACAAAGCTTGCTGATACTCTTACAAAGTGGGGTGCTGATGGGCTCGACATTCCCATGTATATAAGAACAACCACGCTGGAATTAAACTGCTCCGCCTCGGACACCAATGGTGGTACCTACATAAATACTTTTGACAATAATATCATACACTGCGTACGTAAGTGAGCAGTATCCGTGAAAATGACTGAAAGGTTACATCCCTCATATTTCCTTCCTTCTTCAATCAGGCCGTGAGATCGGAAGGCTTGCATATTTCAAGCGGGCTCCTATGACCCAGCTGAGCATACCGCAACGGAGTTTTTTCACACCACCAATCAACTACACGTGGAAAAGACGGAAGCAACTTTGAGCTTGCGGAGTTTTGATGAATAGCTAGGCCTGGGTTTAGGGTTTAGGGTAAACCCTACCTTTATGCACAGCACCAGAATTTATGCATGGGCCTCCGCATCAAATGGCTGGTGAAAGTGCAGTAAACATTTCAATGTTACCTTGATGCATAGCACCAGCGTATTGAACTTATGCATGGGCCTCGGCCTCAGATGGCTGGTGAAATCGCAGCAAATATTTTAGTGTGGTGCAGGTCCTCCAGCATGAGGGAACATACTTGCAGGGCCTACCGAGTGCGGACATGTACGAGTGCAGCCTTATGCATCGGGACACTGTAACGCACGTCGTTTCCTCCGATGCCGCAAGTGTTTTCGCCTCGGGAAGCGTGGACGGCCACATCAAGTTTTGGAAGCGGACTCCGGAAGGCATAGAATTTGCCAAACACTTCCGGGCTCATCTCGCGCCTGTCGATGGTATGTTTTGGGACAGTTTGTGGTGTATCTGGGGGTTACTGATGGGTTGGTCTTGGGTCTGTGGTGGGTATCTTGGGGCGACTGATGGTTGGCCTTAGGCCTGTTGGTGGTGTATCTTGGGGCTACTGATTCTTGGTCTTGGGCCTGTTGGTGGTGTATCTTGTTTGTCTCGGGCCTGATAGTGGTGTATCTCAGGGCTACTGATGATTGGTCCTGTGCTTGTTAGTGGTGTATTTGAAGGCTACTAATGGTTTGTCTCGGGCCTGATAGTGGTGTATGTCAGGGCTACTGATGGTTTGTCTTGTGCCTGTTAGTGGTGCATCTCAAGGCTACTAATGGTGTGTTTTGGGCCTGATTGGGGATGTATCTCAGGGCTACTGATGGTTTGTCTTGTGCCAGTTAGTGCTGTATCTGGGGCTACTGATGGTGGCCTGTTGGTGGTGCATCTGGGGCCTGTGTGATGGTATGTCTTGGACTTGTTGATGGTATCGGGGACCTGGTGATGGTAATCTATGGGGCATGCCGTTGGCATGTCTGGCATCAATCTGATGGGTGCAACAGATGACATGCTGGGTTTGAAGCACATGCGTCATGTGAGAGAGGATGGCGCCTGACTCTCTTTCTGTGTGTGCGTGGGGGACGGGATTGTAGTTGAAGGGTTGGGAGGGAGTTGGAGGTGTGGTGCATCTAACATGTGAGGGGTATTGATGCCAATTATGTGCGAATATGGGGATCGCACTCGTAAAGAAAAAGTCCCTTTTACTCCAAAGGAGTAAAATGTTAGAATGGGTCCATTTTCCTCCAAAGGAGCTACGGGAAAATGTTAAAGGGTTCCTTTTCCTCCCAGGGAGCTACATGAAAATCTTCTTTTACAATAAGAGGAAATCTCTCACCGCGGAAACCGCACAACCCAAAAAACCCATGAAAATGTTAAACGGTCTATTCCTCCAAAGGAGGTACATGACGGCTTAAACGGTCCCTTTTCCGCCAATGGAGCTACATGAAAATGTTAAACAGCTCCTTTCCGCTTAAACGACCTATATGCAAATGTTAAAGGGGATGCGAATCCCCACTGGTGACATGGAACAGGCCTGGCGGTGAGTGCGGACGGCGCGCTCTTGGCGAGCATCTCCCGGGACGGGACAGTGAAAGTTTTCGACGTGTCCACTTTTGACATGATGGCGATGATGCCTCTCCCATTTGTCCCGGCTTGCTGCGAATGGATCTTTAAGGTATGGCCAGCACCCTAACCCAAGTCTCGACCACTCATTCCTGCGTTGCTCTGAATGGAACTTCAAGGTATGCCCACCAACCTCACCCATGTCTCGACCGCCAGGATTTGTATTGTTTTTTTGTTTTTTGTATTTTGTTTTTTTTTTTTTTTTTTTTGGGGGGGGGGGGATCTTCCCCCACTTCTGCCACCTCAGATCGGCCTGTTTGGCGGCCTTGTACATGACTCACCTGGTGCGTGAGTCGTGACGCTGGCGCTGGCTCACACCAGCGTTGAGACTCTTGCAGATCATGGTGCGATATCTTGCCATTATGGCTTGCCGCTGCCTCTGTCATTTTCTTGAATGATCAATTGGTTGTCAAACTCCATTTCCGGCCCTCTTTGTCACCCCCGCTGCCGTTCGTAGCCGGTGCGTCTGTGTAGTGAAAGGGGGAATGGCTGGGAGGGGGCTTGCGCGGCTGCATGTGTGCGTGGGTGCACATGGTTGTGTCTGCGTGCCTGCATTCTCTCTCTCTCTCTCTCTCTCTCTCTCTCTCTCTCTCTCTCTCTCTCTCTCTCTCTCTCTCTCTCTCTCTCTCTCTCTCTCTCTCTCTCTCTCCCCCTCTCGCTCTCCCTCCCCCCTCCCTCCCCCCCTCTCCCCCCCCCCTCTCTCTCTCTCTCTCTCTCTCTCTCTCTCTCTCTCTCTCTCTCTCTCTGTGTGTGTGTGTGTGTGTGTGTGTGTGTGTGTGTGTGCGTTCGCGCGCGGAGGGGAGGGGCACGCATGTGGAGAGGTGGCAAGCCATAGTTGAACTGACGAGTGTTAAAGGATCGGCACGCGGTTGCTGAAGGGAATGTGGGAAACGGCAGGGTGGAGATGCGAAGGCCAAGCTCGCAATTGCGGACAAGAGCAGCAACTTGATCCACGTTTACGACATGAGGAGCGGTAGTGATGAGGCACTGATGGTCTTTAAGGGCCATGTGGCCCCTGTGACTGCGATGCGGTTCAATGTGCAGTACGAGACCGTCATTTCAACGGATGAGAAGGGTGAGCAAGACATTTTTCACTTGTTCTAAGTCCCTGTGCCATGCCATGACAGGGTCGCTCCGCGACCCCCCGCCATGACCGCCTGCTGCTGCAGGATTTTATCCAGGCACGAGGGTTGCTCAGACTGGCGAGTCGTGCAGTACAAACTCGGACTGGCCAGCCGTACAAAACAAAGTTCGGACTGGCCAGCCATGCAGGACAAACTAGGACTGGCCAGCGGTGCAGTACAAAGTTCGGACTTGCCAGCCGTGCAGTCCAAAACTCGGACTGGCCAGGCGTGCAGTGCAAAACTCGGACTGCCAATTGTGCAGTACCAAACTCGGACTGGCCAGTCCTGCAGTACAAAACTCAAACTGGCCCGTCCTGCAGTACAAAACTCGGACTGGCCAGTCCTGCAGGACAAAATCTTGGACCGCCAGTCCTGCATTACAAAAAGTCTCATCTCTACCTCCTCGGGGGTGGGGGGGGGGGGCAGAGGACTCGGGGGAGGTTGACTTCAAACACATCAAGCCATCATGAATGGCAATGTGTAACATGCATTCATTCATTCAGCATGTGCAGGTGTTGTCTAGTGCATTCAATAAATGCCTTCAACAGGTACACTCGATAGGTGTTCTCTGGTGCACTCAACAAGTGCAATCAACATGTGTTTTTTGGTGCATCTACCAGGTGCCCTTAACAGCTGTTTTCTGGTGCACTCGATAGATGCATTCAACACGTGGTTTCTGTTGCAGGACACATCGAGTATTGGGGTTCCAACACTGGGACCTTCCCAGAGGGGGCGCTGGGCTTCCGCTTCAAGATAGACACGGACCTTTTCGCACACGCCCAGGCGAAGACGGTGGTCAGAGACATTGCTGTGGCTCACGATGGCCGCCAGTTTGCAACAGTCTCTGATGATCGGTGCGTGATGTTCCCTCCCGCGGACACCCTCCCCCCTCCCGGCACCCGCTTGCTCATGTACATATTTGAGGTTAATCATAATTTTAATAATTTTACATAACTTTTAATAATTTCGAATCTTAACTTTTTATTAACTTAATTTTAAAACAAGCTTTTGGCCAGGGGGAGGTCTGACGATGACTAAAGGAGGCCTTCAGATGGTGCAGAAGGGGGTGTATTGCAGATGTCAAAAGGAGGTCTTCTAACAATGCCACTAGAGGTTCTCTGATGATAAAAGCAACATGATGCCTTGTGAGGGGGCAAGAGGGCGTCTTCTGACACCAGTGTATGGGCCAGGAAATTCCGGGTATTTGGCTTCAAATTTGGAAAGCTGAAGAGGACCTACGATGAAGCTCCGGAGTCCGCGGCGGAGGTGCAGAGGAGCGAGGCCCCCATGTTTCATTTGGAACCAATTGATTTTGGGCGGCGAATGGCCGTCGAGCGGGAGCTCATCGGCGATCCTGCCGCGCCGCCCCCCAACGTTGTGTTCGATGAGAGTGGCAACTTCATCATCTACGCCAGCCTGCTGGGTATCAAGGTCTCCTCCCCATCCCCTTGCTTCCATACTCGTGCGCAAGCAGGCTTCTGTCCAGGGTCTAACGCGTTTGCGGGCACGCGTATGTATGTGTGGATGTGGGGGAGGGAGTGGCTGGGTGAAGGGGTCATGGGTTCCCCCCCCCTCCCCCTCTCTCTCTCTCTCTCTCTCTATCTCTCTCTCTCTCTCTCTCTCTCTCTCTCTCTCTCTCTCTCTCTCTCTCTCTCTCTCTCTCTCTCTCTCTCTCTCTCTCTCTCTCTCCCTTCCCCCCTCTCCCTGTCTCTCCTCTCCCTCCCTCTCCCTCTCTCCCCCCCCCCCCTCTCTCTCTGTCTGTGTGTGTGTGCGTGTGGGCGACGGGTGGGGGACAGGAGTGCTCAACAATCACAGCGATGTGAATGGGCCTTCAAATATGAGTTGGCCACCGTAAGAAGCAAAGTGGGCCTCAGCGATATCGGAAGAGTTGAGGGACTTCAACTTGATATGTGCCTCTGAACTCTTGATTTTCAGTTTGTCACGAAACATGGAAACACAGGTTCCGGAAGGCCTGGGCAATAGTGGGGATTACTCGAACCCTGCTCATCGGGCTCTTGTGGTAGGAAGTTTCTGAACCCCCAGAGGTGTTGCCTTCCCTGCACGCTGCGCAAGCAGTATTTCACGTGCATCGACACTGCCGCGCCCGCAAATCTTTCACAGACCTCGCCCTCGCCACGCCCGCAAATCCTTCACGCACATCGGCGCTCCCGCGCCCGCAAACCTTTCACACACCTCGCCCTCGCCGCCTCCCTTCATGCACATTGGCGCTCCCGCGCTGGCAAG
Organism: Botryococcus braunii; assembly: GCA_002005505.1. Taxonomy (NCBI): domain Eukaryota; kingdom Viridiplantae; phylum Chlorophyta; class Trebouxiophyceae; genus Botryococcus; species Botryococcus braunii. Next base: position 528,447 of record KV908338.1, on the reverse strand, counting down.
CCCTTCCCACACACCGCCATTGCACCGCCCGCAAAGCGCTCCTGCCTGCCGCCCATGCCTCTGAGCTCGTCGGCTGCGCGTGCAGGTTGTAAACGTGGTGACCAACCGGGTGGTGCGGATTCTTGGTAAGGTGGAGAACACGGAGCGCTTTGTGCGCATCGCACTGTACCAGGGGGGCAGGAAGGGCGCAGCGCGCGCAAAGCTGGCGGGAACCAGCAGCCGCAAGGCCGAGCTTCAGCCCACCATCATGGCCTGTGCGTACCATCGGCAGCGGGTCTACTTCTTCACGCAGAGGGAGCCCCCCGAGCAGGAGGACGCGCTGGCGGGCCGGTGCGAGCCCTTGTCTGGGCACTGCCTGGGGCTGGCTGTGCGCGCGCGCGTCTGTGCGTGCGTGTGTGTGTGTGTGTGTGTGTGTGTGTGTGTGTGTGTGTGTGTGTGTGTGTGCGAGTGCGTGTGTACCATCATGTGTGTGCGTGTGCGCGCGCGGCGCTCGCTGTGTGTGTGTGTGTGTGTGTGTGTGTGTGTGTGTGTGTGTGTGTGTGAGAAAAGGGGCTTGTCTCGGGGGCTGGGCAGGGACATATTCAATGAGAAGCCCAACGTGGAAGAGACTCTGGCTACGGAGGGAGGAGGCACCGAGGAAGTTGCAGCTGAGCTGCCTCGAGGCGTTGTGATGCACACGTCCCGCGGGGATATCACGCTACGACTGTTCCCCGACGAGTGCCCGCGAACCGTGGAGAACTTCACCACGCACGCCCGCAGCGGCTACTATGACGGCGTTATCTTCCACCGTGTGATCAAGGGCTTCATGATCCAGACGGGCGACCCTCTCGGTACCGTTCGCTTCCCTAGCCTCGCATCCTGAGGGTACATTTCCTTAGGGTACACATCCTTAGGGTACACGTTATCAGGGTAAACATCCTTATGTACACATTCATGGGGTGCACATCCTTAGGTTACACTCCTCTCCGTACACTCCTCAGGGTGCACATCCTTGGGGTACGCTGCTTACCATCCATTTTTGCCCCATGGTTGCCCTGCTCTCGCTCCGCTAAACCGGAACGAGGGAAGTCAGGCCCCCGCCCTCCCTCTCTCACTGGATACTAGTTTGGCAACGCGACCGAGAGTGATAAGTCTCCTCTTCCGTTGGCCTCAAGACAGACACAGGATGGTGGATATGGACGTCATATCAACCACCCACCGGGTTTGTTTGTGGGTTCCCTTGTGCTTGCTTCCTGAAGCTTTGAATGTGGTTCACAACGGATCTTGCATGATCAGGAGGGGCCGGGCATGCCTTGTCCTGTGTCTTGTGGCACGTGCTTTCATCGTCAACACCATTACAGTTGTCGTCATCATCATCATAGCTGCTTCTGTCGTACCTACCGTTGTTCTAGTTGCTGTTGTCCCATTGTTACTGCTGTTGGTGGTGTTATTGCCGTTGTACTGTTGTTGTTGCCATCGTTATTCCCCGTACATTCTGTGTACAACTATCAAGGGGCACAAATGATCAAGCATCAAGCCCTCTCCTGCAGAACAGACTCTGGATGATGTTGGTGGTTTGCTTCAACGTTCGACGGCTTTGGTCTTCAGAAGGGGGGCATGGTGGTTTGGCCAGGCGATGGCACGGGAGGGCAGAGCATCTGGGGGACAGAGTTCCCGGATGAGTTCAGCCGGAACTTGCGGCACGACCGCCCCTTCACGCTGTCCATGGCGAACGCCGGTCCCAACACAAACGGCTCCCAATTCTTCATCACCATTGTGCCGACACCGTGGCTGGACAACAAGCACACCGTCTTTGGGCGGGTACACCCCAGGCTTCTTTCGTTTTCCCTCCCGGCATGTGTCTGTCAACACACGCTTGTTGCAGGCCGGTTCGCAAGTTCCCCATCCCCCACCCCCGGGCGAAAGGCGTGCATCGTTCTGTTGGCTGATGTTCGTGATGGACTTGCTCTGCTGAAAACTCCTGCGAGATCACATTTCAGCCCAAAATCTGCCATGATCGAGACTGTCCCGACTCGAAAGGAAGAATTTGCGCTGGAAGTCCACACAAATTCCACCTCGTGGGGGTTTCCAGACCTACGGCGATGGCCACTGGGGTATGTGACATTGTGTGACATTAACGAAAGTCACCGGGAATTGGGCCTGCGAGTCGCAAACTGCCCTTTTTGAGCTGAGTTGAAAGCTCATATATTCTCAAGTCTGTGTGTCAATTCATCAATAGCTTTTCCACATTGAGTGACATTGAGTGACATTAACGAAAGTCACCGGGAATTGGGCCTGCGAGTCGCAAACTGCCCTTTTTTATATGAGTTGAAAGCTCATATATTCTCAAGTCTGTGTGTCAATTCATCAATAGCTTTTCCCTGGTTGGACGTTGATCTGTGCTCTGCCTTTTAGCCCGTTTGTGTGTGCTTTGCATATTGCACGTTTATCTGTGCCTTTTCATATTTCATATTTCTGTGTGCTTTGCGTATTGGATGGTTGCCGGTGCTTTGCATAATCGCGTTCTGGTGCTCTAACTAGGTGTGTTTTGAATTTGATTGTTGGGTCTCACCCTGCCTGTTGCTCTCTGTGCTTTCTTCATACCACTCACAGGAGGACGGGCCCCCCTTTTCAAATGTGTCAAGTCCAACGTGGGCTAGGCTGCAACCACTGTATTGCTCCCAACTCAAGAGAGGGGGGGGGTGGGAAGGAAAGAGGAGGCAGGGAGGGCGGGCGGGCGGGCGGGCGGGCATACACAGGTTTAAAGGGGGATGGAAGAGGGGGAATAGGATTAGGGGATCAAGAGGCCAGGGGCTGTAACTTGGAAAAAGGGGGGGGGGGGCAGAAGGGCTTTGAAGACTGGGATTGGGAGAAAGGAGGGGGAGGAGAAGGGAGGGAAAAGGGGAACGATTTCTTGCATGTGCGTTCCAAATGCTTGCTTCTCCGTGCAGAAGGGGATTTAGTGTGTGCGCGCGCGAGGTGTGAGGACATGTACATCTGTCGAGCCTTCTGGGCATGATGAGATGCAAAAGAGGGTGAGGTGTGGCCAACATGCCCGCTGTGTTGCGCAGGTAGTGAAGGGAGGGGATGTGGTGAATGCCATCGAAAGGGTCAAGACCGACCGGAATGACAAGCCCTTTGATGAAATCAAGATCCTGAGCATCGAAGTCAAGGCATCTGTCGACTAGTGCTTGTAAAAGTTTTGCGCTGCAGGAGGCAACTGGTCAATAGTGGTACATTTTTTCAGCGATGGGGAGGAAGTCTTTTTATGAGCAGCGTCAGGAAGTGCGGAAAGTTGTGCGGGAGGCTGAGCTTTAGGACTTTCGGTGCAATGTGCCTTAAGGCTTTCCGAAAGCCGGAACGTCATTTTCTTATGTAGCTAACATATGTCCAGGACGGAGACTAGTGCACTGATCAGTAGTCCGCCATTTAGTGGTGCGATTGTCAGGGATATATGTCCAGATCTATGTTAACGATGCCATGTCTATCATCTGGTCTCAAACTTGTGCAATTGCACGAGGGCCTTCACACTGAGTAGCATTCTGCCACTTGAACTATCCAAAAACACAGGATGAGGGTTTCAAGCTACATGCGTGTTGCCCGATGCGGGTCAAAAGCTGCATGCGGGTTGCCGGTTACAAGCTACGTGTGGACTCCATGGGGCCTTTACTAAAGCCACGTTGTAGTGCTGCTAATCAGGCTACATGACGCATGGGTCTTTACCTCACGCGCTACCATGGTCACATGGCAGACCTGAAATAATATTTGAATTCCTTCGAAGGCCTTGGTACACAGAGACTTTTTCCGCCTACACGCTAATCAGTGAATGCCATTATAAAGTGAATACCATATATGTGTCTTGTCCCGCCAGTACGCATGGATATGAAGCCTAATGATGGGTTCCTGAATAGCGTGTCCTGATTTTCGTGACACGTGCTGTGCTATAGAAGCAGAGGTCCTTCGAACTTGCTGATTCATGAGCTTGCTGATCCCTGCCACATCGACTTGGCACTAAACATATATGTATACACTAAAGATAACGTATACACTGTATAGTGTGGAGGTCGTGACTACCTAGTCACGATCTACAACACTGCATCGCATGGCGTTAGCGGGCGCATGCGAGTCTTGCAAGATCTTGCAAGATCTGGATCAATGAATGTTCTAGCTCTATCACGGTATCACTATCACAGTGTTGCGCTGTGACACATGAGCGTTACAGACCTGATCTGCGAGCTAATCATGTGTCATAGCATTCTTCGTGAGGATTTTCAGTCCACACTCGGGCTCTTCACTCGTCTTCACGATTGTAAACGCAAAATAGTTCGTTTACTGTTATAGAGCGCCTTCGACTTCCCTTCTCAGCCGCGGCCATGCCGCCATGTTCGCAATATACATCCTCCAGAGAGGCGATCTAGATCTATGTCAAGACAGCTGCCTGCTTCCCTTGCTTACCTCAAAATTGGACTTCTTGCGCATATTGCATTCTGAAAATCAAGCCAGCCTAACTTTCAGAATTTGCATTATAACTTAAGGCTTAATTAAGGCGCTGCAGAACCTTCAAAGGCATATGGATGCAAGTGCATTCCATGCCTATTTCAGATAGGTTGTGCATGTGCTTGCTAGATAGAAAGCGCGCAGTGTAGGCAATACCCTATCTACGTAGATCACCAGAAAAGGGGGTTTCACAAATTGGCTTTCACCCGACTAGATCAGGTCAGTCGACAGCGTTGTTGAATAGTGTTCTACAAAGTAGAATATACGTGATATTTACAGTACATGCATGTTACCTCTATATATGTACAGTATACATATACATGTACATCACGTTTGTCAGAGTAAAAGGGCTGCGCATGTCGTGTTTGGCAGCAGTAGTAAAGAGGAATGCATGCACTTTGAAGGCTGGCAAAACAAGACATCTCTGTTTCGATCTCCAATCTCCCAGCTTGCGATTGCCGGCAAACCTCTCATATCGCAACACAACTATCATTAAAGTAATGAAAGAACCCTATCACATATATAGATATGTCCCGGAAGGCTGTTGCATTATGTCTCTGCAAGTCAAACCAACTTGCACAGGGGCCCTGGTCAGGGCTGTCACGCTCAGGTGCTGCACCTGCTTCCAAGATAGTCACTCTCGATATATGCACTGTATGTTGATACTAAATGACCTTACAGTTACCACGCTAGCATTACCGCTAGCCTCATTAACAGTTAGATCTAGGTCGTAACCTAGGTCTACTGAGGCCCACCACATTTGTCATGCCTACCAATGTCATTGCCTTGCAAGGCATCCTTAAGGATGAGGATATATATGCACGTTTGAGCAGATTCCCATATACGTTACTGCAATAACCCTCATCACAGTTGTGCCGTCTGAATGTGGTGTTAATGCTCATGCATGCACACATTTTATCATACATATGTGAACACGTGCACGTGCATACAAGATAATGTCACAAGCTTACAACTTAGACAGCCTCCTATCAGCAGCAAAACTTTTGCCTCTTTTCACCTGCGCTCAGTCGAGAAAATATTTACTTTACTCCGCAAGATGTGGAATCACTCGATGCTCAGTTTGGAAGACACATCCTGTCCCACGTGACCACCATTGGCGCTGCGTTTTGAATGACGTGCCGCGTATGACCGTACTGTTTTCGCGTCCGGTTTGAAGTCCATCTGTAGATCGAACCCGGTGATATCTTTCGGGGTGGGCTTGCCTCCGGGCCAAGTAGTGGCAAAAACGTTGGTAATATTTTTCAAATCATCTGCCAGGCAGGGGTAATGTCGTATCATAATATCCTTCATCGTAGTGACTTTGATGTGGTTCAAACCAAGGGGTGTGTACGTTTGCTCAGTGAAGCTCTCCTGGAAGAACCTGCCCTCCCACACCCGGACCTTGACGCCAGAAACTGAGCACACGCAGCAAAACAATAGCAGGAGAACCTTCTTGCTTCGGTTATCTTAGGGATGCAATGCGAAGATGGAAGCACAAATGGATACTAACTGGACCAACTCTCCACCCCCCCCCCCCCCGGGCGCACACACACGCACGCGCGCGCGCGCACACCCCCCCCCCCCACACACACACACACATACGTTGTACACACATAGACACAGCCACAACCCCCCACATACACATACACATCGATGTCTCAACATATACATACACACGCCCGCCCACGCCCACGCACACACACACACACACACACACACACACACACACACACACGCACACGCATGCATCTACAGTGCGATGTGTGATCAACAACAGTGTCGCTGATCATGCTGACATTTTCCCTCTTTCACATGCATCCACATGCAATGTGTGGTGGATGATACTGTCACAGGAGCATTCAATCGAAGTATCGCAGGCAAAAGGAGCTCACCGATCGCACATTAGACGGCGGGCGGCCATCTTGATGAAGACATGGAATGCAGTTTCGGAGATGGCAAAGTTATAAGGCCGCTTTTGTTCCGCCAGCATCCCCACTAGAGCATCCACCTTGTTGATATCCCCACCATACAGGTCCATGAGCTGCTTTATCACCTGCCAGCCCGTCACCCCCGTTAGCTTGATCAAACCAAACATAGGGTTGGTCTGTTTTATCCCACTCCTGTAACAGCAAGAAGGCTTGGGGGCTTGCATGCTGATGCACTGGCCTTAAAGTTTTAAGCTCCTTGAAGTGACTCCAGGGGGTTTTTGAACCAGGCCCTCATTGCACAAGAACTTGTGTAGGGATGCTTTGACTTCTGCGTCGGGGTCAGTTTCATTTATTGCTGCCGCTGTGGGTCGCCGGCTGGCTGCTCAGCCGGGTGTGACTTGTAGCTTACAAGATTTGGGGTTGGGGTCGTTGAAACATTGGGTTCGGTTTTTTCCTTCCCATTCCTGCAGATGAAGAGGTTTGGCTGGTTCGTTCCTCCCATTATTCTAAAGATGAAGATGTTTACATTTGTCAAGCCGCTACATGCTGATGAGCTGGAACAGCTCCCACATGTGGGAGCTGTACAGCGACCAAGAGAAGATGACAGCAAAGTGAGGTACATGCGCTAATGAATGTACCTCACTTTGCTGTCATCTTCTCATGGTCGATGTACAGCTCCCACACGTTTCATGCTTAGCCATTGGCGAGCCACATTCCTCAACCTTCTAACGAGTCAAAGCAGGCACATTTGCCTCGTTTTGGGCCGTGGCAGACATATCCGGACACCTCCAAGATACACAATTCATTCTTTCATTCAAAATTCTTTCTGTGCCCAAACTCAGTTGCTGTTCTGCCATACATATGTGTTCCCTATCCTGCATGTTGACACATTCTTCAGCATATACTAACTCGTGGCATAATGCACCTGCCGGCAGATTTTCCCAATGTAGAAAGAATGCAACTTCAATGCAGCGATGGCTGGTGCCAAGTTGGGTGTTGACAGACACGGCAGGGCCCCTAAAAGGGCGGGGCAGTTTTGTATGAGGCAATATCAGAAGGATCAACAGCAAGGAAGCGTTGAAAATCAGCCCATCCCTGGGAGGCCCAGTAAAGTGCCAAATCTCCAAAATCTTGTGAAATTCGTCCTTGGAGAACAAACGCATGCTGACTTGACAGCTGAAGGCAACTTAGATAAACATGGGGAATTAATCCGGTGGGCATTGTTGTTCTTGATAGGGTGTGTTCTTTTCCTTTTGGGGGCAGGGGGGGCGGGGGGTATGTCCAATGTGTTTTCCCTTCTTATCCTCGAGCTCTACAGGTAGGATGAGGTCAGGGCTCACTTCGGAATTGTTGTTAATGTCTTGAAATCTGGCGATTCGGGGCAGTCCTAGATTCTGCCGGAAGTCGTTGTACCTGGTCACATTGCGTTCTCGGTCCCTGAAGACGTCTATGGCCCCCAAGTTGATGAAGTCACCTGCAAACCACCGCCAAAACTCTCAAATTTGAGACATGGACCACATGTCGTTCAAGATTTAACCAAGTGCGAAGCATGTCTAATCCGTTATGCATGTGTCATACATGCTGGTATGCAGAAGCCCAGCCCCCAGCCCCTGCTCTCTCTCTCTCTCTCTCTTTCTCTCTCTCTCTCTCTCTCTCTCTCTCTCTCTCTCTCTCTCTCTCTCTCTCTCTCTCTCTCTCTCTCTCTCTCTCTCTCTCTCTCTCTCTCTTTCTCTCTCCCCCCCCCTCTCTCCCTCTCTCTCACTCCCACCCCTGTCCCCACACCGGGGGGAGGGGGGGGGGGCAGGACATTCATCTCGCCCCTCATCCCACAGCATCCCCTGAAAACACACAGTCATCTACGAAACGGCTGCAGCCTCCTGCTTCACCCTTTCCGTGATGCTAATCTCGATCAGCTACCCTGCCTTGACAATGCACAGCATGCATGCAAGCCTGCGCGCGCGCGCGCGCACACACACACACACACACCCCTCCATTCTACGTCTCGTTCAACCAATCGCCAAACACGGGCGCGCACAGCCTAAATTACATGCAAAAGGGTGGGCTCAGAACACCAGATGCGTCCCAAGGACGAGGTTTGCAGGGGTCCCCTCGGTGCACATGCGTCAATTTATTAACTTCCCTCCACTTGTCAGACAGGCCATCCATGTGATGCCACATAAGAATTGGGAACTCCCCTTCCTCGACTTTTTAGACCGGACGAGCGCAACTTGCCCCTCCCTGTAGGAGATTGTGGAACCCTCTACTGACATAAGAATACCACACTTAAATCCAAGATCTTCCACAAGGTGAAGAAGAAGCAAGACTCCGGCCTAAACATTGCACTCCTTCAACCCCCCCTCCCCAAAACAAAAAAAAAAAAAAAAAAAAAATTCCAAACGGATCCAGTGCATCACACCTAGAAGCAGCATCACCAAGTTGACTACGTGTCCTGAAATTGATCCCAGAAACAGTAACTACATTGACGGAGGCCCTTGGCCACATTCACTATGTTCCAAGGATGGAGTGAATGTAAGGAGCGAAAATTTTCTTGATTCTCTGTATCAGAGGAGGATCCTCCCACCACGTATATCCAAGAGGATCTAGCCAGCCCCCGAATCTTTAGACTATAAAAGATCTATAAAAGATCTATATAGATATCTTTTTTAACCACTCACCCTTAACACTCGTGAACTTTATGTGCAATTGTATAGTTCTGACGATTGTCTCACCTTATAGCTCTAGGATCATCCACCCCCAACTCCCAGTCAAATTTGATCCCCTAGCGATGCCAGCAAGGTGGGTCGGGGGAACGCTGGAGGCTCACCCTCTTGTTGCCAAGGCAGCCTGAACTGTGTTAAAGACTTAGGGTAGTTTCCAAATGTCAGAGACCCCATCTGGGACTGTCCGAGAGACCGGATGGCCCCTGCGATCCCGCTCTTATCGTCCCTCTTCTTCATATCCAACAACAGAGGTCGCACGTTGCTGAATGTCATGTTTGTCAGAGTTACATTCTTCCCGCCTGCATTGCACCCTCCTTCAAGTCTGGGGCACCACTGTGCTGAAGCATGACATGAAAACATTGGAGGAAATGCGTGCATGACATGAACACATTGGTACAAAAGTGTAACACGAACACACATTGGGGCAAATGCACAACAACACACATTGGAGCAAAAACCACAACATGAACACATTGGACCTGAAGCATAACAAAGAGCATCGTTTGCCACTGAAGACAGTTACTTGTAACACAGGCACAACTATTACGTGCATGCCCTCAATGATTTCTCCAAATTTTTGGAAATTTACTCCTTAAGACTTGATGACTTCCAATTCTTGAAGTACAGTGTATAGCGTCTGGTGGCCCGATGATGAGATTTTGAATGCTCACAAAAGCAAGAATTCTGAAGTCCTTTAGTCCGCATGTGCTCGCTTTGCCCAATGGATGAGCAAGTGTCTTATACTGGAAAGCAGATGCGCTGTGTGCAACGCACAGCTGCCGCCCCCTGGCGGTATTCCACCTATACTATTTTTCGTACACCTAAAATGCTGGCAGTATGGTAATGTTGGCAATTTGGTAAATTTGGCAAAACAAGACAACCCCTAATAGCAGTCACTTAGACATGCACAGCTGCTCATGGGCACATGAAAACTTGTCCTCCGAAAGCAATGGATTTTGCATCAACACGTGCAGGATGAGCCTGATGGCGTACCTGAGACGGCTACTTGCAAGAACATGAATATGGGCAAGATACGTCCTTGCAAGAACATGAATATGGGCAAGATAAATCCTTGCAAAAACATGCATATGGGCAAAATACGTCCTTGCAAGAACATGAATATGGGCAAGATACATCCTTGAAAAAACATGAATATGGGCAAGATAAACCTTGCAAGAACATGCATATGGGCAAGATACGTCCTTGCAAGAACATGAATATGGGCAAGATAAATCCTTGCAAAAACATGCATATGGGCAAAATACGTCCTTGCAAGAACATGAACATGGGCAAGATACATCCTTGAAAGAACATGAATATGGGCAAGATAAACCTTGCAAGAACATGCATATGGGCAAGATACGTCCTTGCAAGAACATGA
>KV908338.1:477942-500442 GCA_002005505.1 Botryococcus braunii | reverse complement strand
CAGGTTGGTTTGTGGGGGGGTGGTGGGGACGGGCAGTCCACATACCAGGTCCCTTTTCAATCACAGCCAGCCTAAATTACAGGCAAGGGTTAACCATAAACGACCTTTAACCATCTCTCGTAGTTGAAGCATTTCTTATAAACTTCTTAAGATATTCTGGACATTTTTTTGAGGTGGGGGGGGGGGGTGGGCGAGGGCTGCTCCCTCGAGGAGAGCTCGCCACTCCCCAGGGTTGTCAACATGCATTTGCAAGATTAAACTAAATTAACTTGAGATAAATTTATCGAGTACGGCAAGGGCTTGAAACTCCACTGGACAAGCTGCCCTCTTGTGTACAGCCTGCGTCTGAGGGGAGGAGGAAAGATTTTGGGGTTAACCATTCACGTTATCCATTAAGGTATTTGCGTTTTTCTAGCAGAAAAGCTGGCAGGATCTTCTGGAGACAACAGGTACTTACACACTGTGGCTGCAAAAAGCACCTTACAGTACTGTGTTCAAATTTCCCCCAGACGCATACCCCTTGGTGCCAGTGGGTTCCTCCAATGGGTCGCGATTCTGTTTCCCCAGTTGCATTATTATTATGGAAATGAAGCCCGTGCCGTTGGGCGGCAAATAATTTTGCAATATTGGCGGCGCGGCTCCCTTATGGGGAGGTTGACGTTCGATTTTAGGGTTGTGGGGTTTTGGCGGTGAGGGGGGTGTGATTTCCTCTTAAGTTTTTTTTTTTTTTTTTTTTTTTTTAAAAAGAAAAAACACACAAAAACAAAAACAGGGCCAAAATCGGGCCACCCAATGCGGTGTCTCACACTTATAGCCGTACATGGTATGGTGTCTTATCGTACGGTCTATGTATGTATGTATGTATGGTACGATACCCTACGCTCATATAAGGAGTGTCCTATGTGTACGACGTATTTATGGGACAACGTATGTATGGCGTACAATTAGGCATTGCCAAAAAGTGGGGAAATCACGGGGATGTTCATGAACATGTACCCGATACATGTCGAGTGACGTCCTTGATTCAGCTGTTGTTAATGGTCGTCACGGCTTGGTATTCCCTTACTGTGATACAATATATTGTGGATGGTACAGGTAACACATGACGATGTTGTACACAGCTGTGTACAGCTGTGTACAATATATTGTGTATGGTACAGCTGCAGTATGTATTAGATTAGGCATATGCTGCCAACTCTACCTTGCACGATAGCGGCAACAAGTTCGGGCTGTATAGCTCGGGCTAGTTTGGTACAGATACGTAGAGTATTAATTCTCTACAATTATGTAGCAAGTTTAAAGGCCAATTATTGTTTTTGGGCAAAAGGAGTAGAGCATTCCAGAAATATATACTTGTATACAGTATACTAGTAGGCTGTATACAGTATACTACGTAGTACCTATAGCAAGCATACGGCACAAATGTAGTACTGTATACATGTTAACATGTTGTAGGAAAATGGAAGATATTGGAAGGTACATACAATACATTTGTACTGTCCGCCTAGGGACTTACCTTTTTGCATCGGCATAAGTCCTCCTGACACAAGTCAATCGGAGTGAGTCGATCACGACACGAAAACGACCATCAGGGGGATTAGGTTAGTAGTTGGACTACTTTTACTTCATATAAGTCTAGACTTACAAGTCTGGCTAGATTAATTCGAGCATAGAACAGTAGACCTTTAAGCTTGAGCTCTACTTAGAGCCCAAGCTTGGGCTGCTAAGTAGCCTATTGTTTACGAGCTAGTAACCGTTGTTACTAACAACAGGCTCTGTACTGAATGAGGAGAAGGCGAAGTACAGTAAGGTGCGTGTCAGCCGTTCACCTGCAATCAAGCAGGTCAGAGCCTTTCCGCCCAATATTTGACATATGCCGCCCAATATATTTGATATATGTTTGGAATATATATTCGCAACACTCTGAATGCGTTGCACGTGTGAGATGTACATAACAAGAGCCTGGAGTCCCACCAAAGAGGGTTCAGGGCCGCGTTGGGCAATCCCGTGTCGGCATAATCATGCAGTGAGTTATGATGGGCACATGGCATGTAAGTTTGTCTTGCTGAGACTCATACGTATGTAGGGATGAACATGGCCAATATGAGGCTTAATTGATCATGAGCCTCACGTGGACACGTGCAAGAGTCTTTGTGGCCTTCACGTGACCATGCTGACAGCGGGGCTTATCCCGCTAATCATTAGGGCTCCTTCGTGCAGGGGTTCTCCGGCACAAACCTAGCATGTTACATGATACAATAATTATGACTAAACTGATAAGTTTGGAAACATGCATCCCGCAGTTAGAGGACTCTAGAGCTGGTACACCCTGCTAGGTGCAGGGGCCTCTCGGCCATGGCAGTATCTTGATTATTATACCGTGACGCGGCCGTACTTGAGACCTTGTAAGCTTACAGCTTCGGGAACACACTAGTACTTAGAGGTTGTAAAATTGACTGTAGAGCGAATGCGAATCCACGTGCCTCTGAGAGCTGCCGGCGAGCGCTAGTACCGCACACATGTGCGCGTGCGTGCACGCATGTGTCACGTGATGGGTGTCCGTGCAGGCGCAACTGCCTGTGCCTGCACATGTGCGTGTGCGTGCACGTGCAGTGTCATGTTTACTGGCTGAGTGTGGGGGGAGGGGGGGGCAAGCCCAGTGTGAGATCTCTAGGGCCGTCCGTGATCAAAATAACGCGTACAGGGACCGCGGTTAACAAGATTTCAAGTTGAAAAAACCCAGCTGGCGTGGAAATGTAAGGCTGTACAGGAAGGCTCCCCCCCCCCCCTCCATTGTAAAAGTTCTCAATCATTTTACCTCCCACAAGGTGTTTTTGTTTCGGCAAAACATTCTGACTTCTTGTCTCAGAAAAATATATTGAACTCATAGGTCGAGTAATTGTGCATTCGACACAAAGGAACGTTTTGTGTAAGCTGCATATGCATGCTCGCGAAGTCTTTCTTTCTTGCGCAAGATGCAGGGGCATGCCACAGTGCGTTTTTGTTGATGCGTATACACCGTGTCGCGAAATGAACTTTGCGCATACCGACACCTTTGCCCTCCAGAATTGCCCACACCCTGTCAGCTCGCTTTAAGGAAGGCTGCACAAGCCCAAACCTTTCCACTTTCGTCTTTGTAGACTTTGGTGCCTCGAGAGTGGAGCCGAGCCACCACGCTGCATCTGCTTCGTTTGTGGGGTTGATCAACGAGTCGTTTGCTCGAACGTCATTACGTCGTTCACTGCCGCCATGGTCCATCACTTGGATGTGTCTTGAAGCAATCGGTCCGCCAAGGTTTGAACCGAAGGTTTGCCAAAAGGTTTGTCGAGGCGCTAGCACCAGGAACTTTGTGTGAGTTTCCCAACGGGCTTTGGATTACAGATGTGCTATGCCAGGAGTTGTGGGGCCCTTGTGTGTGTGCGTATGTGTGTGCGTGCGTGCGTGCATGTGTGTGTGTGTGTTTGTGTGAGTGTGTGTGTGTGTGTGTGTGTGTGTGTGTGTGTGTGTGTGTGTGTGTGTGTGTGTGTGTGTGTGTGTGTGTGTGTGTGTGTGTGGAGGGGGAGGGGGATCAGAGCTGCAAGACCTCGAGGGCAGTGCTAATAGCGCTAGCACTCCTATGTGCCAGATGGAAAAATAACTTTGATGGCGCGCAGCTCCAAGTTTGTTTGAATCTGTTTGGAAAACTCAACGGCTGTTACACAAGATAGCTGCAAAATTTGCGTGATGGCATTTTGTCCAGTGTACCTCTCAGAGCCTGCTGTGTACGTGCTTGGCAGGTCATCAATCGTTAACATACAGTACATCAAGGTTTGGATCAATGAATTCATTTAGGAGCAGCATGATGGAACCAGGATGCCAACTCGTCTTCTAATTTGAAAGACTTATAATTATGAAGGTGGTACGTACTCAGACTGAAAAGTAAAGCATGTTCTAACCGCAATCAACGTGGTCACCAAATCGAACATCAATGGATGCAAGTCTCCAGCTCTAGAACTACAAATTAAATGTTTACAATTTTTTAGCATAGATGCCGCAGTGACACATGTTGTTCAATTCATCTGTCTTCGACTCTTTGAAGCAGTACCGACGCCAAGTTGATAGTCCAATCCGCAAATTTGCTGTAACTGGCCTGCACTTGCTAGGATGAATCCTAGCACTACGCCGCCTACTCCTATAGTGCCTTGGTATCAGTTTCGTCTCTGCTACTGATACATTCACTGATACCTTCCGGTGTAAAACTTGGTACACACTTGCGCATACGCCCACACCGACACTGATAGCAAAGGCAGATTACAAGCCGTCTGTCTCCCTTTCCTTCACACCTCCTAAAATGACACTGACGCTTTCGACAGGCCTGGGACAGGTCCAGATAAACAATGCACGTGTATACAGGCATGTCGACACGTTCCATGGAGTGTAGTTCCTTGCAGGGTACTCCAATTGGATGACGTGTCGACATGCCTGTATAAATAGACTTGACGTAGATGTGCAGTGTTGAAACCTGGCCCTGTTGTGTTGATATGTATACAGATGTTTAATGTACATGTGCAATGTTAAAATGTGGACCTGTCCTGTTGAAAGGGTCAGTGTCAGGCCTGTGGAGGGCGTCCAATTGGACATCCTCCACAGGACATTTGCAAACGTCCTGATCTTGTCCTTGTCAGCCATTACTTGCACACTGCACAGATTGCACTTCTGGTAGCCCGACAGCGCTGACCTTAAGGCTGAGACATCTTGATACCCACCACGGACTGACCGTGCATACCTATGTTCTGCTTCCATTGTTTCGCGAAGGGTACCTAGCTGGAAGCAAGCGTGGTTGAACCAGACTTACATTTTCAGGAGCTAAGACCAGTTCATGTCTACAAATCCCAACCGCGAACACCGATAAGAATCCGTAAACTCTTATAAACCTGAAACCCTAATACATCTAAAACTGAGCTTAACCTACAATCATTGAATATCCTACCGGAACCATCCCCTGCATGTGATGATTCCAGTGGTATTGCCCTTCCATGACTAATCAAATTTTGAAGTACATCGGTGGATTCATTAGCGCCTTTGATCCAATCCAGCGATAGAAAATGCTTTCTTCAGTCGAAGCTAAGCTGCGGCTGCGCCCACGGCCTCCCCTCCTGAAGCAGCGCACAAAACATTATGTTATATGAGGCCTAGGCCCACTTGAAAATCATCAGTTCTCAGAATGTGTGTGTCCTATAGGATGTCATGGGATTGACCAAAGCTTCGCGTTTTTTGCGTCCAATCTCTCTCTCTCTCTCTCCTCTCTCTCTCTCTCTCTCTCTCTCTCTCTCTCTCTCTCTCTCCCCCCTTCCCCTCTCCCTCTCTCTCCCTCTCTCTCCCTCTCTCTCTCTCTCTCTCTCTCTCTCTCTCTCTCTCTCTCTCTCTCTCTCTCTCTCTCTCTCTCACACACACACACACACACACACACACACACACACACGGGCGTGCAGACACAAACGAACACACACACACACACACACACACACACACACACACACACACACACACACACACACACACACACACACAAAACAGAGGAGAAAGAGATGGTAAGGGGGGGAGGGGAGGAGAGAGGGAAGAGGGGGGCAAAGAGGGAGGGAGAGTACAGAATGGAAGAGACAGGGACATGTCCGAGTAAAGAAAAGCGCAGACACAGTACAATTACAGGAAGCACGTCCAAATGCATCAACCTGTTACATTGAACAAATACAGGAGGAAAATACAACTACCGAAGTTAAGAAAACAGAAAGGGGGGAGGGGGGGAGGAACGAAGAAATACAGGAAATCGTGTACACAGTCATTTTAGTGGACATGCTCACACCTGCCCCTGAAACGTTCCGTGCGGGTTCGTTCTTCTGTGCACCACGATTGGCATAATGCGCGGCATACACTTTGCCCGCCTCCGTGGAAATATCTTCAAGCCATTCCGTAGTATCCTCAGGAGTGGGATCCCCATGCAGCCACACCTTGGCGAAGGCATTCTCCTCGCCGATGTATTCCGCCAACTTGGGAAAATGACGCAAAAGCACCTTCTTGATGGTTGCCTCCTTGATCCATTTGAGCCCCAGCGAGGTGTAGGTGTTCTCGGTCATTGACTCTTGGAAAAACCTGAAAGTGGAAAAGGGCCTTACTCATTGGTGTGGGTGTATGTGAAGGAGGGCTGGGCCAAACCACAGCCCCTGGGGGATTGCAAAATCCCCCCCCCCCCACACACACACACACACACACATACCCGCGCCCCCCAAACACACAACGACACCCAGCTGTGAACTCTGAAAGTTGAAGACATCCTTGTCCAGCGCCCAACTCCAACAAGACAGAACTTGGAACATCAAAGAATCAGTGGTTGACAAGATGACAAGCTGTCGCAATACAGGATGGTGATTCACCGATCGCAAAGGAGCCGACGGGAGGCCATCATGATGAAAACGCGGAACGCGGTGTCGGAGATGCCAAAATTCGCGGGACGCGGCTCCTCCGCCATCATTCCCGCCACGGCATCCACCTTGTCGATGTCCCCTCCATAGACCTCCTTCAACGCCTGCTGCACTTCGAGCTTCGGATTGATGTCCGCCCAAGTCTTAACTCTGTGAAGGCCCAGCTCTGCCCGCATGTCGTTGTAGCGGGGAACCCCACGCTCACGGTCCCGGAACAGATCTACAGCAGCCATGTTGATGAACTCACCTACAAAGTCAAACTTACAAAGTTAAGAAACAACGAAATGTAACAAAACAACCAAACGAAGAAAAGAAAAGGAATTGAAAAAGTCAAAAGTAGAAAAACAAATACTTATTGAAATAGAAATAGAATTGGAGATGGAAATGGAACACAAAAAGAAAAAAATATGGTTTTAACAAAATAAAAAAAGAATAATGGCTGCCTTGTGTTGAGACAGAATGACCGGGATGGGGGGTGGGGGGGGGGGAGCAGAAAGGGTACCTGACTGCTGCCAAGGCAGCTTGAGCTGTCCCAACGTGTCGGGAAAGTTGCCCCAGGTCAAGCCCCCCATCTTGGACTGGCCAAAAGAGCGGATGATCCTTTCCATGCCAAACTCTTCAACGACCTTGCGCGCTTCCCCAAAGATCTGATCGACCAGCTTCACAGGGCGGCCCTCTGCAACTCCAACCCACTGTGTCAGACTCGCGGCGGGTGACACACGGTTACGGTCATGGTGGGATTTTCCGTGTGCGTCACACTCTGTAACGGTGACGAGAGAATCACAGTAGTCAACACACCGACGTTTCTCTCAGGGTAAAACAAAGCAAGTGAGCGACAGACATTCATAATCGCCTTTACAATCAAATTATCGCACCGCCCCTTGTGCAGCACACAAGCATGTCTGTATGCGCGAGTGAGTGCAGGAAGGACAGGAAATCTGGAGGACTACAGCACCAATGTGAATGCAAGATGATGGGGCCATGGGAACAGGCAAGGGTGCGGGGCAGGGGGTAGGGGGGCGAGCACACCCACCAGCATGGAGAGGGTATCCAAAAAAAGAGAGGGTAGTAGGGCCCCCGGGGGGGGGAGAGGGGGAGAGGGGGGAGAGAGAGAGAGAGAGAGAGAGAGAGAGAGAGAGAGAGAGAGAGAGGAGAGAGAGAGAGAGAGAGAGAGAGAGAGAGAGAGAGAGAGAGAGAGAGAGGGAGAGGGAGAGGGAGGGAGGGAGAGGGGGGGAGAGGGGGGAGAGAGAGAGAGAGAGAGAGAGAGAGAGAGGGGGGGGGGAGGGAGAGAGGGAGAGAGGAGAGAGAGAGAGAGAGAGAGAGAGAGAGAGAGAGAGAGAGAGAGAGAGAGAGAGAGAGAGAGAGAGAGAGAGAGAACAGATTGAAGGCATTTCCTTCTGCAATACAAGCTTGGAAGGGATGAGCGAGGTAAGAGGAGCCCTTACCAATGATGTTGACGTCCAGCATTAGGGAGTGCATGCGGTATGAAGTTGTGAACTCCTCAGCAAAACTGTAACAACACACCCTCACCAGTTACCGAGCTCGCAGTGTGCAGCCCGGTTGCTGACACTATACCAGTTTCAGGTCTATAAAAGTTAATCGGACCCGGCTAAACACCCTGGCTCGAATAAGCATTTATTCGAGCATGAGCGCATAGCCCTGAAGATTCTGATCTCCTTACCCTCGTTTTCTGGCAATTGATTTCAGTTGCGTGAGCAAGCCACCCGCAACTGCCCTTTGAAAGGTACAATATACTTGGCAGATGAACATGTCTGGTAGATACAGGTATTTGCACATGCATCTACTGGTTCATGCCGTATGGGCAGGGTTCTGAACGTCTAGTCGTAATAACGGGTCATTTGTAACATTCATTGATTCACTCACTCACTCACTCACTCACTCAATCGCTCACTCACTTTCTCACTCACTCACTCACTTATCTGCTCACCCACCCACCCACCCACCCATCCACCCATCCATCCATTCATTCTCATCCAGTCACTCACCCACCCACTCACCCCCCCCCCACCCACCCTCCCACCCACTGCCCCACCCAATCATCCATTCAACCATTCATTCATTCATTCATTCTTTCATTCATGCATTCATTTACTCATTTACGGAAGCTTCTGAGGGGACACCCACTGGTGTGGACTCCCATAGAAGAAGCGCTTGGCTGCTGTTCCAGTCGTTGGAAGCCCAAGCGTTTTCAACGCCATCCCCATCACCGCATCAAAGACCTTTCCGAATTTGACGTACAGCCTTGTCAGCAGCTCGGGGCTCCCCTGTGCATGGACAGCATCTGTGTGGGAATTCACGTGATAGTCTGTTCCAACATCTTGAGAAACCTGAATAGCGTGGGTGTACACGTGATAGCCCCTTTCCAACAACTTGGGAACCCCGGATAACGTGGGAATACACGTAGTAGCCTGTTTCACGCATGCACACACACACACACACACACACACACACACACACACACACTCTCCAAAAGGCGCACAACCGCACACGTGCACGCACACTCCCACAGCCACACACATGCACAACTGCACTCGAGAGAAAGAGCAAGCTGGGGAAGAGCAGTGCTCTGGAGGACGGCTAGCCCGATAGCTAGGGAAGTGGGGCAGCTTACCTCTAGTTGCTGGTACATAACTTCATCAAGGCCTTTAGTGTATCCCTCCCAGTTGACATGCATACTGACATTCAGGAGGTCGTTTTGCAAGAGGGCTGGGGTCCATTCAACCTGCATCCCACGTCCTTCCTTTGTTAATCGACAGCCAGTCCACCGTGTTAAGTGTCACCTTATGACTGTGATTGCGAATCTATACTGTTATAATGATGATGAATTCTCCCTTTCTGCAAACGCTTGAATGCATGCAAGTGATGTATGACGTGTCATGATGCCAACGGCGTTTGCTCTCTTGTCAACCAACGAGCGTACAAAAGCGATGCTTTCGGATTTTCACACCACTTCAGCTTTTCAGACGTGGAGCAGCCCGCACCGTGTGAATTTTTGCAATGAGCGCGATAACAATGTGACGGGCAAATTCGAAAAGCGTGTCTTCGTCATACTGCTTCCCATACTCTTGTCTCAGATCGCTGCAGAGGGCGTTGTGCTCCTTGACAAATAAAAAGTGGAAAATCTCCATGCCCAACCACCTGCAGAGGGGTTGCAACGCGTTGGTGTATGCCACCCCATTTTGTCCTGCTGGTCGATCCACCAGATCACAAAAGTACCACATGTACATACCATGTGACACAACTCAGATGCATCTGCGACAGACGGAGTACAGGAAGACACACAATGTCCAAATTATATATCTTTTGATTTCATGGAACTGACTTTTCCCAATCACTGTGGACGGGCATGCCCACAGTAATGTTGTGGTTGACACACAGTTTAGATTCACAACCTAATCTCAGATCTGACCGCCAGAACCGTTTTGAAACGGAAAACCCCAATTTAAGAGTTCCATTTTGAGTCTTAACATTTAAATTGACTTAAAATTTGAACAGTAGAGAGAAGGCAATGGTGAGTCTACCTACATTCTTATTAATTTGAAAGATTAGAAAGACAGTAGAAGATCTACATATATATACCCTATATATGTGTATACTGCTGCCATGGGTCACGGGGTCCCACGAGCCCGACCGGGGCTGCTATGGGGAATCGGGGTCTACGGGTCTCTCGCGATCAGGTTTATTTACAATTGTAAATTTGTAATTCTACAACTTGATATGGGTGTCCCTTTATCCTCAAAGGCTGCACCCCAGGAAGTCCTGCTGTCAATAACAAGGGGGCACACCAATTGTGTGAAGCGCCACCAATGGGAATGCCATCTGAGTCGACACGCAAGTTGCCCTTGGCATCCAGCTGAATTTCGCACATGGCTCCTGCACGCTTAAAGCACCCTCAGTAGTGATGGGATCCTCTCTGATTTCGAGATACCAGAAGATCCGAATCAGAATCCGGGAATTCTGCACAATAGTAGAAGGTCACCCCAGTGACTGTGGGAGACGGTCACCCCAGTGATCGGAACCCTGGTGTTGTTTCACACACAGTAACCTTCGCACGTTCAAGGGCACCTCAATGCTTGGACCCTGTGTGATTCGCACATGGCCTTCATACCGCTGTATGGGAGCACCTCAGATGACGGATAAGGTGTGATACAGCGTGCCAGGAAACGACAACGGTCGGCTCAAAAAACCAAAGAAGAGAGGTGGGAGGAGAGAGAGGGGGGGGGGGGGGAGAGAGGGCGGGGGGGGGGGAGAGAGAGAGAGAGAGAGAGAGAGAGAGAGAGAGAGAGAGAGAGAGAGAGAGAGAGAGAGAGAGAGAGAGAGAGAGAGAGGAGAGAGAGAGAGAGAGAGAGAGAGAGAGAGAGAAACTGGATTTTGGTCTGACTGCATCGTTGGCCCCTTCTGGTTTGCTGCAGACAAGTGTGGGAAACCGTTCTGTTATGAGTAGCCCTGGCACCGATCCCCACATAGGGGTGGTCTAACCTATACTTAACCCATCAGCCCGGGTCATCAAAAGAAACCCAAATGTCATCAAAGTAACACAAATGAAAAGGGGGGCACTGTGGCTGCCATGGGCGATCTGCTTCAGCGATGCCTTGTTTCACAACTAGAGAAAGAGATGTAGCACAGCGATTCTAGCAGCAAGGGCAGCATAGGACCCAGCTCCTTTATGCACACTCGCATATCCCAGCCTCCCGCAGGAAAAGGGGGAGGCTGCAAAACAGGACGCTCACCATGTAGAGGCTTGTGCTTTCGGAGCTTGTAAGCAAACTCCTTGGAGGTGCCGTAGATCTGGCTTGCATCCCACCAGTGTGTCATCTGGTTCCTGAGCCATACAAAAAGGTTTTGTTTTAGAACAAAAACATTGGAGAAACCAAAAGGAGAAACAAAGTGAAGAAACAGAACGGAGAACCCAACAGATCAACCAATCAGTGCCGTCAAAGGACACACACACACACACACACACACACACACACACACACACAGACAGAGACAAACACACACACACACACTCACACTCACACACACGAGAGAGAGAGAGAGAGAGAGAGAGAGAGAGAGAGAGAGAGAAGAGAGAGAGAGAGAGAGAGAGAGAGAGAGAGAGAGAGAGAGAGAGAGAGAGAGAGAGAGAGAGAGAGACAGGGACCTGATTATCAGCAATCCTTGCCAGAGGACTACTAGGAGAACATGTCAATCTTCTCAAAAAATTGGGGAAGCTGGTGTACAATGCCAAATTACGGGCCACCAAGGAAGTGTGGAAATGTCAATGCCTGTGTGCACTTCAAAACAAAGTATGTTGGTAACTGTGATACGGTCAGTGCCGAACTGTGAAGGGGGAATCTCTTGCCCCCGGCTGTGGCGCGTGCGCATGCGCCACCTCTCTCTCTCTGTGTGTGTGTGTGTGTGTGTGTGTGTGTGTGTGTGTGTGTGTGTGGGGGGGGGGGGGATGTGGGTGCACGTGCATGCATCACTTCCATTAGGCCCCGGCAATGTTATGTGTGGAAACTCAGGGGTGTGACTATCTCGCAAGTCCTGCAGGACTGATGGACGTGTTCAGCCGGGACTTCAAACATCAACACATTCTGAGCAGATCTTGAACAAAACGTTCGCGCAAGCGGTCCCCATAGCAGCAGAGCTTGTGTGTTCAGACTCTGTCGGTAACTTAGTGGTGAATCATTAAGAGCAACGCTCGCCCTCTCCTCCTTGGCCTTACAGAGATGTCGAAACAGCCTCAAATGTGCAAAGGGCAGCGTACGTTGTGTATCCCAGACGGTCACGGGATGTAGGAGGCAAGTCGTGATACGTATTGTGTCCAACCTGCAGTCAACCAGCCGCTTCAGAGCGTCTGCATTCTCATATGGAGACATATTCAGACATCGAAAAAAAAAAAAAAAAAAAAAAATCTTAAGGACATGCCAAAAAGATAAGAGGCTGTGCATGCTCTTAGGGATTGGGTTGCAATTCATCAGTGAAACACCTGCCAATATATTGATAGCTGAATAACGACGAAGGTTGGTGGAACTACCACAATCATGTTTGGTTGTTGGGATATATATTAATAGCTGAATAGGGACCCAGGTTAGTGAAACAAACACAATAATGTTTGGCTGCCAGAGCTCTTACCTGCAGCTTGTATGGGGGTTTTGTGAAATCGCTAGTGTGGTTGAACCAGTCATGGATGTTGAATTGGATCCAACCTGTGCACCGATTCCTCAAGTCATTGCAGGATCGCACATTGGTGAACTCCCAAAGATTGGGTTATAACGTTTCTTATGTAATCCTTCGAAGTGGGTGCCCATGCATTCTGATTGGTTTCTGATCAGGAACTCCACTGCGTGTGAATTCCTGTTGATTATTGGTGCAGCAAGCTTCACGTTATCTTTAAGGATGAAGCTTCAGGATGTTCTAAGCTTCAGGAAGTTCAGGATCTCTCTTTTTTCTTCCAGCATGGCTACATGTGCTCCGCCAGAAAATGCTGGTGAACACTGCAGGTAAGATACCTCTCAAATCAGAGAAGGTCTCTAATTAATGACCTTCCTAAGATTTAGAGGTTTCTTGGCTGTGCTGGAACTGCAGGAAGAACGGGCCATTGCAAAGAAATGTCCTTGGAGAGCCACGGCACAAAAGAAATGTTTATTGCGTTCTTTTGGGAAATTTGAAATAGCGCCTAAGTAGGCTGGTAGCACCGATTTCAGCTACACACCACCATCAACCAGACACCACCTCTAGGTGCTGTTCATGGATGAAATGCACATGTGGAGGCTCTAGAAATGTACATCACCCCGGGTGCCGGGGGGGGGGGTGGGTCCTTTTAACAAAGAGCAGAGTTGAGGATGACTTTGAACGTGCCATCTTGAACTTAACTGCACAGCTGTAAATCAGAGCCTGTGTTCGCAACTTTGACATCGATTGCAATTAGATTTACAATAAGCATTCAATAAACATGTGGCATTTGGAAGATTAGAAGCGTTGTTTGCCTCTTACTAGCTAGTAAGAAGTTTGATGCCAATGTTCTTGCCTATCACAGGATCACAAAGCTTCATGTGCTGTTAATCAATATGTTGTACAACTGTACAGTGTACTGCTGTACAGCACGTCACCCAAGCACCCTAGGAAGCTTGGGTGGTGTCATACCAGCAGCCAGTAGATTCATGATGGGCGCCAGTTCTTGGTGTCCACGGCGGACCATTTTCTCAGCAACTGAGAAAGGAACGGGGTCAAATAGGCTGTCAGTCTTTGGAGGTGCCTGCACGTGGATAAATGTCTTCATGCGCAATGTAAACAAGGGTAGAGAATGGGCCTTCAATAAGTGAATCATGCATCACAAACCATCCACAAGCATGTACCAAATTTGCATATCGAAGAAATTCATATTTGTTGCTCAACACACACATGTGCTCACACACACACACACACACACACACACACACACACACACACGCACACACACACACACACACACACACACACACACACACACACAGAGACACACACACACACAGAGACACACACACACACACACGCACGCTCACACACGTGTACACACACACACTCACACACGCTCACACGCACACACGCTCGCACGCACACACACATGCACACACACAGAGACACACTCGTGTTCCACGGGCACACACACAGAGACACACTTGTGTTCCACATGTTAGCTCGACACACACATGTACACACACACACACACACACACACACACACACACACACACACACACGCATGCACACACACAGAGACACACTCGTGTTCCACAGGCAAAGGTGAGCCAGAATGCCTACCGGCTTATGGAAAAACACAAATCGAGTGTCTTTGGCACCCATGCTCCTAACATCAACCTTATCAAAATTCCCTTTTGGAAGGTTGATTGCATTGCAGTGCCCATCATAGGTTCTAAAACGCCGATCATTGCTGCACTGTTGCCGGTATGACAAAGTGTCTGGTCCATTAGTATCAAAAATATGATTCTCGACAAGGTCCTGCCTGCATGAAACAAGGTGGGTCAGTCCAAGCCTTCCATGCACTTTGTTATTACGAAGACTCTGCAACTTGAGGAGCAATTCTAGAATCTCGGACTTTCAATCTTAAAGATGAAACTTACAATTTCAAGACATTTAAAAGAGATATTTAATTCGACTTGGCATTTTCATGTATCACGCAGATCGACAAACAAGGGCTGCGAAGGGAGAGTCTACCCTACCTCACTGCCGAGAGATATAGCAAGCCAAACGTCAACGGGCGCCAGGAGTTGAAAAACCATGGTTGAAAAGCCTTAGTTATTATCAACATCAGTTTCGTTATTAAGTAATGAAGCCCCATGTCGAAACGTTATGCGCAGTTCCAGAGAACAACTCGAGCAAAGAATGGATAGTGATTATTCTAAGATGTGTTCAAGATTTTGCAAAACTCATTGATTCTGTTGTTTAAGGGTCAACTGCAATGCCGGCGTCGCCACCTCGGCAGTTTGACATCTTATTTTCTCAACCAGGCTTCGTACTCACATTCAAAGACCCGTACATATGCTTTTCAAAATACCTTGCTGTGGAAAGTTGCCTGTAGGAAAAGTCGTGCTCTTTTGCTTCGGGACTTCCTGGCCGACTTAAGTTTGCGGGTAACGTTCAAAGCGTTGAGGTATTTTCAGCTGGGAACCCGAGTAAGATAGCGTGCACCAAATTGGTACTACCAACAGACCGTTTTCTCCAGACGTGGTTTTTCAGCTCAAATCCGCCCCAATAACTCATAATTCGTCGCATTCCCGAAAATTTAAGAGTGTCCTGCCGGGACAGTACCGGACATGCTGCAAGGGATGGGGTGATATCACTTCTTAATTCGCTCCCTGGGTAGTCAAATGAGACCGATATATTTCACTTTTCCTTTAACTGACAATCTTTCTTGGGGAACATCTTGTACCATAATCTTATAGCAAAGCGTACAACGATATTTGGTCCGGGAACTGTCACGCAGCCACTTGGTGGCAGAAAGCTTGACGTTAGAACCTTACAAAACGCATTTCCAGAGGGCAAGCTGTAACCCGAGGAAGGAGACCGTGAGTGCGGAACAGGGGTTCTCGTGAGGGATGGATGCCACAGGATTCTTTCCAATTCTTGCAATTGTCACGATTATTCTGCTTTTTAGAGAGCTGATTTGGAGTGTTCTTCGCACGATAACGTCTGTCATTCTTAATAGATTTGATGCCCGACCCGTACGCATCGACTTGCGTATCCCAAGATTTCCTATTGACATGGTGTTCGTAACTAAAGCGGACCACATCAAAGAGATCAATAGAAGCCCTGATGTGACCCGATTGAGTGCCTTTGGGTTCCCCAAGCTCCCACCCTGGGCCCAGAAGTATTTCCCGTCAACTCGATTCCTCACCCGCAAAGACTACTCCTGGTTTCTCCCACTGGATCCTGAATCCATACTTGAGCATTACCCTCGCCGCCGTAAATTCTATGAAGACTCCTTCAACAAAGCACCGCACACGAAGGAAGATATACTTACGGTGATGCCCAGTTCTGATCTTCTATGCTCGTGG
Organism: Botryococcus braunii; assembly: GCA_002005505.1. Classification (NCBI taxonomy): domain Eukaryota; kingdom Viridiplantae; phylum Chlorophyta; class Trebouxiophyceae; genus Botryococcus; species Botryococcus braunii. The sequence continues at coordinate 484,422 of KV908338.1, read as the reverse complement.
GCATGGCAGTGCGCTCAAAGAATAGTTTAAAGACATATAATGGGATTTTTATGTTCTCAGGTTAAAGAATTAGCTGAAAAGGGTGACGATGCTGCTCTGTCTGGGTACCTCGCGAACATGATCAATCACCGCTTCCTTAGAGGCACGGACGTTCCTCCCGAAATTGTAGCCGCGTCGAAAACAATACTGAACAAGCCCATAGAAGCGTTGAATCCCTTCAAGTACAGGGCAGGTACGCTGCTACATTGTTAAGATATAGTTTCTTTCACCACCTGGCTCGGTGGGAGTTCGGCACAGCATGATTACAGGCCTGTCAAAATGCCCTCCCAACCCGCATTATGTCCAAATTATTGCGCCTTCCAAATGTAAGTGTGATTCTCACATCGTGGTTGCCTTCAGTACAAAAAAACCGCATATGCTTGAAGGTTGTTAGTATCAGCTTTACACGTGTTGCAGATGGTTTTGAGACCTGCATAAGGGACTGCAACCTTGATGACTTTGAAGAAGCAGATCTGATTCTAGAACAAAATTTTGCAGTCAAGAGAATCTTGTACTAAGCGTTGAACATGAAGTACAAGCCATACGACTGTGCACTCGAGACTTCGCTGTCAGAGTCTGCTTTGCTGGTGATACTACATCAGCGCAAGGATAGGGGCAAGTACAAAGTGTGGATTCTGAAGCAGTGGCAAATGGTACCAACGCTTTCAAAAACAGAGGATCGGCTGAGTCCCGCTGTCTGATTGACTATAATGGTACCTTCAGGAGCTAACACGAATGCTCTGCATCTTGTCCCTCAATGTAGCTTCCCCACATGCAATAGCCTGCCAACAATTGAAGTGCACGTATCAGTAGGTTTGGGCCTAGATCAAGGAGCAAGCAGCAACATGATGGCGGAATAAAGCAGTGGGGGTGACTTGCAGCTTTGAAGGCAAATGAGCAACTTGCGGACTTTGTGGCCAAGACAAAGGTGAAAGAGCTGACGATAGGGGATTGCATGCACAATGTCTGTGCGGCCGGTGAAACCTTCCCTAAACTGATTATGTCGCTGAAGAATTTCCCAAATGTGGACATCGACGAGCTCTTCACCCGCCCCGGCACCCGCACAACTGCTATTGTAAGATATTAATCCAGGCCCGGTCAGAAAACCAGGGGTTGAGAGGTCAGGGGGGGGGGGAGAGGAAAGGACCCACTGGTGTCATTTGCAAGCGAGGGTTAGGGAGGTGGAGAGGGGGAAGGGAGGTGGACACACACACACACACACACACACACACACACACACACACACACACACACACACACTCACACTCACACACACAGAGAGAAAGAGAGAGAGAGAGGGGGGGGGGAGAGAGAGAGAGAGAGAGAGAGAGAGAGAGAGAGAGAGAGGGAGAGAGAGAGAGAGAGAGAGAGAGAGAGAGAGAGAGAGAGAGAGAGAGAGAGAGAGAGTGTGAGAGAGGGAGGGGGGGGAAGGAGGAGGTGTGTGTGTGTGTGTGTGTGTGTGTGTGTGTGTGTGTGTGTGTGTGTGTGTGTGTGTGTGTGTGTGTGTGTGTGTGTGTGTGTGTGGGAGGGGGGAGGGTAAGGGGGCATTTTATGGCGCTTTGGCTGTCGAGGAATATTCATGCTCCTGTTCATTTTGGGGAACGGGCCTATGTCTTGCATTATTCTGCAACTGAAGCAATGCATGTGCATGCAATTCCAAGTGTAGTCTGTTCCCCCCCTGTGTTTAAATTCCGGGTGGGATTTCGGAGCCCTTGGATGACGAAGTCGGAGTACTCAGTCTCGGGAGTTATTTGTACAGGCGCCCCGCATTGCAGTGAAGGCTTCTACATATGGAGACTTGCTGCGGTACAATGCAGTACCAGGCAAGACCATCTTCATTTTGCAGGTTCCAAAGGCAGCCACAGAGACCAGCGACATCCTCTTTGCCTTCGGATGCGGAGACGAGCACCGCGCATGTGCCTTCCTGCCTTACTTCAAGAACTTCATGAAGGACCTCCAGAACGCATTTTTGGAGCCTGTATGACCATCAGCAATGTTGACAGTGTCTGTTAACAGTGTTCACTGTGTAGTCTGTCTGTTAACAGTGTCTCCTCTGGAGTAATTAGGGGCAATTTCTAAAGCAGCGTCACAATCGTGACACCTTGCCCCTTGTTATCTTTCTCTGATTTCTTTTTGATCTGTAGTAGTACTCTGTCTGTTAACAGCCTCTGCTCTGGAGAAATAGGGGGGGGGGGTATCTTTTTCTGAGTTCTTTTGTATAATCTTGCTTGTATAAAGCAATGGCTCCAATAGCACCGCCATGGCTGTCTGTGGCATCCCTGCACCTCTTTAAGCAGCACCCTTCAGGCCGCCTAAACCAGACCAAATCTATGATGCTGCCATATTTATAAAGCTTTTGAAAGCGAAGATGGCCTGGGTGTGCCTCAAACTTGAGATTTCAGATATTGTAAACAAGGTCCTCCACAACATTTTTTAATGCTGGGTCGGTGGGCCATTTTTGCTTTGTCAAGCTTGCCAGGAACCAGGTTGCTAGGCCTATAGGGAAGGTTTAAAATGCGCCAATTTCCCTGCAAAATGCGAAACCACTTTGTGTGGTCACATAACGAACTGGAACAAGCACAGCTCAGGAGAACTAGTAGGGAAATTACTGCTCATGTGTCTTATGTTTAATAAGTATTGTTACATCCTTGGGTGGGATGTGGGAGGACCTGTAGACTAGCCGGCCTCAGCTGCAAGAGCCTTTATTAAAAGGTTGAAATCCCATAACTAATCTTAGGAGAGGGCATTTTGCCTTAACACCACAAGTGCTGTCACTGAGGTGGAGGCACTAGTGGTGTTAACCATGCTTGAGGTCATGGATCGGCGCATGAGTATGGAATACATTGCTGAGCCACGATCATCATGAACTAGCTTCTTGTTAAAAATACTTGAGGGACCGCTAGTGGTTTGGGGATGACATCGCTAGCTCAAGGGGGTGGAGTGTCCAATCCTATGCATTTCTCTAAGCATGCCAGAGGCACTCAGGATTCTACGGCAAAGCCGACGAGAACGCTAGCGGATAGGGGTGGGATGTTTTGGATTGTTGTGCTTAAAACTTTACTTTTCTAATAATGTCAGAAGCCCTTACAATGCTACAGTGGAGCACCAACGCAGTACAAGTGGCTTTAGCAGTGCATGCCTTGTAGTAAACCTTCAAAGAACTAGCGCTGCTGGAGATGTGCAGTCATTGTTGATTTTTGGTGAGATTTGAACCCTGGTCCAGTCTCACACACACAGCATCACACCCCCTATTGCCGCCACGTGTGTACCGGTGCACCAGTGTGTACTTGGAGTACTCTGTTGTACTAATGTTGTTGTACGGGTTTAAGAAGAGGGGCTTTACATAAAGATCTAGATGCAACTACGGATAGAGCAGTGTGATGTAATGTAGCTCGTACAGTGTGATGCCTTCATGAATGATCACGCTAACGCATGGCGGTATACCATACCTATGCCCTAAGGGTGGCCCTGGGGGACCATGTATCCACCACGCATATGCATGTATTCCATACCCGGGAAAACCATTAATGGATAACCTTAGTGGATAAACCAAATGCTAGTACTCAAGTCGGCTGTAGTACGTGCGGAAGTGCTGGACGGGACTTCCATGGCCAGTCAGTTTTTTGTTGTACTCGCACTGTCACGCTCAAGACGAGAGGCTTGATGTATACAGCCATCAAATGGTTTACCATATCAACCCCACACACATGCATGGCAAGTAAAAGATGCAAAATACTTCCAACGTACCTACCATCCATACGGAGTGCAAACATAAATGGATAGAAACCTACATAGGGACACACACACACACACACACACACACACAACACACACACACACACACACACACACAACACACACACACACACACACATGCATGCACGCACGCAAACATGCACACACACACACACACGCGCGCGCGCACACACACACACACACACACACACACGCACACACACACACACACACACACACACACACACACACACACACACACACACAACTTTCCAACGCACGCTCCACGTCATCAGGCCAGCCCAGATTGGGCCTCTTATCGCATACCTAATAAAACCCCCATTCCCTTTAGTCCCGCGAAAGGGCCCTGTCCAATTCTGTCTAGCCAGAAAGCAAATCCAGAAGTGAATCATGCCTGGAGAACTATGAAGAAGAATTACATCATTTCAGCCCAGAGGGCATGTGAGATCTCTAGAACAACTTCGTTTTAGAACAACGTTGTTCTAGAACAACTTCACATAGTTCTCCAGCAGGAGGAATTGGACGGGATTAAACACAGGACCCGAAACAAGGCTGCTGGATGGGATTTCCGACACGCCAGCCCAACGACCGGGCTGATGACGTATTCACCATTGATGGTATTTGAATGGGAAACGGTCCGAAAATGTTGCAGTCATGCGGGTACCAGGCCTAGCTAGGCCTGCTACCCCCTGGGAGAGCACCATTTAACCCCCCCCCCCCCCCCCCCCCCCCCCCCCCCCCCCCCGCGGGGCGGAAAGTACACTTCCAACGATTGGAGACAACATCTAGTAGGATTACACACAGAACAGGGCCAGTTCAAGGGAGCGTGTGCATTTACTAGCAGCGTTTTCCGGAAGATTAAGGTACTTCAAAAGAGGACGCGTTTGGAGTTGGGTAAGAATCGGATCGTCAATTGTCCACAAATAGGGCTTCGATTCTTTGTCAACTCCAAAGGCTCTAGCCATATTCGTTCGCATTTGATAAGGAAACACATGAGTGGCAGACTGAGAAACTTGTATGTTACTCTGGCTTTATGATTTCAATAGACACTATGCAGTTTCTCTGAAGGTGCAAACGTAGGAAGTTCGGTTCGGTTTTGCACAACCAATTAAGTATGGAACTCACGAGTTCCATGCAACTTTTGATTGTTGTCTTTTTCATCTTCTTATTTAGGGCCCTGGTTATCGGGATTGCTCGCACCATCGTATCAGTTATCTTAGGATTACTCCGCGGTACCCCCATCCGGGTTGATCTTCCGATCCCTTTTTTTCCAGTGGACATTGTACTTGTCAATAAACCCGAGCACATTTCAGCAATCGCTTCTAGTCCACCTACAATTGTGGGTCGTCTTCATTCCTGTGATACTGAAAAGCTTCCTCCCTGGGCTAAAATCTTCTTTGGGAGTTCTCGATTTTTTAGTCGTCTAGACGGGACTTGGTTCATTCCTTTCGAAAACGAGACAAAGGAAACACGATATGCCAGTCGGCTTCAGTTAATGACGGATGCACTGTCTGCGCGTCCTCATACGAAAGCCGATTTACAGAAGGTAAGCCGGGTGGTTATCAACTCTTGCTTTCACCGACACTCTTGACTCCATCGGGGACATTCCTAGAGGAAAATCATATCATTTTCGTTGGATGAAGGTCAAGGAGCTTGTAGCGAAAGGAGATATTGAAGCACTACGGGTGTACGTCGTTTCAATGGTGAATGACCGATTCAACGGTGGCGAGAAGATCCCCCCAGAAATTGTGAGCTCAGGAAGAGCCACAATAGACAAAATCCCTCAAGTTTTGAATCCCATAAAATATAGGGCTGGTAAGTAAGTCTGACTCGCTCATGATATACCATATTAATTCTAAAGTACATTGACCAAAATGAACAGAAAATGAGCAAGATCCCTGGGTCTGCTGTGAATTTCAAAATGACACCAAAGCCTCAATGCACGTGTGTGTGTGTGTGTGTGTGTGTGTGTGTGTGTGTGTGTGTGTGTGTGTCTGTGTGTGTGTGTGTGTGTGTGGTGTGTGTGTGTGTGTGTGTGTGTGTGTGTCGCGCAGATTTCAATGTCGCAAACTCCACATTGGCCAATATGGATTCTGCAGAAGTGATGTCAGTACTTAGGTCGGTCCTAATGAAATAATGGAGTCTGGTCTGTGTTATTGAAACTTTGAAAACCTGTTTCAACAGAATCTGGTTGGGACAACTTGCATAACTCTGACATAACAGGCATTCCATGGGTTCTACATGAAAGCCATCCAACCACACTGTGTGGGTGTGGGCATACATTGTGTGTGTGCGTGTGTGCATTTGCGGGGGGTGGGGAGAGAGAGAGAGAGAGAGAGAGAGAGAGAGAGAGAGAGAGAGAGAGAGAGAGAGAGAGAGAGAGAGAGAGAGAGAGAGAGAGAGAGAGAGTTGGCGCCTGCATGCGCTTGTGTGTGTGTGTGTGAGCGCACACTCCATTGCAAACCATGCAAGAGACCCTGTAGAGCCAAAATGATATGGTGTGAAAGTAGATTAGTTTTAGTGTCTAGTCCGTGTTTGATACCCAACTTTCTCAAGGGGAAGAATCTGTACTTACATGCTGTGGTTTGCAGCCATCGCGGGGAACCTGGCAGTCTCTAACTGGGTGCAAAGCCGCCATCTGAAAGGCCTGAATGTGGTTGATGCCTCGCACAACATCTGCGTCCT
>KV908338.1:457942-472942 GCA_002005505.1 Botryococcus braunii | reverse complement strand
TAGAGTTCCCTAAATTCCTAGTGTCTAGAACCACTTGCCACCTTACAAGGCATAGTGTTCCGCAGTCCATCCGAATTCTAACACTCTATCAGCATATGCAGCAGATGCATCTGACTACCTCGAGGTGCCAGCACATGCAGGCTTCCAGTATGCTTTGAATATAAAGGGAGATACGAATACTATGCCTGTGGTGGGATGCTGAAAAGGATCGTGCACGGAAAATCGGAAAATCCCGGCGCCGGATATATACGACTCGTATATAATATATAATACGAGCTCGCAACAGCACGAACCCTTTCAGCATCCCACCACAGGCTGTCATAGTATTCGTACATCCCTTAATATTCAAAGCATACCAGAAACCTTAATTCATGTGCTGGGATTTTTGATTACTTGGAATAGTACAATTGTGCTGCCTTTTATTAAACGCGTTAACATGTGACGAGCTCGAGTCATGATCCTTACACACGACTGTCAAGGCCGCATTGGGGCATGAAATTGACATTACATGATACAGCTGTGTGAATGCTGTTGTCCTGTATGAGACTGCTTCCATGAGGGTGGGACTAGCCGCCTCGAGGAGAGACGACTGCTAGGTACGTCATGAATTGGGACGAATGATGGAACGTCATTAAATGGACGAAACCTCACGAGAGATCATGTCCACCGCTCTTTTGAGAGGGGTTGATCAAGCTCTCAGGCCGTGTCTTCACGTGTAGTGTTGCCCTTCTTTCTACTATAATACTTCAGGTAGATTTTGCCAGCATCCTCCATTGCAGCTTTGACGATCTCAGTCGTGTTCGTAATCGCTTCTGATCCTCCCGGCCACCGGCGGATAAACACGTTTTCGTCGACGAGGTCGTCCTCCAGGGCTGGGTAATGGCGCAACATGATTTTCTTCATGGTTATCTTCTTTATCATGTCCATGCCCTTCTCTGTATAGGTTTCCTTTTTGAAGCCCTCCTGGTAGAACCTGGTGCAACACATGCAGAGGCCTCACTATCAAACACGCTGGGCTCATCTCTTCCAAGCTTTGCCATTGGCATGCCACTGCGCAATGGCCAATCCAAATCTTTTGAAGGTGGAAGGGACAAAGACGCACGCGCGCACGCACACGCGCGCGCACACACACACACACACACACACACACCACACACACACACACACACACACACACACACACACACACACACACGCACTCGCCATCCACACGCCCACCGGTCCCACACGCCGACACACACCTCAGACGCAACCACTTGCACAAGCACAAAGACCGAGGTGTAAATGACCATAGCTGAAGGCCAATAAGTGCACATGCTCAGCATTTGCCTTTTCTCTTTTAGTAGAAGGCGCCTGCTACTCCCACCATGTGTATTAGCACATGCCTACAACAGCTTCCACGATATATACTTCCATTAGGAGGAGCCATTACTGGGAACCTTCTACAATGTTTGCCGTGGGGACAGAGCCCTACATGAACATGGAACCCCTCCCTACCCCACTTCCTCCCCCGCCTAATAGGATGCATATTGCGACAGGGCACCATTGACATGCACATGGCCTGTGACCTGCACATGGCCTATGAAATGCACAAGGCCTATTGACATGCGTGAGGCTCATGACATGCACAAGGCCTATTGACATGCGTGAGGCTCATGACATGCACAAGGCCTATGACGTGCAAATGGCCTATGAAACGTACAAGGCCCAAGATATGCATAACGCCTATATGACATGCACGAGGCCTATGACATAAACAAGGCATATGACATGCACATGACGAGGAGACAGTTACCGATCGCAGAGAAGACGCCGGGAGGCCGTGACAACGAAGACGCGCAGCGCAGTCTCAGAAATGGCATAACCAGGGGGTCGGGGGTTCTCCGCCAGCATACCGACGACCGTGTCAACGTCGTCCACATGCTTGTACACCGCCTTAAGCGCATCCTGCACCTGTTGCCACAATGTCGCCTCTGTTAGTCTCCCCCTCCCTTGACGAAACCGCATGAATATAAATAACCCTCATGAGTACCTTGCGCCTGATACCATCACAAGCCCAAGATAGGGTCGGTGATGAATGTCCTTTTCTCCAGAAATGTCATTATAACCACCAGCCTGAGTTAGAGTCATGGATGGATATCCTTTCCTCCAGAAATGTTATTATCAGCAGCAGTAATGTCGACTGTACAGACGTGGGTCTGGCAGAGCGTCCGCTTGCGTAAGTGCTATCACGGGCGGGGCAAGCATGTGGGGGAGTCCAGTACAAACAGGGAGAGGGGGATGAGAGACCGTTGATCAAATACGTACTGGGAACCAAATACATACAGGGAGAGGGGGATGAGGGACTGTTGACCTCATGAGGGACCCGATAGGGGAAGAAGGGAAAGCACAGAGTGGTGGTGTGTACCTCTTTCGTGGGGTTGAAGTCACTCCACTTCTTGAACGTCTTGAGCCCAAGATTCTTGCGGAACTCGTTGTAGCGTGGCACTCCACGCTCTCGGTCCCGGAAAATGTCAAAGGTTGCCAAGTTGACATATTCGTCTGTTGTTGGAACAACACCCATCTGTCAGGCGCAGCAACTCATTGCGTTCGTCTGTGCTCGTGCATGAGTGTGTGCGTGTGCGTGTGCGTTTGCGCGTGCACACGCACACATGTGTGTGTGTGTGTGTGTGTGTGTGTGTGTGTGTGTGTGTGTGTGTGTGTGTGTGTGTGTGCATGTGCGGACGTGCGCATGCACCAGCCTATGCAAGCCCATGATGTCCATACACTGACATACAAGGAGTTGCATGGGGGTGAGGGGATATTTCTTTTTTTAACCCTGCTGCGGTACAGAACCGGATGAATGGCACATTATACCAACACACGAGTCCCACCAATTTACAACCAAAAGAAAACCATAACCTTTAATATAATGAGTTTCACATCCCCAGATTGCGATTCTGTAAAGGTACGCCTGATCCAACACTAGAGTGCCCTGTCTGGCGTTAAAAATGTACCAACCTCAAGAAGGAGAGTTCTGTTCTAGCCTGGCATTAAATGCATTGAATGAATGTTAAACACTAATGATACCAGTGTTAAATACCAGTCATGGTAAGTAGATATACCTTCCAAAAAACGCCTAACTAGATACGCCTTCAAAAAAAAATCTCACCTGGACCTTGGAATGCATGAATGTTGAATGCTACCCCAAAATGATGACTAGGTGTGTTTGCACTTGCGAAACGGGGAAATGCGGGTCCAGAACATTTGTGCACTTGAATGAATGAATGAACGAAGGAATGTTTCACGTTACCCGTCGTAGTGAATAGCTAGGTGTGCTTGCAAGAAGATATAATGTATAGGTGTGCTTGCAAGCAGACACGTGATCTCACCTGGACCTTGCCAGGGGAATTTCAGGTGGCCCAACAGCGCAGGATAATTGCCCCAGGTCATGCTGCCCATGGGGGACTGGCCGAAGGAGCGGATGACTTCCTCCATTCCAAACTCTTCCAGCACCCCTCGAGCCTCCCCAAAGATCTGCTGCGTAAGAGAAACTGGCTTCTTTCCTGTCCACCAAAAACCACATATCACATGATTGTGACCGACTCCAGAAACATTTGTTTGTTTTGATGTTGCCGGCTTTGGTTTCCCTGGGTTTTCTGCACTGACAGTGGGGACAAGCCATCGGATTTGACTCCATGTGAGATACAGGTTCCAAGAAGAAGGATGATTCCATAATAGGGGAGATGGGCCGTTGAGTGCTGTGATGGCTCCGTTTGAGATGGCAAGTTCATCACTACAGAGATGATTCCATTCAATCAGTAAGGGAAGATTCGGCCGCGTAGTGATGGATGACTCCATTTCATGAAGCAGATGCAAGTACACTTGGAAACAAGTATGATCAGATACAAGTACCAACAAATAAGTTGATTCCAACGGGACGATGTAATGCTGAGGCCTGGCAAGGTGAGGCGATGTGAAATCGCACCAATGACTGTGACATCCAGGAGCAGCGGGTGCAAGCGGTAGGCTGATGTGAACTCCTCGGGGTAGCTGCAACACCATCCCATCATTTATTTGCCAGAGCACAGAGCACGTGCTTAGGAGGTCCTTGATCATAACATAGAGGTCACAGAGGCAATCTTGCGGAACATTGCCATTGCAGTGAAGTAACAAATTCAGTTTTGGCCCTGAAAACTTTAGCCCGCTTTAATCAAGGTGGAGGGTACACCTTTAGAGCATTTCTGGCCCCTCTGCCCCCTGCCCCTCCCACACACACACACACACACACACACACACACACACACACACACACACACACACACACACACACACACACACACACACACACACAGAGAGAGAGAGAGAGAGAGGGGGGGGGTGGCTCCTGGGAGGGGTGGGGGAGGGACAAGAGCGCACAACCACTCTCAAAGCCACCAAATCTCTGCCCCTCCCACTCCCTCGCCCTCTCCTTCTGTCCTTCCCACCCTCACTCCCTCCTGCCTTCTCTCCCTCCCCTCCCTCTAAGCACCTCTGACATCACACTCTCCTGCCCAAGGGCCCCGAATCTCAGCCCCACATCCTTCCCCCTACTCATCTCTGTGTCCCCCCCCCCCTGCTTCCCTCCATCTCCGGGTTCAGAGGAAAGGCGAAGTACAACTCGTAAAGAGTCTCTGGTCTCGGGCATCTGTTCAGTCACCCGCTCATTGACTCACCATCCCTTCTTAAGATTGGACACACACGAGGTAGACAAATGCCCTCAGCGATCTGAATCGAGAGTCAGATCAGTTTCACGAGGGATACAAGAAAAATGATGGATCTGAGAAGCTTTCTAGTTGGAAAATGCAAACGACTAAGGATCCAACACTGGTGCCTGTATACATGGGTCGCCTTGTTTGAAATGCATGCAGGAGCAACTGGTCAGCAACACCGCAGTCCTTAAGGGATAGGGTGCACACTTGTAGGAGACTCCATAGAAGTAGCGCTTAATTCCTGTGCCACGGTTTGGCAGGTCCAGAAGTTTGAATAGGCTAGTCAGCGAGCGTGTAAATATATGCCCCAACCAGTCATATGCCTTCTTGAAAATATTTTCGTTTGCCTGCCGCCTCACGCCGAACCCCGTCAGTCCCGGCATGCAGGCTTCGAACGAGGTAGACGCAGGCTTGGCACGAGGATCATGCAGGCCTAAAACGAGGTGCATGCGGGCTAAAAACGAGGCATATGCAGAGTTAGACTGAGGTGCATGCAGGCTTAAAATCATGTACATGCAGGCGTAAAAGAGGTACATGTCTGGCTGACAATGTGTCTCAGCGCAACTACTTCAAAATCAACCTCTTGCATCTGGGGACGGGGGGGGGGGGCGTGTTTACAGGTAGAATTGATAACGCCTGAAGCTAACTTTTGTTTAAATTGTATTAGCTTAGATGGCACAGTGCGCTGATTCCTCCTCTGATTGACAGCAATGCTCGATAATCTCCACTACTTTACCGTAAAGTAATCTCTGTCCACTCCCACCCTCCCACCCCCCACACACTTACACAACCCGCACACACACACACACACACACACACACACACACACACACACACATGCACGCACGCACACACACACACACACACACACACACACACACACACACACACACACACACACACACACACAGTGCCCAGCAAAGAACTTCCTCATGCATGGCAAAGGCTGAGAGCTGCCCCAGAAGGAAAGCCAGGGCACTTCGGGGAGTGCGCCACTGTGCGGAAAGGGAAAGAAAGAAGGAAAGAACAGTCTGTCAACAGACTTGACTTCGCCGCCGTAAGGACTTGCATACCCCGGCATTGCTGAAGACAACAGCATTGTAAGAGTTCTCTATGCCTTCCCAGTTACTGCGCACGCTGATGTTCATGACCGTGTTCTGTAGGAGGGCTGCCGTCCACTCCACCTGTCCCCTCCGCGCCATCGCAATCTTCAATGGGGTTCTTGACAGGCCTCCACACACACACACACACACACACACACACACACACACACACACACACACACACACACACACACACACACAGACTCAAATCATACATAGGCCCACACTTACACGTCACGCATACCAAAACACACACACACACACACACACACACACACACACACACATACACACACAGCCACGCAGTGACACACACACACACGCGCACACATACAGATACATCCACATACACACACTCAGGGCTGGGTATATGTGTGTGTGTGTGTGTGTGTGTGTGTGTGTGCGCGCGTGCGTGCGCTCGTGGTGGTGGGTGGGCCGGCTGCTAGGGGGGGGGGGTTTCAGTGTGTTATGTCTGTGCACTGGCCACACACAAACGACCACCACCCGTCCAAACTACAAACCATCCTGAAAGTTGCTTGTGACTTATAGTCTGTGTTGAAGGGGGTACGGACGTACCGTGTGGATCTTGGACACATATGCTGCGATGATGTGGCGCGTGTGCTCAAATAACTGGGTCTCATCCAGGCTTGTGTCGTTGTTGCGGAGGACCTTGCAAACGTGGTTGTGCTCCTTCACAAATAGAGTATGGAAAATTTCCATACCAAGCCACCTGCGCCCATGCATGGGGGCGCAAGTAAGCTGGATGATAAGCACGTCTAGTCATCATGATGCATAAATGTGTTATATACAGACAGTAATGTACACCACTTGTTCCCTTTGCGTGATGGGTGGTTGTGTAAATGATTGCATGGGCAATTGTTCTTGCTCGGTAGGCCTTGGGGGAAGGGGGGATAGGGAACTCACCAGTTGTGATTGGCTCCTCCAAGGGGGACGCCGTCGGGGCCCAACCGCAGCAAGGGATCTGGATCATTGGTCATTGCGATCTCACATTTTCCATCTGCGGGACACTAAAACCAGCTGACATACTTCACAATATGTGCAGCCCAATCATCATACAAATTTTCCGCCATGACGATCTCACATTTTCCATCTGCGAGACCGTATAACCAGCCGACAAACTTCCCTCCACTTCCTTCCCACTTTTCCCCATTCCCTGTTGCTCCCAGATGCTGGGAAGAGCTTGCATGAGACTCTGAAAGTGGACTTAGGCAAGCGGCAGGGTGAGCAAGATTGGTGTGGGAGCTTTTTCTTTCTTTTTCCATTTCTTAAGTGGGGATTTGGTAGTGTTCTCCCATCGCCCTTGTGTGTCTCTGTCTCTGTCTCTGTCTCTCTCTCTCTCTCTCTCTCTCTCTCTCTCTCTCTCTCTCTCTCTCTCTCTCTCTCTCTCTCTCTCTCTCTCTCTCTCTCTCTCTCTCTCTCTCTCTCTCTCTCGCTCTCTCTCTCCCTCTCCCTCTCCCTCCCCCCTTCTCTCTCTCCCCCTCCTCCCCCCCTCTCTCTCTGCATGCATGCATGCATCTGTGTGTGTGTGTGTGTGTGTGTGTGTGTGTGTGTGTGTGTGTGTGTGTGTGTGTGTGTGTGTGTGTGTTTATTAACTTCCATTGTTTTGGGCCCGGGGGGGGGGGGGTTGGGGGGGGGCTGAGATGCAGAAGCTAGAAGTGCGCACTCTTTCTGAGCGAGTAAGCAAACTCCTGGGTCTGCCCATACACATTGCCCAGGTCCCACCAGGGGGTCATTTGATTCCTGCAGACTCCATCCGCAATCAAATTTTCAAAATGTCCCACCTGGAAGTCATGTGACTCTTGCAAACCCCCTTCTCATTCGAAATGCTGCACTGCAATAGTTGCTTTACAGCACTCTCATCATTTCACCATAATAGCCCTATTTCCCTTGCACAGTCAATTAAGTATCGTTCTTTGTGATGATAATAGAACGTTATATCTGCAATACCGCAACTTGACCTGGAACCCCAATTGGGGTGAGGCAACTTCATCGCCCTCGCACATCTTTTCTTTCTACTCATCGGTGCATGATGGCCCTCCTGCTAGTACATTCACAAGAGAACAAACACACACACACACACACACACACACACACACACACACACACACAAAACACAAACCGCCACAAACATACCCTAAATACATAGACATTCTCACATTTAACATTTATGCATACAAATACAGTCTAATTTTTGGAGAGTTCTGTCCGAGCTAAATAGGGTTGTGTGAATGTTCCTTTATGGTTGAAGGAAGAACATTTCCTACAGTCTAGTCAGAGCAACTTTGCGCAACCACTACTGTGACATTTGCTTCACCACAACTCAAACCCTTCTGTCACATAAATGTTGCCCTGTTCAGGCCCAAGCAAGAGTGTAGACGTATTTTGGCTTCATTGTTTCCAATCACCGAGATTATGGTCTGCTCGCTGCTGATGGCTTTGGTACATCATCATTCTCTTGTGAAAGTATCTGCACAACAAATGCCATGTGTGTGTGCGCGCCGCGCGCGCGCGCGTGTGTGTGTGTGTGTGTGTGTGTGTGTGTGTGTGTGTGTGCCTGTCTGTGGGGGGTGGGAGGGGGGGAGAAAGGATTGTCTGCACTGTTTCTGAGCGGTTTTCCTTATTCAAGGGTATTGCTATTGTAATGCATCCAGAATATGTGCCCATGCCGGATGTGTGTGGTTTTTTGATTTATTGCAAGGGATGAGTAGGCCTTAAGGGGGGGAGGGGCAGGGTTTGCGGGGAGTGGAGCGGGCGTACAGTGTATAGCCCAGCTTGTCACGGGTTGTGGGAGGCAATTGGTGGTAGTAGTTTTTCCCAACCTGTACCAACGAAGAAGTTAGAGAAAGAAGCGTATCGTCCCTTCCCATTCCTCTTGTCTCTGTGTCACAGTCTCACCCCCCCCCACACACACACACGCACGCTGGCGCGCGCTCTCTCTCTCTCTCTCTCTCTCTCTCTCTCTCTCTCTCTCTCTCTCTCTCTCTCTCTCTCTCTCTCTCTCTCTCTCTCTCTCTCTCTCTCTCTCTCTCTCTCCCCCCTCTCCCCCCCCCCCCGGTCACTCTCTGCACAGTCTGCAAGAGGACAGGTGAGGTGGAAGAGAAATGTGGAGGCCATGTGACAGTTATCTCAAGCACCTTCATCAGGGTTCCAATTGTCACAGGTAAGCTGGAGAAGGAAAAGGATGGGCATGGTACCTTAATTTTAAAAGGAGGCGCGTTGTTATCTGAGGTATGGTTGATCCAGTCATGAATATTAAACTGGATCCAACCTGCCACCAACCCACTGACGAGTGTAAGTCACTGACACATTGCATCTAGAAGCCGTGAGGCCATTTGACAGTTCCTGGTACCTCTCCACCCCAAAAAATGTTGACTCACACCGCTGCCTTTTCGATTCTGTTGGGGGAGGGGGCGGGGCGTCTGGAATCAGGAACAAAAGTAAAGAAACTGTGTTGGCTGCAGGTTTGGACTCGCGGACTGTTTGAACCTGACAAAACAATAGCCAGATCAGGCTTCATGAAGGGCTTGGGGTCCTCACTGGCGCCCAGCAGATTCATTATGTCGGCAAATTGCTGCTCGCCGTTGCGACGGATGATTTTCTCAGCCACATCGAATGGTTGGGGGTCAAACAGCCTCTTGGAGTCGGGCTCCACCTGAGTTCCAAGAACTGGTCAATCAGACTGGCTAAAGAGTGTTGAGAACATAAGGCAGATACTTGATACTACCGCCACTGAAGACGCAAGCAGTAGTTGCAAACAGTTGCCAACGGCTGTCTGGCTTGGATTTTCCTTTGTGTAGGGCGGTGATTATGACAAGACACGTATCTTCTTCAGCTCCAAGGACAGAGGCAAGCCAACCTGATACAGACTCTGGCATTTATGTCTGGGTTGCAAACGAGGGCACACCCCGTCGTATCACCCCGTCGTATTGTCATGTGGAAATGAACAGGAGAGTGCAACTGGAATAAGTGTTTGGACTTACGAGTTCGTGGAAGGATATCATGCGAGTATCCTTTGCGCCGATGTTTGCGACGTCGTTAAACGGGAATGTTCCGTTTGGAAGTTCGATCGCATTACAATGCCCTCCATATGTCCTAAATTTCAATTCCTGAGGGCCGCAAGTTCCTTTGGGCAAACTCAGTAGGTCTGGCCCACTGGTTTCAAACATATGTTCTTTCATTTGATGCACCCTGCACAACCGCAATCAAGAGCATCTGGTCAGGGTGAACTGTCTCCAATATATGGGCCACAGTGTATCGAATTGATATCTTATTTATAGGTTTACTTTGCAAATGTAGGTCATTTCGGCGTTAGAGTCACATTATCGGGATCATACCTGTATGTCGACATGTACAAAAGCCCCACAATGTATGGCTGCCAGGCGTGCTTATAAAATGGCTCAAGGAATGATACAAAGAACCACAAAACGTCTTGGAAAGCCATCTCAAGTATATCAGATCTCTATTGACGGGAAGATCAGGTTGTCGATTTACTGCATCTGAAGGTCCTTCTTCGTCTGCCCATCAGGTATTGAAAAGCATCATGGCTTGAAGTGTCACACACTGTAACTCACAATTGATACGGTTGAATCGCGCCCCGAGTATCTTTGCCACTTATGAGACTTTGATCCGTACCCCCGAGGAACAGGCTCTACGGAGCTAGTTTAGTAGCTGCAGGACAACAGTTCCTACCTATCCTTCCCCACCTATCCTTCCGAGCAGAGCTGAATTGTTATCTCAATAATACTCCAAAACATACCTCATTCTTTTGTTATGACACAAGCGGGGCCTTGCTTACTCGACGCGAGAGCCGTTGTACCCTATCTCGGGCCTGGGAAGCGGATTTCGGTGCGGTTCTGAAATTAGGGCAAAAACAATTTGGACTTTCAGACCCGGGAAGTGTACCAGAACACACCACAGAACCGGGGTGAATTTCGTGAACAAAAATATCTCGTCCGTAGCGCAGGCACCGTGCGACTCGCACGGTGCGAGCCTTTACGTGATTGTCCCGAGGGAAAGATGCTGGCACCGGACAGTTGGGTCCCAACTATTTTTTGGTCCCGTTCACAAGTTGGACCCCACCCCCCCGTCAACTGTACCCACATGTGGGAGCTCCTTTATCATCGACCCTACAGTAGCTACATTTAGTAGCTACTAAATGCAAACCATTTTAAAATTAAGAGTGAAGCCTATGCTAACCGCATACCATAAATCCATCATGCAGGGTTGACGCGGAATCTAGGGGCCAAATGTGCAAGGTGATAATGAGAGGGAGAGAGGTCCATTTTCTGAGCGAAATGTCCAACACGCTAATGCCCTGTAATTGCAATCCATCCTCTAGTCCCCAATCCAATTCCATTGCCACGGGAGGGCTAGTAAACCCCCAAAAGGATTGACTAATGGCGAACAAGCACGTGACTCCAGATCACGAATGGACAATCAAGGATATTTCAGGTGAAACAACGGGGGAACAGGCTAGGTGATATAGAAAACCAAAGGATAGGATTCAAACAAGCAACTGAGGAAACCATTAGGTGGGTCCCTCCCTCTTGACTGATATACCCGGGGGACGGGTGGCTCTACGCACCTTCATTGGTGTTAGTGGCCGTCGCCACTGGTTTTGGTAATATAAGACGATATTGCGAGTTTCGAAGCATGGAGTTTGGTGCCAGAGCACCTGGGAGGTTTTCAGGGCAGTTCGAAGCCTGGGCAGCGAACTTAGAGGCCCCAGACGAGCTTGGGGTGCAAGCCCCGCCGAGTAAGACGTTATGTAGCGTGCTGTTAAGCAGGGAGGGAACCCCACATAAGCTTTACGAGGTGGCAGCGGTTCATTTCGGCGACATTGATGCTCTGACGCAAAACCAGTTTGTAAAGTTAGTCTGTAAGACGGCGGTTCGGTCCCCAGGGGACGCTCCGCACACTGTGGTTGTGGTGCATACTAGTCTGGTCAGCGCAGGTCGCGAATACTCTGAAGCTGTGCTTAAAAACCCAGATGCAGTAGCACAGTTTGATCCTGAGAGGGTACTATTGACTCCTCCATCAATATTCGATAGGCTAGACCGGGTTTTTGTCACGAAGATAGAACCGCCGGCAGTGTGGGTGGGATACAGCGCACAGATTGCCAGGCAAAGTCTTGGTTCGCCGCCAGCGAAGATAGCAAAAAAGATAAAATCCAAAGAGAAAATCGAAGGCCCAAGCAAGAGATCAAGAAGCCGCTCAAGCAGTGCGTCTTCGTCACAGTCCGAAGAGGACAGAAAGAAACCTCGAACTGAAGCAGAGAAAGTGGCCCGAGCCAACAAGGTAAGTTATTGTTAAACACGGCAATTTCGGTTGGCTGAGGATTGTGTTATTTTGGCCCAAGGGCATGATTGATTGTGCAGCTGCAAGAAGTTAAACCTGTGTGGCATGCTAACGCTGTGAGACCTATCCAGGGGAGCAAGGGACCTGAAGTGTGCAAAAGTAAGGATAGAATTAGTGGTCGTGAGCGGTGAGTGTTGAGAGAGAGAGGTAAACCAGGTTAGCTAAGTAAGGGAGGCATATCCCTTGGAGAGGGGGGAGGAAAAACGGTGCTGCGAGGGCAGGGCAGCAGCGTGTGCCAAAAGGGGAGTGGAGTAGCTTACAGAAAGGATGGGGCTGGAGGGCAAAGACCAGCCAGGGGACTTGAGCTGGGAAGGGTGGGCTGTGACCCTGGAGGTAAAGGTATAAGACGGTGCTGCCAGGTAGGGGCAGCGGGAGATGCCCAAGGGGGCTGGATCCTCGTGGAGAGAGGATGGAACTGGATAATAAGGTGCCCAAGGGGGCTGGATCCTCGTGGAGAGGGGATGGAACTGGATGGTAAGGTGCCCAAGGGGGCTGGATCCTCGTGGAGAGAGGATGGAACTGGATGGTAAGGTGCCCAAAGGGGCTGGATCCTCGTGGAGAGAGGTTGGAGCTGGATGGGATTGGACCAGCAAGGCAAACGGAAGCAGGGAGGTTGATTAAGACAGAGCAGCCCTTGTGAACTAGGTAGGCTTAGCACACAACTGTACAGCAAATTTAAGGCCCAGTGACGTTGGTTATTGAACACACATAGATGTACTTGCAGTCACATAACCACATAAAGAATGTAGGTGTTGATACGTGGTTGAAAAATCCTGGCGTTTAACCAGCAAGACAGCCAGTACAAGGTCTTGACATAAGGTACAAAAAAAAAAAAAAAAAATAAGGTACAGTGAAGGTAAGTGATACTGCTATGCTGGATTACAAACAGGCGCGCTGTACAGAAATACACATAGAGGTGGTTGAAGATCACAGTCACCAACTCCTCAATAAAGCTAGTGAGGAGGGGTGCCAGGGGTTGGGCAGGTTAGATGGTAACAAGGCAAGGAATAGCAGAAGGGACCAGCTAGGTGCTGGTATCTGCTATGGCAGTGCAATGGAGGCTGAGGTAAGCCAGGGGCGCAGGGCAGCGCCAGGGACAAAATCAAGGCCTTGGAGGAGAGAGTGGCACCAGCTACTAAGAACGAGAATAGAGAGAGATGGCGGGAGCTGGCCAGGAGGGCAGCAGAACTGCGACAGGACTGCAGTAAGGCTTACAGGAAGACGGAAAGGGGCGCGACGGACCTGTACAAGAAGGCGCTGGTACTGGCTGCAGATGAGCTCAAGCAGGGCAAGAACCTGGTCAATGGAGAATATGCAGACTTGTCGATAGAGGCCTGGTTTTCAGATATGAAGAAGCTTGAAGCCAAGGAAAAGGTAAGTGATTAGCCAGCCACGGGATAGTGCGCAAGTTTCAGAAGTCTGCTAGGTTAAGAGCAGAGAGAGAGAGAGAGAGAGAGAGAGAGAGAGAGAGAGAGAGAGAGAGAGAGAGAGAGAGAGAGAGAGAGAGAGAGAGAGAGAAGGGGGGGGGGTTTCAGAACTATGCAGGCCAGAACAACGTTTCCACAAATTCATGCACGTTTATATCCGCGTGATTAATTTTTAAATGAAGCCAGTGGTGAGGCTGGAGGAATGACTCTCTACGTTGGGCGTCGCACTTAGACAAAAGGTTGCATCTGCAGGCGGTCTAGAAGGTGGTAGCTCAGGTAGTAGAGAGCTGCAAGGAAGCAACCTCATACAATTTTCTCTATGGTAGCAAGCGTCCACAGACACTTAGGAATTATGGGAGTGCAGATACAACAGCAATGCCAGAGTTGCAGGTTAATAGGCTGGATGGGCTAAGAGGGCAAGCAGTAGGAAGGTCAGGAGCACATGAGGGGGTATAACTGGGAAAGTCACACCGGTTGGTGCAGGGTAAAAATGTCATTTAGCATGCAGGGGTGAGAAAAACCTTGGCTGCAAAGGCTGGGATGAGGAGGTTGGCTGGCTGGTGCAAGGCAGGTGACTGGAGCCCCTAGGGCTAAGGGAAGGGCGCGCTAAACATGACTGCTTGCGACCAGAGGGACACTTGGGTTTATTGTATTTGAAAAACATAGTTAGTTGTAGGGGAAGTGGGCACAGAGGCAAGCGAGTGGGGTCCGGACGGTGGACGATCGTGAGAGAGAGTCGGTGGGGAGACCTCTCGGATTCCCACGGATAAGGAAGGTTGGCAATGGGTGCAAGGATGCAAGGCTAAGGAAAGAAATATGGTACAAGAATGGCGCGGGATGCAGGCTGGAGAGATAATTGGCTTGCTGGACTACTTGTTCGCCGAACACTGGGAGCTGCACTGCGCCCAGTTAAGGAAGCTGGCCTCAGAAGCTGGGAAGGAACAATTTGCAGCTCAACTGCTGGCGGTAAACGTTCAACGTACCGCATCCGTGCCAAGCTACATACCCAACTACAGGCCACCGGCAGGGAGAGGCCGTGGATTCCGGCGGGTGGGAGAGCACGCAAGGAATTGTTTAAAGGAGGGTACGACCTTACCCATTATCCCAATGCCAGCCAGAGCCCACACACTGCTGCAGGGCTGGTGCTGGATGGAGAATGTAATGCCACTGCGGATAGAGGGTTGCAAATTTCAGCATGCCCCTGCCCACAGAGGTCAGGGGATGGCATCTACGAGTGCCCAGCCAAGGTTATAAAAGGTGAGCGAGTGTCAATGGGAGATTTGGAGGTTGGAGAACCTGGCTGGAGGGAGGCAGGTTGGGCAGAAGCAGCAGGGCAGCATGCTGGGACTGGCAGTGAGCAGG